>CM044444.1:53006200-53029260 GCA_024363595.1 Xenopus borealis
AATAGTTGTCTCTCAGTTTGCTTCTGGCTTTTTGCTTGTTTACCCAGTCTCTTTTGAATCAACATCAGTGACTCAATCTGATTAATTTCAGCAGTTGTCAATTTCAATCTCTTAAAATCCTTTTGTGACTGACGCTGCCTCCTACTTTATCATCCTGGGAGTCTTCTTGTCTGAGAAATGTTGCCACTATTTTTTTTCCTTTCAGCCTGTGAGTGTAGGACTAATGTCTTTTTCCTTGTCACAGTATGCCAGATCTTGTTTCCTATCTCACCATATAAAAGATGTTGTGGCATTACTGCAACTGTGCTAGTAAACCTGGCACAATCATCGTTTATTCCAAAGATGATGGAAGTGCAGTTTCTATATAATGACATTATTTCTGCTGGTTGGCTGTTCAGAAGATAAATAGTTTAAACAATATTATAAATAAGAATGTTATAAATAAACATAATACTGTCCCAGAAAACTATAGGCAAAAGACTCTGACATTTAAACACAGGCGTTAGGACACAATATATTTAGTTTTTTTTCAGCTTATGTATGTTGAATTTTAAAATGTTGAAAAAATATCATGTCAATATATAAATTGAAAATTCTAATAAACATTCTCCAGACTGTCAAGAAACAGGAAGAGGCAGAATTACTTTCTGTACATTAAATCTATATTAGACATTATTTTATGATGTAAGGAATTGTCCACAGTGAATCGAAGCCAATGGCCAAAAGTCAGGTCAGAATATCTATACATTATCAAACAGTAAATATGTTATGGTGCCCTGGTGTTTTATGTAGACAGTAATTAGAATTTTGTGTACAGAAAACAAATGTGGTATTTACCACTTCAACAATAACACTGTGGCTGATGCAGAGGGAGGTGGTGGTTGGAAAGATATGTGAATTAAGTAGTTGGCAAATGGAGTGCAAATTGGGCTCCAGACAATCATATGCAGCACTGGCCAAAGTACTATTAAACACAAGACAACAAAGTATAATTAATTAAATATTAAACATCTGAACCAAACCATTAAGGATGGCAGCAAGTGGGCAACAATATAGTTATTTTCTTATAATACATCAAGGAGAAAACCGTCATAGCTGTGACAATTGCATATAAAGGTTGCAACTAGTGATGGGCGAATTTATTCGCCAGTCGCGAATTCGCGGCGAATTCCCGCAATTCACCACCGGCGAATAAATTCGTGAAATGCCAGCAAAAATTCGCCTGCCGAAAATTTGCTGGTGTAAAAAAAAACTAGACACACGTAAAAAAAAAAAACGCGAAGCACACCAAAAATTATGCGACACGCCGAAAATTACGCGACGCATGTCAAAAACATGACGCGACTCGTTTAGCAAATTTTTCGCCAATTAGTGAATTTAGCTGGAAATTCGCAAATTTTTCGGTGAAATGGGATAGATTCACCCATCACCGGTTACTCAAAAGATTTTTATGACTTTTGCAGCCTATCACCCTGAAAAAAGGTGTCTGCATTTTTTGAACGTAGATGATTTTTCAGAATATGAAGTAAGATTGAGGTAATTCTATGCACTCTATTACACTTTGCTTGATCTGAGCTGGTGAAGGCAAGTCCAAAATATTTTATGACTTTTGCAGCCTATCACCCTGAAAAATTAAAAGTTGTCAGCATTTTTTTTGAATATGATGTAAGTAACTGAAGATTGAGGAAGTTCTATGCACTTTATTGCACTTCGCCTGGTCTGAGCCAGCAAAGGCAAGTCTGGCGAAAGTGGTAATGTTATGTAAAATTAGCATTTTATTGAATATGTGGAATAACCTCTATTCACCAGAGCGAAAAGTCACCCTTCGTGATAGCGTGCGAATCACCACTAGCGTATTTCTCTTTCGCAAGCGAAGGGATGCCTGTGACCTTTAGTAAATCGGCCAAGTCCCTACGGGTCGTAACGCTGGTGAAGCCAGCATTAGTAACTTTGTCCCTTAGCAAATCTGCCCATGTTACCTAAAACATATACATGGTTTAATTTCCATAGCAGGATCTCTCCCACTTAGACACTACTTTATTGAACCAATGTTGTGAAGGCAAAAAAATAAAATCCATTTTTACTTAATGAAAAGAAATCTATCTCCAATATTCTTTGATTAAAAAATGTCAACCATTTTCAAAAGAAACCTGACTGTATGCAGTGAAATTCCCCCTTCATTTACTTGCTCTGACTGCTGCAGATGGGAAACTTCAGATAGTTCCTAACTACTCTGCAGGGAAACAATCATACTTTCAAATGGCAGGGGGAGCTTCCCCTGCTAGAGAAGCTTTGCTTGTTTCCCTGTAGAGCAGCCAGCAACCATGTAGAGATTCCTATCTGCAAACCCAGTGTAATCTGCATATTCTGATTATTAATTAGTCTTGCTGTATTGGTTTCTATGGCAGATATAATTTGACTTGTGTTGTTTTGATCATTTATGACGATCCCGAAGCTTAATCTCCCAACAGAAGCCCAACCACACTGAGCATGTGCAGGGCCTTGGTCTTGTAAAGATATTTAACATAATTACAAGAGGACAGCCCCCTGCAGCCTACTTTGAAAGCATGAATCGTTTGTTTAATTAGGCTTCTGGTGCGGTCAGTTCATGTTAATATTTACTATACAAAATACAGCAATTTTAGCAATATTTAGCCTACATACTGTGTTTTTTCTTCTTTGTGCAGTTCCTTTTTCATTGACAAACCTATACATATCCGTGTAAACAACAGGTGGAATTTTAGGTTTGGCTCAGTGTTTACCATTGTGTTACTCCTTTTCTTTAAATAGTAGCTTTATTTTTTGAAAGAAGATTTGGAAATTACATATAAAGGTGATCTAAATACTAAAGTAAACCATACTTTACGAAAATTTGGCTGAGTTTCAATTTTTAGCAGATCCTTAAATATTATCAAGTATTAGAGCATGCTGGGAGTCACAATCCAGAAACATTATGCATCCTTTAATATTAATTATTACTGCCTTCCAAGGGTATGTCTAGATTCATGCCTCCATGTTTTTAAGTATAACTTCATAGGAAAAAAATAACCATTCAATATTTTTGCTGTTGCAGTTTAATATGTAAGAGCAGTGCACTACATAGCTAAAATAATTTGTACCAAAAATGACTAATCAAATCTCAAGCCATTTTACTTTTGCTAACTACAAATAAATTGCCCAGTTCCCTGTCCTCTGCATAAGTCCATTGCAAGCAACATTTTCGCATGATAGCAATAAGTTTTATACTAACACACCAATAAATGCCAATGAATGAAACCAATAAATGTATGAACATATATTCAATGTAGTGGTTGCTATAAACTGCATGTAAATATTTTTATAAAGGTATGTTTGTTATTTAAACATGTTTGTAATATATACACTCAGCATAATCTCAAATGTACAAATGTGTGGTGCTCTTTATTGCACACTTTGTGGCTTGGGGTATCTCTAGCCCCAAAAGGGTGTCTTTTTTTGTGTTTAGCCCATAACATAAGACAAAAAATAACATATATACTCATCATTTAAGTATAATAATAATAATAGCCAGTGCAAACCCAAAGTAACTGATTAAACCCTTTAAATATAAAATTATCTTTTTTTCTAGTTTCTAAATCAAATTTTTTTTTTATGGCATCCCTTTTTTCCTAACTGCATCCGGCAGCAGATGTCCTTTTCGTAGTGCCACCTGCACTGTATATGCATTAGACATGCGGGAGCTCTTTTGCCATCCTTTTGTGCCATGAAAAGTCTAAAGAAAATTTACTGCCCTAGCACACAGCACAGTTCATACTAAGAAGCTCCTAGCACAGCTGGCTATGGATCCTTGACACTTGGAATTAAAAGATGCAATTTAGCATAAATGTTCCGAACTGCTATGACTGTATACAAATCTTTCAAGGTTATCCCAGTCACCTCTAGCTACAGTAACTGCTGTAACCGTTTGTATTTTTGCTCACCAAAGCTGAAAAATATACAGTATTGAATTTGGGGAGACATTGTTGAGGAGTGGAGACATTGAAAAACGAACACAAAGTACTATGCAAGAGTAGCTATAGGGTTCTGGATAATACACAGGCTATATTGTATAAACAAAACAAATGTTTGCTCTTGGATCTTTGCTTTGGGACCAAAGTTTTACCATTAGGTTTCTCTTTTCTAGTCTGTTCTGTTTTGTGCATATGTGAAGATGATTCTGGGTATTGTTCGTTTTGGAATAAAACATTATTCTGGGGTAATTCTGTATAGCATCTCATAAATCATACCAGGAATTATTTAAATATAATGTCATTATTAAAGGGGGTTTCACTTTCCAAACTTTGTTTTATTATTTGTGTTGTTTGCAGATTGTTTACCACAGAAAATATGTTTTTCAATTGTTTTCGATGGGTTCAAGTTTTCTGTTCTTGTCTCTAGCATTTCAGTTTGGCAACTCAATAATCCAGGTGCAGATTCTGAACTGTTATATTCTGATACATTTCTCAGCAGCTGTGGATTATTAGCAACTTTTACCTTTAACAGCAGCCTTTAGGGCTGTGACACACTAGGCTATTTGGGGAGATTGAGTCACCTCGATTTTGTGGCGACAAATCTCTCCGAAAGCCTTCCCTCACTCTGTGCTGGCTTAAATGAAAAATTGACAGCGCTAATTACACGCGGCAATTCGTTTTCTGAAGTCGCCCGAAGTTTCCTTGCGAGGCAACTTCGGGCGACTTCTGAAAACAGAGTACCTGCTTTAAGGCCACTTCTGAGCAACATCCAAAGGGTTGGTGAGTAACATGTTGCTAACTAGACAGTAGCTGGGGATCACTGAACTATGAGTGTCCCACAAATAATCCATGTGTATCCAATCCACTGATAGTCTGGTATACTGCAATCCTTGATGTTATTGTTCATCCAGATTGCATAGATTCAATGCAGCTGATGGTTCCATAAGAGTTCAGGAGCCAGTGTCCCAGTTGTTCCAGCCTTAGAACATACTCTCTAATGTATATTTTGTCTTTCCAAACCCCTCCCTCATAAAAAGTAAACTACTTCTAATACACATATAAAAAAAGGCTGTACCGTTTTTATAAAAGACGTGTTCCCATGCTTGAGATGCCCCCCCCGTTTGCTCTACTAGCTCTGATTACACAAATCTTTAGATAGTTCTTGGTGTTCTACTTTAAACCAATACCCAAGTTCAGGAACTTCTGGATTTCAGGAAAGCATCTCACATTTGTTTCTATCCTAAATCAGTTTTAGTAAGCAAAGGCATGAAACAACCCTGCCTGCTGCTGCCTAAGGATTTCACACCACTATAGACATACTGTAAATATAAATACAAGACACATGATAAATGCATTAATCTTATGTTTCAAAAAATAATGTCAAAATATTGTCCTACCTGAACAGAAGTTAGATTTGTCACTTTGGTACTACTAAAAAAACTCAATAAAATGCCTAGAAATCACCCATGTGAAAAAGACAAGACAAGGGTTCAAGACCTAATGTAATAGATATGCCAGCATGTGGTATGCTGAAAGTGGAAGCAGAAATGAATAGAAAAAAGGAGTTTTAGAAAAGTGACATTTTAATAATGAAAGTTAAACACTGAAAATTATGCACCTCCCGAAACTGAAATTGTTTACTGTTATATACATCTTAAGATATTGTCACACTGCTCTTTTCTTCTATAGTGTGCAGAAGAATTACATTATTCAAGTAAAATGGAAAAAAAAGAATCCACAAACAATATGTAAACACTACATATAATAATAAAAAGAAAAATAAATCATATATTATGAGCAAGGTAATATTCTAAAATAGAATATATACTCAGATTGTTGATACAGAGTTTACCAGTTATATAAATTGCAGAGACAACTACATTTCTATATGGCTAATTCCATAGACAGTGACTGGTGACTATAAGCATTAGAGTTTATAACAGTGGTTGAAAAATGGATACTTTTTTACAGTCTACAGTATCAGTTTGAACTCTAGTACCACTGATTAGTTTCTATATACCTCATCAGCATCCAATGTAAAAACTCCTAGACAGAGCAATGGAATAGGGGGGGGGGCACCAAATTGTTAGCAGGCAATCCCAGAGAAAAGGTAATAAGGATTCCAAAATGTTGTTAGGCATCAACAAAATGTTATTAATGAAACTGAGGATGAAACCATAAATAAAAAAAACAACTCTAGTCTGAGGGATGACTATGCAACTCTGAAATGTGTCCTCCTTCTATATTGTCCTTGCACTTTAAATCAATATCCTAGACAGCATGGCTTAGATTCAAAGATTTCTGAAAATAAAACTATGTAAGCAGTTCAAGTTCCCTTCTAAACAAACTGAACCCTTTAAAGTGTGTTTTCATTATAAGGCAACTAGCATGGATAAATAAACTGAACACTATTTCTTATTGACCCTGAAATTATCCTACAAACGCATACTCCAGAGTAAACCCTCCATGGGTATCTACTCACTGGATATACTGTAAATGTAGCAGAGTTGGTTCTTGACTGGCAGTTTCTTGACTCCTGAGCCGTCTTCCAGTGTAGGATCATGTAGGTCAGTGATTTTCAACCTTGTGCCTCCAGCTGTTAAGGAACTACAAGTCCCACAATGCAATGAAGGAGTCTGACAGCCACAGTCAGGCAAATGCATTGTGGGACTTGTAGTTTCTTAACAGCTGGAGGCACAAGGTTGAAAATCACTGATGTAGGTTATATTTATCACTGTCAGACATTAGAGGGAAACATTTTGGGAGGGTGGGATTATAATTTTTATCATCAAATGGTGCAAACCTCTGTAATATATCCACACACATACAAGACACATCAGCTGAAGTGCAGGATAGTTAAAGGATGCAGTTTCTTTATTGGCTTTGATCAAGGAGTAAAACTAATTTTTTTAAGGGGTGAACTACAGTAAGAATGAAAACAAATATTACCTACTTAGCAATCATTACTTGTCAAGAGTATTGAGGACTTGAATGTTGTACCCATGAGTGTCTATGTGTGAGACGCGCTGGGAGATTGGCAAAGTCTCTTACCTACTGGCACGTCTCTCCTCGATTTTTGCTGCGCAGGCGCTCAAGGCGAGTGTCATGACATCATCCCGAGAAGCTGGTTTTAAATTTTTTGGTGCCAAAACTTCCTTAAAAGGGCAGTTCTCTATTTTTCTGTGCCCAGTCTGGTTCCAGTCTTAACTGTTCCTGCTCAAGTGTTTATGTGTATCTGAATTCTGGTTTTTGACTCCTTCCTGACTTTTTGACTCCAATTCTTGCAGCCTCCCTTGAAACCACTTGCCTGATTCTAGACTACGCCTCCTCTTAATACTTTCCGGTACCTCATTTACAGATTTCTTGTTGTTGCACACTTTTTTCTTGTGTTTTCTGTAGCAGAAAGCCCGGGGTCCCAAAAGGGCGTCGGTGAACACCGAAATCCACAGGGATACCTTGTGAGTGTATCATCACTGAGCAAGGTTCCCGATAACTAGATTGTTACAGTTAGCTAGGGCCATATGGAACCTTCCCAGGCTGCCGCTTCCTTGACTATGGAGGGATTATTTGACCTAATGAAGCATCTGGACAGACAGGAGGCTCAACAGACTCATCTTGCTCAAGCATTACAGCACATTGAGTCCCGTCTAGGGTCACTTCAGATTTCTGGGTCTCTGGTCACTCTTCACACTCTCCACCTGCTAAAGTGCCCAAGATTCCTGCTCCAGTTCATTTTGGGGGTGATCTGGATTCTTGTTGTGGTTTTATGGTGCAATGCAAGATCTAGTTCGATCCGGCACCGGACCAATTTTTATCTGAAAAGGCTGAGGTTTCCTACATTATCGCCCTTCTATAGGGGAAGGCACTTGCTTGGGCTTCTCTGTTGCTGGATAGAGATGATCCCCTGGTACATGACTCTTCAGCCTTTCTTTCCACTTTTCATCAGATTTTTGATGATCCGAGCCGGAAACTTGATGCTTCAGATCGGCTTATGAAGATCGACCAAGGTTCGGATATGACCTCTGAATAAGCTGTTTTTGTACTCTAGCTGCAGAGGTGTCATGGAACAATGATGCACTTATTGTAGCTGGAGGGGGCTTCATGAGGACCTTAAAGATGAGCTGGTTACTGTTAAGATCGACTCCAGCATTTTAAAATGTATAATACATTTAGAAAGTGCTGTTAGTTTAGCTCCAGTACATTATCAGTATCAGATAAGTCTTCCTCATCTGGAATGAACCAGAACAAGCAGGGAGTGCACATGAGGAGAAGAAAAAAAAAAAAAAAGCTGCTGGTGCACACACTGGCTCCCCCTTCCTCTCTGCTATGTCACAGCATGCAAATGATCTCTCAAACTAGTAAGAGAGATAAGCACAGCTCAGTAAGCTAAGAGGCGCGGCTTCACTCTTCACCAGGAAGTAGGGGAAAGATCTGGAACCAGAGCAGACTGGCAGTAGGGACTAAGGTACATTGATCTGGGGGGCTGTTTAGAGTAAACTTATAAATAGAGAATAAAAAAGTTTACTTCTCCCCTAGGCATAATTTCTGCACTCCCAACTCCTTATAAAACTTGTATGTTTCTCTCTGGCTCCCTCTCTACCTTGTCTGGTATGTTTTCCTGCCAAGCTTTTCTGGATTCTGGAGCAGCAGGGAATTTTATTGATGTCTTTCGCTGAATCCTGTGTTCTAACTCCGGAGCCTCTCAAGACTCCTCTTTCTGCTTGGGCTGAATGGCAGACCTATTTCTCTGGGTGTACTCAACTCCGCTACTTCCCCAGTCGTGTTGGCAGCCTTCATGAAAAGGAAATCCCTTTCATAATAATTCTATGTCCTGAAACTCCCATAATTTTGTGTTTTCCCTGTCTCTGGCTTCATAATTTGTCCATTGACTGGTCCTCTAGAGAATTTACGACCTGGAGCTCCTTTTGTCACTCTAATTGTATGGATTAGTCTATCATTCCAGTGGCTACCGCTTCCTTGCTTCCATGTCCAATCTTCTCCTTCCGCTTGCCTACAAGGACTTTGCTGAGGTGTTCGAAAAGAAGAATTATTCTACCACATTGTTATTCAATTGTCCGATTGATCTGATTCCTGGTTCCATTCCACCTACTGTAGGTGAAGAACATACCCCTTATCTGTACCAGAGACCCAAGTCATGCAGGAATATATCTGAGAATTTTTCGAAAGACTTCATCAGAAAATCATCTGTCACCAGCTGGAGCTGGGTTTTTTTTTTTTTTTAATCAAAAGAAGGACGGTACTCTTAGACCCTGTATTGACTATCATGCCTTAAACAAAATTGTGATAAGAAATAGTTACCTGTTGCCTCTTATCCCTGAATTGTTTGATAGACTAAGAGGAGTCAAGATCTTTACCAAACTAGATGTCCGAGGGGTGTACAACCTTATTCATATTCGACAGGGGGACGAGTGAAAGAAAGCCTTCAACACGTAAGATGGCCATTATGAATATTTAGTCATGTTCTTTGGCTTGTGCAAAGCACCTGTGGTCTTTCAAGATCTCATCAATGATTTTCTGCAGACATGTATCATAGTTTATCTGGACGATACCTTGGTCTACTCCTCCTCGATGTCTGAGCGTATTTCTCAAGTGAAACAAGTCTTAACTGAGTTAGTAAGGGAGAATTCTCTCTATGTTAAGCTTGAGAAATGCGAGTTTCACAGATCCACAATTTCTTTTTTGGGTTACATCATTTCTTCTTCTGGCTTCTTGAAGGTCTCAGCTGTCTTAGACTGGCCAATTCCTACCGGTTTCAAAGCCAGTCAATGTTTTTTAGGTTTTGGCAATTTTTATTGAAAATTTATAAAGAACTTTTCCCAGACTGTGGCTCCTATTATGGCACTTGCGAGAAAACCTTTTAAGACTTCTTGGACTCCTCAAGCACAAGAAGCCTTCTGACCCTCAAAAGGCTATTTAGCTTTAACTCCTATTCTTCGCCATCCAGATCCTGCCAGGCCATATATTTTGGAGGTCAATGTTTCCGAGGTAGGGGTTGGTGTTGTTCTATCTCAACGGTTCCAAGTTCCAAGAAACCCTTCATCTGTGTGCTTATTCTTCTCACAAACTTTCTCCAGCAGAAAGAAATTACGATGTAGGCAACCACAAATTCTTGGCCGTTAAACTTGCACTTGAAGAGTGGCGTCATCGGCTTGAGGGAGCTAAGGAACAAGTTACCTTTCTAACAGATCATAAGAATCTCAAATACATTTCTTCTGCCAGAAGACTCAATCCTCGTCAGGCTCGTTGGGCTTTGTTCTTCTCCAGATTTAATTTTCTCATTTCCTTTTTTTCCAAACATTTGGGGATCGAATTGAACTTTTGCTCAGCTTGCCATCCTCAAAGCAATGGTTAAACTGAAAGGGACCAATCAAATCCTGGAGCAGTTCTTATGATGTTTTATCTCTCAAAACCAAGATGATTGGGTTGAACTTCTTCCTTGGGTGTGAGTTTGCTCACAATGACTTGCAACATGACTCGTTGGGATTTTATCCGTTCCACCCTTCCGCCCTTCCTTCTGAGGTTTTCAAGACTTCAAGATTCCTGCAGAGGATGCTATTGTTCGGGATTTCAAAACCATTTGGTCTCAAGCCCACCAGTCTCTTCTGAAAGTTTCATCCTCTCAGAAAATTGCGGCCGACAAACATTGTTGTGCTAATCCCTATCAAGTTGGAGATTTTGTCTGGCTTTCCACTAAACACATCAACCTTCATCTACCCTCTCCCAAGTTTGGACCTCATTATGTGGTTTCATTTGGAACTTCCATCTACCATGAACATCTCCAATGTTTCCTTGCTTCAAGACTTTGTTAGGAATAATTTTTCAGTTGGTCAACCTGCTCCCATTATTCTTCAGGATCACCAAGAGTTTGAGGTCCAAGAGATTCTGGATTCCAGGAAGGTCAGAGACAAGGTCCAATTTTTGGTTCACTGGAAGGTTTTTGGCCCTGAGGAGAGATCTTGAGTCAGAGCCGCTGCCACTCATGCTCCTCGACTGATCGGGCCTTTCAGAGGAAATTTCCACACAGGTTTTAGGTGTCCCTGAAGGGTATTCCTGAAGGGGGGGTACTGTGCCAGTAGATTTCTGAGGTCTCTTACCTCCCAGCACGTCTCTCCTTGATTGTTGCTGCACAGGTACGCATTTCTGGGTCCGCATCCTCTGATAGGCATGGACGCTGAGCTTCAGGACCCTTGCACTGAGCGTCATGAGATCATCCCGAGGTGCTGGTTTTAAATTTTTTGGCACCAAAACTTTCTCAATTTTTCTGTGCCCAAGCTGGTTCTAGTCTGACTGCTCCTGCTGAAGCGTATCTGTGTATCTGAATTCTGTTTTTTGACTCCCGCCTGTCTTTTTCATTTGAGCATTTATATTTTTTTAATATACACTTTTAGGTTTAAACAATGTGATTAAGGAAACAATATGATATATATTGAATAAATGGAGTAAAAGCAAACACTTTTTGTTTCTTTTTTAGTCTATAGAATATAAAAGTTACATAAAACAAACAAATACATTTTGCTTTTTCAGAATTGTCAAAAGATTATAAAAGCAGATAAGTTGCAGTCACACCAGATCTACCAGGCTGCTGTTACGTGTTAGGAAGGTGTTATCTGGTTACCTTCCCATTGTTCTGTTGTTAAACCGCTGCAGTACAGCAGTAAAGAGTGACGTTTATCGTGAAACGTGAAGTTTATCAGATCACAAGCCACATGACTGGGGGCAGCTGGGAAACTGACGATATGTCTAGGCCCATGTAAAAATTGAATATAAAAAATCTGTTCTTTTGAGAAACGGATTTCAGATCAGAATTCTGCTGGAGCAGCACTATTTACTGATGCATTTAAAAAGAAAAACACTTTCCCATGACAGTATCCCTTTGAGGAAATCTACACCCAAAATAAAAAATGTTGCAAAATAAAAAAAATGTATTTAGAACAATGATACAATAAAAAATATTATGATTGTATGTGTAAAGGTGTATTTATTCAGTTCATTATCTGGTTCTTAAAATTATATAACATAAATCAGTTCTCTTCTAGGTCTGTTAATCAAATGGATGTTTCAGCAGTCAGAATCAGAAAAACTGTACAGTGAATATAAACAACCAGATACACTAGATACTTTTAATAGCAATTACATCTACAAATCATTTTAAAACCAGACATTTTTAAATAATTGCAAACACACTAAATTATTAGAATGTCAAAGTACAGCTATATTATCATAATCTTAGCATACAGCTGGAAATGCAGTATACTGTATATTAGCATGTTGATAATTGAGATCTTGGGGTTGATTGTTAATGCAGGGATCAAATTGCAAAAAACACAGTTGCAAATATCAACGAATCAACAGGGTAGGGTGATTATTTATCATCATTAGTTTATTTTTACCAAGAAGAAACATTACTGGTTTGTAAAATAATTGTCTGAATTCTCTCTTCCTGCATGTGATTTGCATCAGGGAGCAAGGAATCAGATGGGTATTAGTGCTCAAAGCATTGCTTTTTATATGTATGTGTCAGTTTGCTAAAAAGATTTGATAATTCCAAAAAAACCATCCAACTGATCAGAATCCTTCTGACTCTCCAGTTCAGTTATTCATAACTATTCATGCTCCTTCTTTTTAACTGTCTTCTACAAGTTAGAAAATGAAAGCATTTCCAAGCACTAATCACCTGACCAGCAAGAATACTGGCCAGGTTATTATGATACAATGACTATTGGAGTGACAATTCCCAATGCTTTGCTGCCTACCCACTGAACTGAAAAATCACATGGTTGGCAGAATGCCAGGAATCTCCTGGTACATCATTGCCCATTTATAGATACTTTTACTGGCTGCTTGTTAGGCTTAGGTAGTTAGGCAGTAATCAAGTAAAGGAGTTATTTTTATACATAGGCCTTGCCACACAACAGACTGGAGGCTTTTAAGGATTTTCTGCTGCCAGCAATTAAGTTGAGAAGGCAAGTTTAATCCTAAAACTATGGTACAGGTATTGGATCCCTTATCCGGAAACCTGTTATACAGAAAGCTCTGAATTATGGAATGGCCATCTCCATAGACTCCATTATAATCAAATAATCCAAATTTTTCTGTTATAATAAAACCGTAGCTTGTACTTGATCCCAACTAACTATATTTAACCTTTATTGGAAGCAAAACCAGACTATTGGGTGTATTTAATGTTTACATGATTTTCTACTAGATTTTAGGTATGAAAATCCAAGATCCAAATTATGGAAAGATCCATTATCTGGCAAACCCCAGGTCCTGAGCATTCTGGATAATAGGTCCCATATCTGAACTGTCTATAAAGGGTTACAAAAGGTTTTGTGGCCAGAACGGAAACATTGTTGTATAAATGCAGTGCTCACCCAAAATAGCACTCTACCCTGTCAGCACAGTCTAAAGCTGACTCAGAAGATGGAATATTTATGGAGACAAAAGTTTTTTCCTTAATTTGTTGCTGACTTTTAAGCACAATGCAGTTGGATTGCTTGCTGAATCGTATTCACTTAACAAAAATATATATTTGTAGTTTGTCAGAGGAACTGCTGTTTTATATTGTCTTTTGTTGATGCCTGAAATACATAGAAGTATAGCATTCCTGCAATTATTTTGCCTTAAAGGGGTGCTTCACTTTTATATTAAATCTGAATATATTATAGAATAGCTAATTTGAAGCAACTTTTCAATTGGCCTTCATTATTTAGTTTTTGTAGTTTTTGAATTATTTTCTGTCTCCTTCTGACCCTTTCAGCTTTCAAATGGAGGTCACTGACCCCATCTAAATAACAAATATGCTGTAAGGCTACAAAGGTTTGTTATTGATACTTTTTATTACTTTCTATTCAGGTCCTATTCATATTCCAGTCTCTTATTCAAATCAATTCATAGTTGCTATGGTAATTTGGACCCTAGCAGCCAGGTTGCTGACATTGCAAACGGGAGAGCTGCTGAATAAAAAGCTAAATAACTTTCAAAAAACACAAATAAAAAATGAATACCAATTGCAAATTGTCTCAGAATATCCCTCTCTACATCATACTAAAAGTTAATTTAAAGGTGTCCAGACGAAAAGATTCGAGAAGATTAGTCACCTGGCGACAAAATGCCACGTCTTTGAGGTGACTAATCTCCTTGAATGGCTTGCTCGTATCTTGCACCCGCTAGTGCTAAAGTCGCCGGCGTCTATTTACACGCGGCGATACGTTTTTTAAAGTCGCTTGAAATTGCCTTGTGAGATATACTACAACTCTAACTGTAACTGGAAGAAGTGAGGAAGCATAAGACAGAACTCTGTCTGTTAATTGGCTCATGTTTGTGTGCACCGTTGAATCCTAGGATCCCAGGAGGCTTATTTTTTAAAATGGCAATTTTCTATTTATGATTACCCAATGGCACATGCTACTAAAAAAGTATATTATTATGAAAATGGTTTATTTACATGAAGCAGGGTTTTACATATGAGTTGTTTTATGCAATATCTTTTTATAGAGACCTACATTGTTCGGGGGGTATAGTTTTCCTTTAAATCTTTAGTGGGTAAAGAGGAAGTAGCATGTGTGGTAGCGTTCTAAAATTTTAATAAAACAATTCAAGGTTACACTCACAAGTATTTCTCCAATAAGACCACTGTGGCATTCCGGTCTGTTATTCCGAGTCTTTGATATAACTGAAACTTTCAGTACGTTTGCCTTAGTCCAGTATAATTTCCACAGATCACTGGCTGCCGCTTCCACACTCTCCTCCTATCCCTGACCGGTTTCGCCGAATGGCTTCATCCAAAAAGAGCGATAGTCTCACTTCCAAGGGATCACTTCTTTTACCCACCATATTCAAAATCCAGTAAACTTTATTGTCCATAGCAAAGTGTCCACTCTTTTTAAAGATGCCCATAGACCAGATACATTTCATCAACTTGTTGCACAGATTACATCCTATTTCCAATACTTTGTAACAAACTAATTTAGTGTTTTCAGTTTGTGAATCCACCAACTTTCTTTACATAGTGTGTTGTTCACCCCTCTCCAGTCTTTCTTAACCCTTTCAATCCCTAACCATTTTAAACCCATTGGACTTTTACCATGTTTTTCTAAAAAGTGTTTTGAGTGTTTCATAAAACCTTTGCATATATTATTTACATGTTCCCCTATCCTGTCCTTTTTCTGTTTTCTATTTGTTTTGCCCACATATTGGAGGCCACATGGGCACTCCAAAAGATAAATGACATTTGTGGTGTCACATAAGATCCTGGATCTCAAATTGTTCTCCGGTTATATGCCATGACACGGCTTCTGGTGTACAATGTGAACTATCCTGTAAAAAAGAAACAAGATGAAGTATTCAGTAAGGTGAATACTGGCAAGGACTGAGAAGATGGAGGAGGTTGGAGGTCTGTGGTAGATATTGACTTGGGAAAAAGTGCATGTCAGTTTGGATAAGGAATGCTGAATATTTAACAGCAAAGAAGACATTATTTACAAAATTGTGAATTGACAGGAAACTCTCCATCCAACATATATTAGCAAGTAGTTTATGTATTTTGTGGCAGAGAAAGGGTTAAACAAAAAGAAACCAAATACTTCAGGAAATACAGCAAGAACATAAAAGCCCCCAGTATTAAACCACACCACTACCTAAAGCCCTTAAAAACATTTTAGTATACTATATAGTCTGTGGGAAATTCAGACCTGTGGATCATACAAACACACACTCATAGTGCTCACACAGAGAGTACTTCTGCCTGGGACCTGATATAGGGCTTCATTGTGCCCATTGCCAATGATTGGTAGGGGGAGCAGCTGGGACATGTATGTTCCACCCCTGCCTGCCTGCAGCTGTTCTTTTAGGTAGGCAGGAACGGCAGGGTGCATATTGCAAAACAAGTCAGATTAAAGGAGATTTCAACCCCCCCAACTAATACCCCCTACCCTACATAGTCCCCCTCTCAAATCCCCCCACACAGGTGTTAACACCTGTAAATTCCCCTAATCCTGTAATAACCCCTCACAAACACCATCTTCTGATGCTTTGGTAATCTTCAGGTCTTCTTCCGTTTGGCAATTTATTGCGCTTTTGGCACATGCACAGTTATCACGAAGGGGAAGACTCCAACTGTGCATGCGTTGATAAGGCACTTACTTTCCAAAGATCACAGAAGCGCTGAAGATGGCTCCCACAAGCTCTGCGTTAACACTGTACAGGGGGAGCAGGGCGTGGGGACTATGTAGGGTTTAGTAGTTGGGGGTTTAATTCTCCTTTAAGTCCATCTTTTTCCCACACTGTCTTCACTTGTCTTCACACTATCCAGTTGTAGCTCAAATGCATTCTAATTTTACAAAAATGTCTACTGAAATGTTGCTTCTTTTTAGGGATCCTAATAAAATCCTCTACTTTCTTGGAAGACATTTATCCATCCTTAACAAGGGCTATAGGGCCAAACATTTGGATCACTTTGAAGGGAATGCAGACTGTCAGGGTGAGGATTTCATCAACAAGCCAATGTCGTCTTCTGTCCAGTATGATAAAATATTGACTCTTCCCCATCTGGACAATTTTCAGAAAGCTAGTGGTCAGGCAGGCCCATTGGAGGGCCCCGTACATGGGTATATTAGCTGTCAACTGCGCGTGAAAGGGCAAAATTGGCAGCTTAAATCTGCCTAAATATGGGCATCTTAACAATCTCTATACATATACACCGACCGTTGCCCAATGTGGCGATGTTATGTTCTGTATTCAAGCTTTTTTGCTATTAAAACACTTGATCTTTTTTGCTGTTGTGTCTTTTGATAATGAGTTAAGAATGAGTATAATTTATATGTTTATTTATATTATTTATGGACTGCTCGATAGATAGATTTCCTTTCACCCTTTGTCCTTGAAAAGGGGTTGATATAATCAAATCTGTTATACTTTGGCAATGCCAATATTGTAGAAAGAAGCCTCTGACAAGCTTAGCATTTCATTTATGAGCACTACTTCATTACAGTTAAAAAGTTTGGCATTTTTAAAAGTCATTCAGGTGTTTCTGAGAGCTTTGAAGAAATGCTCCTCAAACCTAGACTGACATTCGCCTTCATTGCTCTAGATTCTTTTTTTTTTTAATTAAGTTGAATCTCTTCATCATTATTAAAAATAACTTGATGAGGCTAACCCACACTGAGATACAGTATTGCCTTTCCTTTAATCCCACTTTAATCACATTTCAGGAACCTATAATTAAAATTTAATTGTAGTGTCCTAGTGATCAATCAACTGGACAACTGTGCACAACAAAAACGCAAAATAGAGGTCTGACTATCGTATGAAATTGAGCTTTGTCTTGCAGAATTGATAAAGCACCTGAAGTACTGTCCTACCACATGTACAGATGCAATGTAGAGATCTCTGGAGACAAAGTAACAGTGAGCATGACCACATTCTTTGTTATGTAGCCCCTTATTGAAGCTGGTTCAATGGAAAAATATAACAACATTTTCACTCAGCTGTGAAAAACAGAGAATGAAAAGACATATCAAATGGAAATATCAAACACCCTATTTCACTCATCCAAAAGACACAGAGAGTCAAATATATAGCTGAAATAGCATCTAGCTGGTTTCATATTTGTGAAATTCCTTTTCCAGTGATCTTTCGTCTCAGCTCTAACTTTTAGTTTTCCTTTTTTAAACAGTGTAACATTTTCATACATCTCCTTTAATTTTGTCCATGGAACAGGTTCACTGTATATATGAGTCAGAATACTTATTTTTGTTCATGTAAGGCAAAGTGCATAGTTGAGTGGATTTGCTTTTGAGTTTCTTTGGTCTAGAAGGCAGGAAAAATCCATTGGGATATAACTGACAGCATATCATAGCAAACTTCAATTCTATTCCAACATTTCTCAATGCAGCTGAAATGAAAATAAAAGCCATAATAATCTGTCATTAGTTCAACCATCTTGGGAAGGAAAAATATAGGATACCTGTAGAGTATTCTTACATTTTAGTGCTGCAGACATGTTACACCTGAATGTACTTAGATTTTAGAGGTCAATTAGAACTTAAATTAGAACTTCAGCTTTTTGCAGTAATGAAACATTTCATCAATCCCAAGAGACACATCTTAAAGAGAGTGCATAGAAGATTAACCTACCTTTCTACTATAAAAGGCAATCCATTCACCTGAAATAAAAATGTTGGGGTAGTAAAGCCTGAATAATTCAGATCATTATTAAAGCAAATTGCTACAAAATTAAGGACAACTATCCCTTTTACTCTGTGGCTTAGTTCTGTAATTTTAACACCTCGTATTGTTACTTGAAAGGCATTGGTAGATTGGTGGTTCAAGTAAATTAGAAATGAAACTGAAATCCAAAATGGATGAACTATTAATGAGCTACTTTTTGGGGCAGATTAATCAAGGGTCGAAGTGAAAAATTAAAAAAAAAAATAATAATTTCAAGCTATTTTTGTGTACTTAATTCGATTCAAATTTGCAAAAGATTTAAAATTTGAATTTTGAAATTTATCATGTACTACATAGTAACATAAAGTAAGTTAGGTTGAAAAAAGACACGTCAATCAAGTTCAACCTTTTAAAGGATCAGTAACACTAAAAAAGGAAAGTGTTTTAAAGTAATGAAAATATCATGTCGTGTTGCCCTGCACTGTTAAAACTGATCTTTTTGCTTCAGAAACACTACTATAGTTAATATAAACAAGCTGCTGAGTAGCAATGGAGGAAATTGAAAAATGGCTATATGGCACAGGATAAGTAATGACAGATAGATAATATTATGTTATATAGATCTTATCTGCTATCTGCTGTGTAACTTGAGCCTTTTATCCTTTGACTAGTTGCCCCCATGGCTACACAACAGCTTATTTATATAAACAATAGTAGTGCTTCTGAAGCAAACACTGCAGTTTTACCAGTCCAATGCAACACTGCATTATATTTTTATTACTTTAAAACAATAACATTTTTTGATGTTACTGGTCCTTTAACCTGTTAACCTGCCTAACTGCTAGTTGATCCAGAGGAAGTTAAAAAAAACCCATCTGAAGCCTCTACAATTTGCCTCAGAGGGGGAAAAAATTCCTTCCTGATTTCAAAAGGCAATCTGGCTAGATCATGGATCAACTATGTACTATGAGCTATCTCCCATAACCCTGTATTCCCTCACTTGCTAAAAAGCCATCCAAACCCTTCTTAAAGCTATGTAATGCATCAGCCTGTTAGGTGGTGCTGAACTCCCCAGACGATTGGCACGCCGTGATGCACAGGTAGTCACAATAAACATGGTAAGCTCCCCACCTGCATAACAAATGGTGTTTGTGCGACTCTCTTTACTGAATACCTACTGGTAAATAAAGCATTTGAGAGATTATTATATGATCCCCTTATATAGTTTTACATAGTTATCATATCACCCCTTAAGCGCCTCTTCTCCACTGTGAACTTTCTCAATTTGGCCAGTCTTTTTTCATAGCTAAGATTTCTCATACCTTTTACCAGCTTAGTTGCCCATCTCTATACCCTCTCTAATACAATAATGTCCAGTTTGGGTGATGGAGACCAAAACTGTATGGCATATTCTAGATGGGGCCTTACAAGTGCTCTATAAAGTGGAAGAATGACTCCCTCCTCCCGTGACGCTATACCCCTTTTAATACAGCTCAAGACCTTATTTGCCCTTGATGCTGCTGACTGGCATTGCTTGCTACAGCCAATTTTATAATCTACAAGGACTCCAAGGTCCTTTTCCATCATGGATTTGCCTAGTGCTTGCTTGGATATTTTTACATCCCAGGTGCATGACTTTACATTTATCAACATTATATATCATTTGCCACTTAGCTGCCCAGATTGCCAGTTTGTCAAGATCCTGTTGCAAGGATGCCACATCCTGGATGGAATTAATTGGGCTGGATAGTTTTGTGTCATCTCCAAACACTGATACATTACTTACAATACTATCTCCTAAGTCATTAAAGAACAAGTTAAATAACAGTTGACCCAATACCGAGCCCTGAGGGACCCCACTGAGAACCTTACTCCCGATCCTGTAGCCAGTTTCCTATCCATGTGCAAACAACTTCATTAAGCCCAAAAAACCTTAATTTAGAAAGCAGCCATTTGTGGGGCACGGTATCAAACACTTTGGCAAAATACAAATAGATCACATCTATTGCCCCCCCCCCACAGTCCAGCATTTTACTTACCTCAAAAAGCAAAAAATCTAATTTGTCTGACATGACCTATCCTACATAAAGCCATGATGATTGCTGCTCATAATATCAAAATAGGACAAAATTTTGAATGTGATCCCTTTAAAAGCCTTTAAATAATTTGCCCACCAGAGATGTCAAACTTACTGGCCTATAATTGCTAGCCTGAGAACGTAATTCATTTTTAAATATTGGAATTACATCAGCTTTTCTCCAATCCATAGGCACCATACCAGATGAAAGCGAATCTGAGAAAATCAGAAATCGGGGCTCATCTAAAACTGAACTAGGCTCTCTTACAAGGTGCTGGAGCCTTGTTTACATTCTAGGGATGCACCGGATCTAGGAATCCTTCTAGCTGGCCAAACCGAATCCAAATCCTAATTTACATATGCAAATTAGGGCCAGGGAGGGAAATCATGTGACTTTTTGGCACAAAACAAGGAAGTAAAAAAATGTTTTCCCCTTCCCATCCCTAATATGCAAATTAGGGTTCGGATTTGGTTCGGTATTCGGCCAAATCTTTCGGGAAGGCTTCAGGGGTTCGGCCGAATCCAAAATAGTGGATTTGGTGCATCCCTATTACATTCATTTTTATTAAAGCTTAATGAATCAAATCCTGATTCAGTCACTGACTAAACTGAGCTGAGCCATCAGTGCAGCTATGAAGTGAGCTCGAGAACTCAGACTCCTTTATTGTATACACTGAAGAAAAGAACTTTAGCACATTTGACTTTTCTGTATCTGTTACAACAATACTGTTACCATTATTTAATGGAGCAACATTCTCAACCTACATCTTTTAACTATTAATACATTTTAAAAACTTTTTATGGTTAGTTTCACCTGCACCGCCATTAACTCATTTCCTTTTTTGTCTTCTGAATTAGTGTATATTCATTAAATGCAGCTTCTGTCCCAACAGATTTGTAGTTTTTAAATGCCTTTCTCTTCTTTCCTATTAACTTCTTTAGTTCTGTATTAAGCCACTTAGGGTCTGTCTGTCTCTTAAAAAATTTACTTCGACCATTCGCCATCTAAAACCTGCTGAATTGCTGTTTTAGCCTATGGGGGACCTCCTATAAGTGGAGTCAATTGGTGGACTTTGAAAATTTGAACTTTTTTTTTTCTTAAAACTTTGAATCGAATTAGATTGAATGTGCTTTGATTCGATTACCTATTCGATCAAAAAAACCTTCAATTTAATTTTGGTTGGTCTTTTTGAATTCGAATTTCAAAGTTTTTCAAATTCGAAATTTGACCCTTGATAAATCTGCACCTTTATGTAGGGTTTACAAAGACTCCAGATGTATATTAACTTTATATAGGACAGCAAGTAACCCAATCTCTTAATTTGTCTGTGTATTTTGGATTTGGACAGACACGTTTGATATGTACAATACATATAATAATTTGTAGAATGTATCAGAATAGCTGTCTCTAAGCTTAATCAGCATCTAGCTGTAGTGTTGGAGACATATTAGAATATTGGCTTTGTATCCTTTTTATAGTCATTAGGAGGAGTCTTAATTAAGGACTCATGTGGTTGTGTCATGGCAAAATAATCATGTGCTAAATCCATATTTTTAGTTAGCATATGCATCCATGTTTTCAAGGTGTCCCAGAGTAGGAACAGTTCATGTACTTTCATCTAATGACAACTTCTTGTTGAGAATAATGTGTATTCTAGCAATGGAAGAACTAAGTCCTCCAATCCATGCAGTGCAGTGGGGTCCTTTTTCATGTAGGAACATAGTATATGATATTACGGGGGCTGATTTATCAATGTTCAAATTTGAATTTTTGCCACAATTACATTTTTTTTGCACAAAAACACATTCAAATTATATTAACTTGAATGTTTGGTATTTATTACACACATTTGTGAGTTCATTTCAAGTCAATGGGAGTTGTCCTAGTCAAAAGGTTTTTTTTTTGGTTCAAGATTTTTTCAAATCTTTTAAGTTTTTTATATGCTTGCAAACACATATTAAATTTTTGTGGGTTTTTTTGAACTTGTAAACTCACAAATTCAAGTTTTTAAAGTTTTCTTTACGATTGTATTCAACTGAGTTTTTTATATTCAGATTTTTTCAATAGATAAAACGTTTTTTTTTTAATTGTGAGTTTATTTGAAGTAGAAAAAACTCACAAATTCGATTTTTGATAAATAAGCCCATATGTATTCAGTTTTTTACTAGACTATTTTAAAATTTGGGCATTGTTTAATCTTTAAATAAAGATTGACATCAAATAATAATTTTTTGACTGGGTTGATATTCCAGGAGTGTTTGAAAAATATTTTGCAGTGAAGCATGAAACTCATCCAGTGAAATGTCCAAATTAATATACAAGATATAGTTTTTGTCCTGTGCAATCTCTGAAACATTACTGCATTTTATTAAGTTATACTCCTATTTCTTCACTCCCCATCATGGGTTGGGGGGCTACGTGTTTGGGGAGTGGCGTGTGCATTGGCATTATGAATAGAAAGGCTAAAGTAAGACTGATGGTTCTTACTATGTATGCTGGTGCAATGGCACCCAAAGTTTTTGTCACATATCTTGAAGAATCAAGGAATTGGCTAACCATAATAATTATTAGAAAATGTAGAATACTATGATAAATCTCTGCACAGCCCATTAAAAAGCTATTCTCAAAAGTATTTGCATTTGTAAATGCTACTTAATGCATCAAAAATGCCAGTTGTGTCTGTTTTGCATTAGGTGCCTTGGGCCATATACATTGCAGCATACAGTCATAGTCCTATAATGAACATGTTTAATAAATCTCATGCTAAGGCTGCTTCTGGGGTCATTCGCAGCCAGTATATATA
>CM044444.1:53033511-53080526 GCA_024363595.1 Xenopus borealis
TGATTGCTGATCTCCAATGACGGGGTATCACCGTTCTGGCCGCACTCAAACAATATCCTGCGAGAGATCTCTTATATGGGGCCACAGGACCAGGCAGAATTGACAAAAGACCAATAGCCGGGTCAAATGGGAAATCAACACCTTCCACCTTTTTAATAACCTGAAACACCATCTTCCAGAAAGGAACAAGTAAGCGGCATTGCCACCAGATGTGCAAAGGGGTGCCAACCTCCTCAGCACACATCCAACAAAGCTCCGATACAGACGGGAAAATTTTATGTAAAACATTTGGGCATTTATACCACCTAGAGAGGATTTTATAATTAGTTTCTTGTGTTCTGCAAGCAACTGAAAATGTATGTGTTAAAAGGAAACTTGTATTCCATTGATCTCGGGTAAACTCCGCCTGTAATTCACGTTCCCATTTTTTTGTGAATTTAGGTAGGTCTAGTCTGCCAGTCGACTCTATAAGCTTATGAAGTGTGGAGATAAGGTGTTTCAATGGAACTTTTGCTAAACACAGTTCCTCAAATGGTGTAGAAGGTGAAAATCTCAATTTTTTATTTTGGGGGGAGCATAACCAGTGTTGAAGTTGGTTATATTTAAACTTAGTCAAAAAGGAGTCTGAGTTCTCCGGGCATATCGCAGAAAGCGGCAGTAAAGTATTTTTCTCTATTACATGGAGACACGCAAAGTGCTCAGTGTGCCCCCTACCCAGAAATCCTGCATATGCCATTCCTGGAGGGAAACTAGGGTTTCCTACAATTGGGGTAAGGGGGCCTTCCCGGGAGATCATATTTGGGTTCAAGCGTAAATAATGGTCAGCACAGGATAGTGTTTCTCTACAGATTTTTGGCAAGGTGGAGGAAGGAGGTCTAAGTATCGTTAAGTTTTTTTTAATGGTGAGTTTATTCAAAGTAGAATTCCTCAAAGTTTATTTTTTTAAGAATAAGCTAATTAATGAGCCAAAGTCCAAATGACGTTAATGTTAATTCTCAGTTATGCTAGGAGAACTAAATTCTAAAACTTTCTAACAGGCTGCCCCACTTATTTTTCTCAAATATCCCCTTTACATTGGATACACGTTGTTCTATTGTCCTGTTTTCTTTTTCACCTGTATGCTCCCAATTACTATGACCATGTGCAAGAAAAATTTCAAATGGTTGTTATGCATGGGAGACAAAAGAAGCATTCTGTGTATGGGTCAAAGTTGCCAGTCAGTTAACAATGATTGTGGTCAATTTCAGTAGCTACTGGCCTACAAAAAAGGCACACATTGAGTGTTAAATTTGTGAGTACATCATCATATTAGTTAAAATGTACAAATGTTTTGCACATAGCAAATACACACACAGTAAAGGTCAGCATTAAAAACAGCATTGAACAGCAGCAACAAATACATTTGATCTCCCTTATATACAAATACAAATCCAGCAAATCAGGAGTTAAGAGTTATACAAAATCTCAAAGGCCTCAAACAGTGCAACAGAAGTAAAGTTTATTTCCAAATAAATCAACGGATTGTTCTTATTTGATAAATGTAAGGATACCCAGGGGGGATATAAGGTATACTTTCAGCATTTCAGGCTGTAAATCAATTCTCTAACAATTAGGCATCCTTCTGACTATGACCTACATTTTTATACCCTCGGCCATTCTTTTCACTTTAGTAGCTGGCCTTGCAAAAATGAGTATTGAAGTTCCCAATCATATAAATCACACCATTATTATAGGCTTGTTTAGCAGTATTTAAGACCTGAAGAAATTAAAATGTATTTCTGTATATTAAAATGTTTAATTGCACATGCAGTAAACAGTTTTTAAAAAACAATGAGAAACAAGTTTTGCCCACCTATGGATGTTGAGAAATGTTGATCACCCAAACTCATATTACATGCATATAATATAATAAACCTATAACAACCTGTTTGTTTTGTGTGTTACACCATGTGGCAATGGATGATTTAACTCGTCTTCTTAATGGGGTCTGTACACACAAGAGCACTTGGAAATGGCTGACGCAGATGACATTTCTCATGCACAATTTTATTTCCCACTGGTATGGTCCTCATTGAGAAAAGTGGAGATGGAATGCACAAAAAAGTCACAGCATTGGTGTTTAGTAGTGATGGGCAAATCCGTACCATTTCGCAGAAAAATTTGTGAAACTGAAAAATTAGCAAAATGCATTGATGTCAAGGGACATCAAAATAATTTTGATGTACAACAATTTTAATGCGCGTGACAATTTTTACATGAGCTACTTTTTTCCAAATACATTAAAGTCAATGGGCATTAACATTATTTGAAAGCACAACAATTTTTAGACTTTCGTCTTTGGTGTCAGGGAATTTTTCTGGTAGTGAATTTTTACAGCAGTTTCACAAAATAATGTGTAGGTGGAGAAATGCAGAAATTCGCAGAAAATACAAGCCTGGTGAATTAATTTGCTAGTCACTAGAGTTTAGTTATGAATGCCCTTGTGTTAAAACTGGAATATATTCAAAGGTGCAGTGCTGTAGAATATGTTGGCATGTTGAAAAATGTTATACTAGTAGTAATAATAATAATAATAATAGAGATAGGTAAAAGGTAAGAGAAAATTTAAGTGGGTGAGTTTTCTGTAAGTGCTGAGCAAACAATTTGTAGTGGAATATTGTAATAAGGCCCACTAGTAGTTAACAACTCACAGTAGCACATTTCAAACTCACAGTAGCACATTTCACTTAAACACTATGTGTTAATTGATGGAGTTCAATTGCAACTCTGCATTCAGCAAAACAAAGAAAAAGAACAATAACACAGACAATTAAAGTGTTCTTAAAGGGATACTTTTATGGGAAAATGTTTTTATCATTTTGGAATCTGACATGGTGCTAGACTAAGGGGCAGATTTACTATTGGTCGAATTTCTAAATAAAAAAAAAATCAAAATTCGACCATGGGAATAATGGGTGAAGTAAAATCCTTCGAATTCAAAGGATTTTACCGCAATTCGATCAATCAAATTTTTCCTATTCAATCGTTCGTTCGATCAATCGTTCAAATCGATCAATTCGAACGATTTAATTGATTGATCAGATTTTTTTTATTCGATCTCAAATAATGATTCCCAATTCGGTAGCTTAGTTCTGGCGAAGTAGATGGTTAAATAAAAATTTAAAGGGGAAGTAATTTGACTATTCGATGGTCGAATTTGCCTAATTTGCATATTCAAAGTTCGAATTCGAATTTAATTACAATTCGATCAAACTTCGAATTCTTCATGTGAGTTTTGTAAATCTGCCCCATAGTGTCAATTTCCCTGTTGCCCCAAGTCATGTGACTGGTTTGTTTGCTTTTGAAAAGCTAGCCACAGAGGCAGCCATTTAAGCTGACAAAGGAGAAATGGCACAGTGTACATCACAGAGTAGTAGGGGATGAGCTAACTTTTCCACTTGGTACAAATTAATTTTGAAATTCACCAGCAGCAATTATTTGCCAATTTGTGAATCTCAGCTTGGAACACCTTCTACATCCCAGAGTGAAGACTGACTAACGTGCCACAGTGCAGGGTTATGATTAACTCACCAGTCGTCTCACAATCACATGTACATTTTGTGTTTTGTTGCCTTCTCCAAACTGTTAATTGTAGTGAGCATGAAGGCTGCACCTAACCTGCCGCACCACCTGGACTGACTATGAAAAATACCTTAACCACAATTTAGTGAAATTTTACGAATTGTCTGCAGATTTGCAAATTTTTCAGGAAAGCAAAACAGTTTTGCTCCTGACTACAGATTAACTCTGTAGAATACTGTTATATTCCATCACACTGCTTATCTGCTATGTACGTATGTGCCATTTCTCCTTTTTTCATCTTGAATGGCTGCTCCCATGGCTATACAGCAGCTTACTTGTAATAGTTGTGTGTTTGCTTCACAAACAATTATTTACTGGTACCCTATATTCATCTTCAGTCACTCACATTCAGTAGAACCTGTCACTTTCAGGACATGGCTGGCATTTTTACTGGTAAAACTGAGCTGTGTCACTTTGAAGTCTGAGTTAGCAGACTGAACCAAGAAATACGTTGAAGCTGCAATAGCCTGCAAATAATAAGCATATTGAGCAGCAAAATCAAAATAAAATATAAAGGCTCAGTCTTCAGAGATCCCAGTAGTATTAGTTCCCAGGGTGCCCATACTACTAAGGAGTTGGCCATATTGTGGATTTTTGCAATGCCTAACTCAAATATCTTACTTGCATACACCTTTCTTTTGATTTCACTTAAAGTAGGGGAAACATACTACATTTCTGACCACTCAACTTTTTTACAGTTTAGATTACATCATATACAGTATAATCTGATTTTGCAGCATCTCACATCACCTCCTGCTGTGGCTTGCAGTTGCATGGCAACAGTTTCAGGGACAGAGATGCCTAAAAGACCAAAGTCTCTTGTGTTTCATCTCTTAAAAAATAACTGTAATAATGTAAAAGAGCTGTTTTTCCCCTCTAGTAGCACAGCACCAAAGTGTAGAAGGGTCACAAACAGCAATATGCAGAGTTAGTGAGGATTTATGATCTATGAGAAAAACTGAACACTGTCCAAGGAGTCACCCAAGCCTATAATGTTAAATATATAACGAATGGCGGGAGTTTGCCGCGAATTTGCGTCTGTCGAATAAATTTGCCCATCACTTATGATGAACTATGCCTTTTATCAACCCAATTTAACTATGTATCTAAGTAATCTTCCATGCTGGGATGCTAGTACAAACTTTATTGTTACATAATTTTAAAACCTATAATACTGTTTAAAAACATAAAAAGAATCTATATAGTGGTGACCCCAAATGTTATCTAATAAGTGGTTAAATAACTGTGTCTAGGCAAATGGTATTCACGTGTATAACCAAAAACATTTGATAATACATATATTGTAACCAGAAACATGAAAATTTCAAAGTCTCAAGATCCCTGGACATTAATGCTGGGGATCCTCACCTACAACAGACCAGCCCCATGTTCATTGAGCCAAATAGACTTCTTCACAAACTATTTGTATGTCACATTTGCCCAGGTATTTTAAATCCTGGATTTAAGTTTGAGCCTGACATCACATTTAATTAATTTAAATTATGATGGGTTTTTGTGAGATTCACAGGACTTTAAGACAAATGTTTACCAGTGGCCACATCAAAGACACTCAAGCAAACCAAATTAAAGAAGATCCTCATCATATGCTTCAGGACTGACTCCCTCTGGGGGAAATTCACTAAAGCGTGAAGCATCTAATGCTAGCGCTAATTCGCCAGCGTGATGTCAAATCATAACTTCGCAAATTCACTAACACCAACTTCGCATCCTTACACCAGGCGAAGTTGCGCACTGACGAAGGATCGTAACTACGCAAATTCAGTAAGATGACCATTTTCCAAATGTTACCACTTACGCTAGACGTTACTTCGCCAGGTACACTTACGCTGGTGAGGTTCAATACAATAGATAGGAGTTTGAAAAAAAAACGCTGGCGTGTTTTACCTTTTTAGGGTGATAGTCTGAAAAAGAACGAAATTTTTTGGTGGGGTTACCCTCCTTTCCCCCTACATTTCCTAACATATGGCAACCCAACTATACAGGGGGGACCAGTTTAGGGCAATAGGACAACTTTATTTTTTTTATTAAAGGTTTCCTGGGCTTGAGTAGTGCAGTGTAGTGGCTGTAACATATACTTCTATTATACTTTGAAATTCACGCCATATGCAAATTAGGCGTTGCTAGCATAAATGCGCTTTGCCTGGCGAAGTAACACTAGCGCAACTACGCTACCGTTCGCCGACCTTAGCGTAACTTCGCACTTTAGTGAATTTGTATAGCGCTGGCGAAAATTTGCCTGGTGAAGTGCGTCAAACGTTAGTGAAGGCAACGCTAACTAATTTTCGCCGCTTAGTGAATTTCCCCCTCTGACTCTGAGATCTTCTTCTGAGAAGAATCTATTAGGTCTTTCTTAGATCATACCAAGGTAGCCAGGTGAATTCGGAAACAGTGATCATTGGGGATACTGCTTTCAATAATCCAAATGACAATTCAGGAAGCAGAGACAGTTAAAAAGAAAACCATTTTCAGAAATAAACACAGAAACACCATCACTCAGTTTGGAAGTAATACATTCCACAGAGCATACTTTTAGTGATACACAATTAAGTGCTTTGTGAGCGGGGCTACATTCTGTCCGGTCCACACTTGATACATTTTGTTGAAAGATATATATCTCTTTTGTCACAGTTTAGTGTTAAAGGCTTGAGAAAGCAGAATCTGCAGAAGATCTCTCTGAACAAGAAAGTGAAAGATTATAGTCAGGCAGAGGGCCAGTATGTTGGAGAAAATTGAGGACAATTAAAATATTTATGAAGCCTTCATAGACGTGTTTGGACAATCCTGTGTGACTATTTGTGATCACTATTGGAAGCTTACATGTGAACCAGATTTGAAGGCTTGAAGATTTTTTGTGCAGCCTTTGGTGTTTATTGTGAATTTGTATATTAGACACTCCTCAGATTTGATATCAGATTTGCAAATCCTATACCAACAATCTATTGACCTTTTAGTCCTGTAATGTAGAAGCATTGTTTTCATCTATTACATACCGTATGAGCTGGGCCTTAATGCTGTAAAATACTTATTAGAAACAAGCCCTTTGGATCATCTACAGCGCTACAAAAATTGATATTAACATTCTTGCTTTTTGTTTTAACACACAATTATTTTTCTTTTGACAAGAAATGTTATTTGCATGTACCATCAGTTTACAAAAAAATGTCTTGTTGTGCAGATTTGGCACACTTTCTGAACTTTTCTACAGCAATTTGCTTCCAGTCATGATCTTGGTTAGCATTCAGTTATTCAGAAATTGATTGATTCTGTGTAGAATACTATCACACCTCTGTGAATTTCAGATGTCACCTCTCTAAAGAGTTAAAATGTGCAATTGCAATTAGATTATTGGATGGGTTTATATGCTGAGGACTTCCCACACCAAGAAGCTGCTTGGATGAGTAATGAAACATCTTCAATGATTACTCAGCAAGTCCAGTTGTTTTAGAATTACTTATATTAGATATAACATGACCTGGATGAATGAAAATCTTCATAGACACCCAACATGTTTCCTGCTACTGTCGCTTCCTTCCATGCCATTGCAATCATTTTGCTTGCACCTTTTAATGTAACTAGGACGGTAGCCCCTTTTAAATACCCATACCTTCTTTCCCAAAAAAAAAAAAACATTCATGTATAGTGGTGCCTCCATGATTCTGTGAGTATGGGTTTAATTATGTGCACAGTGCATGACTTATTCTGCTCATTTAATTTACCCCCAATTCCATAATGATTTTTTTTGCCTGCTGTTCTGTTTCACCTCTTGTTATCTCTCTTTTATTCTTGTATTTGCAAAGGTAATATGAGATGTCAGCTTTACTAAAAGCACTTGATTTACGGGGTTCATTTCTTCTACTGTATACATATTGCTTTGTCAATGAATAACCAAAAGATATCCTCCATAGAAGAATGGAAATCTTCAAATACAAAAATATTAAAAACAGTTCACCCTACTTTTTCTTATCTACTTTTTATTTTTTTAATGGATAGGGGTGAGTTTATATTTTGCTTTGAGTCATGTGGGCCATTTCAGAGTATTCTTTGATTTCCTTCACCTTCTTGCAGCTTCACTCTTAGTAACTGATATGGTAAAACCATATGTAAGAGCTAGAGTATACACTAAATGCAGGCATGCAACTGATACCTGTGGTTAGTAGTTTGCATTACATGCCTGCTCTGTAATCTATAATCTGTCTTCTGTAAAAACTTGCTGATTAAAATTGGCATATGAGCAAATTCTTGCAGGTATAGGTATATTTTATTTTCAATAAATATACCATCTGATACATTGAAGTGAATCATTGGGAGGCATTCTTTTTGTTAAAGTGCATGCAGACATATGAAATGATTGATTACAGCTGACAGTTCAAGCAACTAGTGAAACACATCTAAAATAATATTTAATCAGCAATCAAGGTCACAGTGAAGGGTCATATGTTTTCTGAACACTTCAAAGCCTCAAATACCGTATATTTAAATCTCTGAACAGTAGGTAGCATGCAATCATTACAGAATGATCTTGCCTCCTTTTCTGCATCAATCAACGAAGAGTGAGTGGATCAAATCAAATTTCTTTAAGCCTGCTGTTTCAACACACACCATCCGAATGTGATAGACTCTAAGTTTAAAAAGATTTGAAACAGACCAGGAGCCGGCAGCACTTAATCTGCAATCGCCCTTTATTGGTGTATTCACTGAAGTGAATACACCAATAAAGGGGGATTGCAGATTAAGTACTGCTGGCTCCTGGTCCTTTTCTGTATCCTAATTGTAAAACTTAATGAAATCGCTCTATGAAGAAAGGTGGGTGAAGCAGGTCTTTTGAATGTTCCAACACAAAAATTACTGAGACACAACTAGCGTAAACATCAATTGCTGTGACCAGTACAAAATATATACAGTAAATTACTTTACTGGTCATTTCTTCTCATAATTGTTTTAAAAGTTGACACAGATGGCCATCACATTTTGTGATATATCATGAACCCAACACGAACATTTGTTCTATATTGTATATGGGGATTTTCATGAAAATCACCAGCACAAAAAATGTTTTAATAAATAGTACACATGAGATATAGTATAAAGAATGCATAGAATCACTTGGATTTTTCCTATAAAGGAGCCTTTCTGTAATGTAATCACTTAAAGGAGAACTAAAGCTTAGCTAAATGAGTAGCATATACATCTTATACATTATGTTTTGTGCTTATCTACCAGCCCAAGGCAACCACAGCTCTTTAGCAGGGAAGATCTGTGCCTCCAAAGATGCCACCAATAGCTCCCATTCTTCTTTATTGCTGATTCATTGAGAAAAAGAAACTGGGCATCTAATACAAAATGTACTTCTGCACTGGGGATATGTGAGGAGCTACCTAACTCACTATTAGGTATCACACTGACATTCTCTCTTATTACCACAGTCCCAATCACACCAGAAGGGGTTAATGACCCCACAGTTCAGTTCAAATTAAATGCCCCTTCCCAGGTAGTGCTACATTCCCCAGAGTACCTCTCCCTTTGGAACTTTGTAGCCACTTCCACATAGCTGATACACAAACAAGACCTGTTCTCACACAGGGGCCCCTCACTTGTATCCTTGCCAATATCCTCCCTTGGGTGGCTCACTAACGGGGTGTTCACAGAGAAAGTCCCATTGGATTTTACAGACAGCTCTGCAGCAGGGTCAATCTCAACTGTGGCACTGTTCACCTTCTGAGTTTCTAGCAGCTTGGCAGGAAAAAGGATGGGCTCTCTCTGTACATCAGCGGCTGCAGACCACTCCTCCAGATCTGCAAAGCATGAAACAGCAGCCTGTCTGAACTCCTGGACAGTCTCACACACACACTGGTTTTGACTGGGTGCTATAGCAGCTTTCTAGATAGCTTTCTAGATAGCAGACTTCATGTGATACTGTGTATCCTATATTTGTAGGATAAAGTAGTAAAACTGACGCAGTCTTTAAATCCCAATATTTTGTTTGGAAATAACTAATATTGGTGTTTTTAGTAAAGCTCTCCTCTTTTGTGTGTATCGTGCATTATCAGAATACATGAAACCTAACATAGTACACAGAATAGACAATAAATAACTTGCAGGCATTGGATCTGCATATATGCAGCCAACAGAAACATGAGAATTAGGGTAATGTAGCATGGAGGATCCTCTAGCAGCACCCCATACCCCCCATTGAGCTAAATGTGGCCCTATGTTTTTAAAATTGGGCATTGGTTTGGATAATGCCTCTCCCTTAAAAGCCGCATACCAACAGGGGAGGATCGATCCTCTATACTGAAACCAAGGTTCTACTGACACTGATTACAAATAATGATACAGATGCAGTCACTTGGATTTGTAAGTTTAATGCGTCGTGACTCAGGGCTAATTGAAGAAACTGTGTTATCTAAAGTTATCTTAACTCATTTAATGCATTTAACCTTTTCATTAGCATACCAAAGCTCCATTGTTTTCAATGGTGAACTCTTTAATTGCATGGGATGCTGTGACACAATATTCTGTGCTAAGTGGGATAAATGAGATAGATGAGTTAAGTCACGACGCATTTAACTTACAATCCAAAGTGACTGCATCTGTACTATGCAGAGAGAAAGATGAGTAGAACACCTACAAGGTCTGGAATGGAGAACAGTAATGGAAGGCAGTAGTGAGCACAATTTGGTCTGTGTACTGTATTTCTATTCTGAGAATAATACACACAAAGCAGGCATTGGAACTAAAAACCCCTGTTTTGCAAACTTACAAAACAGACAGGGCACAGGGAATGTGCATTAAAACTAGCACTTCCATTATACTTAAATACACTATAACTTTGCCTTTAGAGTGCTTCCACATGCCCCCAATTTTAAACTTACAACAAACTCACTGACCCTGGATAGTCTTTGTACATCATTTACTGTTCTATGCCACCCATTCCAGTTTTCTTTATTATTTCTGTAATTTAATTTCATCAAGGTTTTGAATTCATAAAAAAGAACAATTTATGTTTTTCTTCTTAGGGTAAATGTGCAATATTTATTATAATATCTACATGTACGCTGTCAAGATTAAAGCAAGCATCCTTACTGGTACTTTGAGGGATACAGGTATGAAACCTATTGTCCCGAATGCTTGGGACCTTGGGACTTTCTGTAATTTAGATCTTCATACCTTAAGTCTACTAGAAAATCACGCAGACATGAAATAAACCCAATATGCTGGTTTTGCCTCCAATAAGGATTAATTATATCTTTGCTTCAAGTACATGCTACTGTTTTATTAAGCCAGAGAAAAATTGAATCGTTTTTAAAAATTTGGATTACCTGATTTTAATGGAGTCTACGGGAGATGACCTTTCTGTAATTTGGAGCTTTCTGGACAATGGGTTTCCCAATAACGGATCCCACACCTGTACTATCAATTGTCAGTTACATGGACAGAACTTGTGGCTAATATTACCATTTATAAAAAGCTAGAGACAGATCAGCAGAACACCTACAAGGTCTGGAATGGAAAACTGCAATGAAAGGCAGTAGTGAGCACAATTCGAGTTTAAAGGTCTGTGTACTGTATTTCTATTCTGAGAATAATACACACAAAGCATGTTGCACTGTATTTCTGTTATTTGTGGACTACATTATGAACATCTACTGAGGGAAATTTCTACCTCTTCTACCACTTGCACTGCTGTTCAGTTAAGGGGGTTAATAACACCCTGTGCATCTCATATACTCTGATGTTAGCTTATCTTGGGATGCAAAAGAGACCAACTTTTGTATGATTTTGCTGCAGTTAATGTACACGTTGATAGTTTTGACTAAATAGAGCAATATAGTGATATATATATATATATATATATCTATAGTTATAGATATTTATAGTTACTGTATATATTTATTGTAGTAAAGCCAATATTTACTGAGACCAGTAAATTTGTATTTGTAAGCAGGTCCAGACTGAGAATTAAAATAGGCCCTCGCATTTCAGGTACTCGGAGGCCCAATCAGCCTACATAGAGGCCCAAACAGCCCCCACCAGCCCACTAAATACTGACTTTCTATGGCACCTTATAGCAGCCCCTCTGGCATTTGCGAGAACCCACAGATTGCCAGTCTGGGCCTGTTTGTAAGAGAGTTGACTGAAATGTGTTCTAAGGAAGTGGGTTAAATGTTGTATGTATGTGTAATTTGGAATGTTAAAATTGTAATGTTTTTAAAAGTGTTTTTACTGTGTTATATACAAAAAACTGTTTGTTCTTACACTCATCCGTGCAGGGGTTAATGCCTCAGTGCTTCCATCCTCAGAAAGGATTACTGCAATCCTATGTAGACTCATAAATCGTCTGTTTTACTGTAAAAACACATAAACCGGCAGTTTAGAGGAAAGCACTCAAATAGCAATCGCTGCTAGAAAATTTTTTATTGACTACACATCATATGACATGTTTCGGCCATAGCCCTTTTGAGAAAGGCGGGGATAGTAAGATCCCATTGAGGTTGGTGGAACGGGAGTGGCCCAGTGGTATTAAGTAGCTAATATCAGAAGAAATCCTGTAAGTAAAGGGAAGGCTAACTACTGGAGGGGGCCTAATGTGAATGACTGAAGAGTCACTGCCAAATGTGAAATTGGATTTTTTACCCGTGTGTGGAGTGAATACAAGTTGTCTCTATTAAGAAAAATCATGGTGTACCATGCCTTTAAACATCCAGGTTACACAGAGAGGCCCTTATACATTGTGTTGTTGGGTTTTTATTTTCAATTTCAATTCTAGTTTTCTCTCTCTGTGTGTTATATGAACAAAGTGCTGAATATAATTTTTTACAGGAAGGACTTGTAAGCTGTACTCACCCACAGGGGACACTGGGAGGGTGGGCTTTTGACTCTGTACCATACTGACAGAGACATGAAGAAGCTGTCATGTACAGTTAAAGCCAAGACAAATTTAGATTTTTGAGAGCATGAGGATGCTGTGATACATTGCTAAACAAAAGGTGCAATGACAAGTGCTTTTACCATTAAAGACTTTTCACTTCTTTAAATGTTATAATCCTTCACATCTTGCTACTTATCATCCATGTTAGATTCTGATTAAGCAGCATGTTTAATGTCTCTACATAATCCTCTTATTTTTCCTTAGCAATTGTTGTTGATTAGTGCTAATTTGTGTTATATGCTATTCTTTTCGTCTGTCAAAACCTACTGAGAATTTCTCTACAGGATAGTAAAAATATTTTTACCTTTATATCAAACACATTTATATTATTACATTTGCATGAATGCCCTGTGTTTTAATCAGATAGCTCACAGGTCTAAGCAGTTGTGCATTTGAATGGCTCCAAAGTAATTTAGCAAAGATATATACAGAAGAAAGAAATGCAAAAATCCTGTAGAGATCACCTCTGCTTTAGTACTAACTATCTTTTAAATACTTGTGGGAGGCAGCTATGTGTTATTTACAACAAATAAGATCCCAGGCCCTGATTAGGTTTGCACCATTGTGTATAAAAAGAGATGCATGCAAGGAAAAGCTGTAAAATATCTGCACAAAGCAACATAGTAATTATACATTACAATGATTTAAAATCTGAGCATCTTGTGTACAAAATGAAGCAGAATGAAGCTTCAGCATAAACCTGTACCTTTAACTGAATTATGAAAACATGCAGAAAAATTGCTGTATAGTTCTGACACAGTCAATTACAACCAGGGTGCCATGAATTTTCCTTTTAAGATCATTCTACTGTTCCATAAAATGGCTCTTTTCCCCATTTGCAGGCACATTAAGTTCCTTGATAGTTTGTTGTCCAGAGACACATGTTGTAAATTATACATATTAGAGTGATTTCAGCTGTAAAACATCCACTTTGATTCCTTGATAAATAGCTCCCTGTGCCATGGAACACAATAAACGGCTTGAAGAGTGTATTGGCACAAAGTCTTCCAGTCGTAGCAACAGAATTGCAGTCCCAGAAAACATTTGTGGTAACAAAGGGAAAACTAATCTGCCAATTCAGTGCTAAGTATTTTTTTTATCAAACACTTCATAAATAATTAAGCATGCATGTGTTCCATTTGCTGATATGAAATAATAAATAGGAAATTAGATTAGAATTTGAATGTACTTTTTTTTGGGGGGGGAGGATGAAGCACCATACTTCATTGGCTCTGGCACAGACAACATACCAAAATATATTCATTTCATTTTGTCAGGAGCCTAGCTACTTTACAGCAGTTCAGATATAAATGACAGCAATCTCTGGGGGAATTTCTCTATCGTCTTACATTTTTCTGATACCTCTTTTAAGTCAAATGAAAGTTTTAATATCACATATCTATAAGATATGTTAGAATAAAATAATTCACAAAACATCAATATGTACCACTCATAAGGAAAATATCTATAAAATTCTCTTCTCTGAATGGTACCATACCCCAGCACTATTGCACAAACTCTTTCCGGATACATCAGCTGCATGCTGGAGATGCCAACAAAATACAGCCACATTACTACATATCTACTGGACGTGCCCAACTATAATACCCCTATGGGATGCAACAACTGACATCTTATCAAAGATCACATGCATGGCAATAGAGAAAGACCCTCTAACCCATCTATTAGGCTTACCAATTGACAACCTGGGCAAACGTACTTAAAAAATAGTTCAAAGTATATTAATGGGAACAAGATGCTTGATAGCTGCACATTGGAAGGATCCTACCACTCCGACCACAGCAGAATTGACCAACAAAATATAACAAATAAGGAGAATGGAATATTTGACAGCCCTATTACATGATAACTCATTGTCCTTTATGGAGGACTGGTTCTTATGGGACTTGTACTATGGCCAAACACAACAAAGGCTGTAAAAGAATACCTCAATCCTCCTTCATCATAAAATTCCCTGGAATGCCAGACTATGTTACATAATTCGAAGAACAATATACATGTAAAGGATACTTAGACCCTGACCTGCAAAGGTACTTGTACCCCGTCTGTCTGCTTTCACCATGAATGCATTCTCATAGCGAGGATTCAGGGTTATCTGTTATTAACACACCAGAGCAATATCAATGATTCATAAAATACTCTCTGTCAAATAATTCTAAATAATGTTAAGCAATGGAAATGTCTTTATTTTATACTGTCATGATATACATGTCACTATTGATGTACATTCTTCTTTTTCTTTTAGTTCGTTTTCTTCTGTTTATTGATTTTGTATTTGCAAAAAGAAAAACAATAAAAAATAAAGTTTTTAAAAAAAAAAAAAAAGAATAAAATAATTAACTTACTGTTTTACACCTGCAAGACTACAATCTCCTATTTCATGACAAGGGGACTCCTCAATTGACCCTTCGCCTTCAGCTATCCCATTGAACCCCATTGTTACATACCTTAATGAAACACCAGGAGCCAAAAATGGTGAAAATGTCCACAGCATTTATTCACATTTTATCAAATAAATAGGACCATGCCAGCCTCACCTCAACCAGAATTCCATAAGAGATTGCTACTATGCTCTGCTGCTTCTCATTTGAGATGAGCACTTATATCCTCCACTGAGTATTAGGCTGCCTCTACCTACAGAGAGGATGGCCCCAAACTCTGCTATGAGCAGGAGCTGCATCTCCTACCATGAGAGAGGATCAGTAGTCCTGCTGTCGGTCTGGAATCTGCAGTGTGTCCATGATAGAAAATCATAGACGGCTGTCACCTTGCACAAACAGTAGTAGCGTTGGTATCAATCAAACTCCTTTTTCCCTCTTCTAAATTTACCTGTGCAGTACTCTGGCAAGGTCCTACCACTGTGACAATAAAACTTAAAATACATTATCATATATCCACATTTTTGATCCAGAGGAAGGCAAAAAACCCAGCCTGAAGCCACTTCCAATTATGCCTCAAGAGGGGAAAAATTTGCTTAAACATAATGCAGTTGGCCACATTTATCAAAACCAATTTCTTACATACAATTGTAAAACACCCTAATTATTGACTCCAAGGGGGAAATTCACTAAAGGGCGAAGCGTCTAACGCTAGCGCTAATTTGCCAGCGTGATGTCAATCTGTAACTTCGCAAATTTACTAACGCGAATTTACTAACGCGAATTTTCACTTGTGAAGTAGATAGACTAGAGCAACTTCGCACCCTTACACCAGGCGAAGTTGCTCACTGACGAAGGATCGTAATTATGCAAATTCATTAAGATGACCATTTTACTGAACGTTACCACTTACGCTAGACGTTACTTCAGCAGGGCAGACCTGGCAAAGTTCAATACAATAGATAGGAGTTTGAAAAAAAAATTGGAAATTTTTCCTAACTCCTAAAAAAACGTTGGCGTTTTACCTTTTTAGGGTGATAGTCTGAAAAAGAGCTAATTTTTTTTTGGGGGGGGGTTACTCTCCTTCCCCCTTACATTTCCTAACATATGGCAACTCAACTATACAGGGGGGACCAGTTTAGGGCAATAGGACAACTTTAATTTTTTTATTAAAGGTTTCCTGGGCTTGTGTAGTGCAATGTAGTGGCTTTAACATATACTTCTATTATACTTTGAAATTCGTGCCGTATGCATCACTAGCGTAAATGCACTTTGCCTGGCGAAGTAACACTAGCGCAACTACGCTACCATTCGCCGACCTGAGCGTAACTTCGCACTTTAGTGAATTTGCGTAGTGTTCACAGGAGGCAAATGGGCAGCGGAGAAAAGTCATATGCACTGTTTATATTTGGGGTTCGCACTTACCAGCTGCTTTGGTATATCTATGCAAATTGGGCATCCAACTGTTCAGTAGACCCTTGGGGGGAATTCACTAAGTGGCGAAAATTCGCCTTGCAAAGTGCGGCGAACGTTAGCGAATTTTCGCCACTTAGTGAATTCCCCCCAAGGGTCTACTGAACAGTTGGATGCCCAATTTGATTGCCGAGCGTCCTGATTGCCGAGCGTCCTGATCGCAGAGATGGCACAGGAAGTGTGTGGGCGCACTGAACCACGAGATCGCAGAAACAGGAAGAAGAAGGCAGGCAAAATCATGTCCTGTGATGATCAACAGGGAACCCCCCTTGGCTCATTGCCAAGGGGGTTGGAGAGCTCTGTGACTCATTGCACGGCGGCAAAAGCCTCTAGAGCAGCGAGGAAGGTACTATGTTCTTGGCATTTTTAAACAAGAATGTAGTACCTACGTGCTTGGCAGTTAAAGGGTTAATTTTTTTTTAGTTATTTCGCTTTTTATTCAACAGCTCTCCAGTTCGCCATTTTATCAATCTGGTTGCTAGGATCCAAAATACCCTAGCAAACTTGCACTGATTTGAATAAGAGACTGGAACATGAACAGGAGAGGGTCTGAAAAGAAAGATGAGTAATTAAAAAGTAGTAATATTAATAAATGTGTAACCTTACAGAGCGTTTCTTTTTTGTGCAAATACTTAAAACTATAAAAAAATAAGGAATGAAGACCAATTAGAAAGTTGCTTAGAATTGGTCACGCTATAATATGCTAAAAGTTGACTTAAAGGTGAACCACACAATTTGGTCGATTATAATCTCATTGTTTAATTCGTTTTCAATGGGCTAAAAAATCTTAAAGGGATACTGTCTTGGGAAAACATGTTTTTTTTCAAAACGCATTAGTTAATAGTGCTGCTCCTGCAGTCTTCTGCACTGAAATCCATTTCTTAAAAGAGCAAACAGATTTTTTTAATATTCAATCTTGAAATCTGACATGGGGCTAGACATAGTAACATAGTACATTAGGTTGAAAAAAGACACACGTCCATCAAGTTTTACCCGCCTAACTGCTAGTTGATCCAGAGGAAGGAAAAAAAACATTCTGAAGCCTCTCCAATTTGCCTCAGAGGGGGGAAAAAATTTCTTCCTGATTCCAAGTTGGCAATTGGATTAAAGGGGTGGTTCACCTTCAAGTTAACTTTTAGTATATTGTAGAAGGGCCAATTCTAAGAAATTTTTCAATTGGTCTTCATTATTTATTTTTCATAGTTTTTTAATCATTTGCAGTTTTCTTCTGTTTCTTTGCAGCTTTCAAATGGGGGTCACTGACCCCATCTAAAACAAATGCTCTGTAAGGCTACAAATGTATTGTTATTGCTACTTTTTATTACTTATCATTCTATTCAGTCCATCCCCTATTCATATTCCAGCCTCTTATTCAAATCAATGCAGGGTTGCTAGGGTAATTTGTACCATAGAAACCAAATTGCTGATGCTGCAAAATAAAGAGCTGCTGAATAAAAAGCTAAATAACTATAAAACTACAAACAATAAAAAATTAAAACCAATCGCAAATTGTCTCAGAATATCACTCTCTACATCATACTAAAAGTTAACGCAAAGGTGAACAACCCCTTTAACTTGTACTGTGAGCTATCGCCCATAGCTCTGTATTCCCTCTCTTGCTAAAAAGCCATCCAACCCTTTCTTAAAGCTATCTAATGTATCAGCCTGTACAACTGATTCAGGGAGAAAATTACACATCTTCACAGCTCTACCTGTAAAAAACCCCTTTTGAATATTCAGGTGGAACCTCTTTTCTTCTAATTGGAATGGGTGATCTTGTGTCAGCTGGAAAGAACTACTAGTAAAAAAAGCATTACAGATATTATTATATGATCCTCTTATATATTTGTACATAGTTATTATATCTCCCCTCTTATCCAGTGTGAACATCCCCAATTTGGCCAGTCTTTCCTCATAGCTAAGATTTTCCATAGTTTTTTCCAGCTAAGTTTCCCTTCTCTGTACCCTCTCTAATACAATAATGTCCTGATTGAGTGATGGAGACTAAAACTGTATGGCATATTCTAGATGGTGCCTTACAAGTGCTCTATAAAGTGCCCCCATGACCCTATGCCCCTTTTAATACAGCTCACGACCTTATATATGCCCTTGATGTTGCTGACTGGCACTGCTTCCTATATCCAAGTTTATCATCTACAAGTACTCCAAGGTCCTTTTCCATAATGGATGTGACTAGTTCAGTCCCATTAAAGGGCAAGGAAAGTCTAAAGTAGAATAAGGCTACAATTGTTGTATTTTGTATACTAAACATAAACATGAACTTACTGCACCACAAGCCTAATCAAACAAATGATTTATGCTTTCAAAGTTGGCCACAGGGGGCTGTCATCTTGTAACTTTGTTATACATCTTTGCAAGACTAGACTACATACACATGCTCAGTGTGGTCTGGGCTTCTTAGGGATCGTCATAAATTATCAAAAAACAAAGCTGCTTGAGTTCTGCATGGCTGGTAAGTAAGGCAGGAGCTCCCCCTGCTGTTCATAAGTATGATTGTTTCCCTGCCCGAAATTAGGGACCGTCTGACAATTCCTATCGGCAGCACTAAGGGAGAATTTCACTACATACAGTCAGGTTTATTATAAAAACGGAACACATTTTTTAATTAAAGTATATTGGAGATGGATTTCTTTTTCATAAAAAAAAGTAAAAATGTGATTTTATTTCTTTGCCTTTCCTTGCCCTTTAAGGGTATAAGTGACTTGGAAATTTTTACATCCCAGGTGCATGACTTTATATTTATCAATATTGAACCTCATTTGCCACTTAGCTGCCCAGATTGCCAGTTTGTCAAGATTCTGTTGAAAGAATGCCACATCCTGGATGGAATTAATTGGGCTGGTGTCAGGGGGGCCAGCGGCTCCCACAGGGAGGTAGTCATGATCTTCAGGAGGAAGCATTCCGGAGACTCCAAGGAAAGGTACAATACAGGGTTATTCAAAAGAATGGTCAAAGTCCAGGCAAAGGTTCAAAAAGACAGACAGCACGGAATCACGGTCAGGAATCAGGCCAGGGATCAATAGCAGGAACGAGCAGGAATAATAGAATACCCAGGAACACAATACAAGTTGAGCTATACTTGGGCATCAAACCCACGTCCTCAGTGTCCTTTTATTTTGAATTTGGCGCCGCAACGCGATTGGTGCGGCGCTATGATGTTATGGCCGGCGCTGCAACTACGTGGTGGCTATGGGCACTACCATTTTGGAACCACCGTCGCTGGGAATGGAAGTGCTGCCCGGAGCTCCCGGAAAGGCTCCGGTTCATGACAGTTGGATAGTTTTGTGTCATCTGCAAACACTGATACATTACTCACAATGCCCTAAGTCCTTATTGAAAAAATTAAATAAAAGTGGACCCAATACCGAGCCCTGAGGGAACCCACTAAGAACCTAACTCCGAGTAGAGACAACCACCCAACAGACCTTAGTTTAGAAAACAATAATTTGTGGGGAATGATATCAAATGCCTGGAGCCTTGTTTACATTAATTTTTATTAAAGCTTTTTGACTCATATCCTGAGTCAGCCACTGACTAGATTGAGCTGAGCTATCAGTGCAGGTATGAAGTGAGCCTGTGAACACAGACTCATCTATTGTATACACTGAAGAAAAGAACTGATTTAGCACATTTGCCATTTCTTTTTCTATTACAACCATACTGGTACCATTATTTAATGGAGAAACACTCTAAAGATGCATCTTTTTACTATTAATATAATTTAATATATTATTTATATATTTTATATCCTTTCTTTGACTTCCGGATTGCTGATTTACAACATTTATTATATTGTTTATATTCATTAAATGCCTTTCTCTTCATTCCTATTAATTTCTATATTATATATTAAACCACATAGGATGATTCTTAGACCTTCTACATTTACTCCTTATGGGAATAAATTGAGAATAGTAATGATGTATATAATTTTAAATGACAACCATTTCTGTTCTGTGTTTTTAGCTGCAATCAATACTCTAAAGGGCAGCCCTCAAATTAAAATGAGCTTTTCTGAAATTCATGGTTTTTGTTGCGCCCGTATATTTTTGGTTTTTGCACCAGGCATTAAATGATATAACATTATGGTCAGTGTTACCCAAGGGTTCAATGACTTGCACATTTGCTATAAGTTCTGGGTCATTTGAGATCACTAGATCCAGAATAGCATTTTTTCGTGGTAGGCTCCTCAACAAATTGTGCCATAAAATTTTCATGCAACAATTTTATAAACTTGTTCCCATTAACTGATCTGGCAGCACTGTTGCTCCAGTCAATATCTGGGTAAATAAAACCCCCATTATCATTACTTTACCCAAACTAGCAGCCTTTTCTATTTGCATCTGGAGCTTAGCCTCCTCACATTAGGGGGTCTATAGCATACCCCTACAATTAATTTTCTGGACTCTTTATAGTTGATGAAGAACTCCACCCATAAGCATTCTGCCTCCTCTTTTTTTCTAACATAACCTCCTCCTTTACATAAGCTTTTAAATCCTGCCTAACAAACAGACATAGGCTCCTCCTTTTCTATTGCCTATGTCCCTCAGAATTATAGCAGTTGATATTAACTGCCCAGTCATGCGACTCATTCAGCCATGTTTCGGCCACACCAATCACATCATATTTCCCCTCCAGCACTAGCACCTCCAGCTTTCCCATTTTACTAGTCAGACTCCTTGCATTTGCAAACATACATTTAATACTGGTACCATATTGAAGAAATGCCATGTGGTATCCTTAACAGTACCCCCAACCAAATCTTCTCCCCCATTTTCCCTTCCTTTGCCGACTATCACAACTAACCTGTCTTCCACTGAATCTTTTACTGAACCCCCCCACCTAGTTTAAAATCGACTCCAACTGTCTAGCCATTTCCTCTCCCAAAACAGCTGCACCATCATCATTGAGGTGCAGCCCATCTCTAGCAAAGAGCCTGTAGCCGACTGAGAGATCAGCCCAGTTATCCAAAAACCCAAAACCCTCCTCCCTACACCAATCTCTCAGCCATGCATTAATCTCCCTAAGCTCCCTCTGTCTTCTTAGCATTGCTCATGGCACTGGTAATATTTCTGAGAAAATTACCTAGGAAGTCCTCGCCCTCAACTTTGCACCTAGTTTTGAAAAAATGTTCTTCACCTCCTCTAACTTTGTCATTGGTATCTATGTGTACAAAGCCACCCTAGCACCAGGCAAGCAACAGACTGTTCAACATGTAGGGGCCTTATGGCAGATTACCCTATCCACCTTTCTAATAATTGAATCTCCTATAACATATTGACAGTTTCCCAGCTGCCCCAGTCATTTGACTTGTGCCTGCACTTTAGGATGGAACTACTTTCTGGCAGGCTGTTATTTCTCCTACTTAATGTAACTGAATCTGTCTCAGTGAGATTTGACTTTTACTATTGAGATTGAGTGCTGTTCTTAGATCTACCAGGGAGCTGTTATCTTGTGTTAGGGATCTGGTTACCTTGCTATTATTATCTGGTTACCTTGCTATTATTTTTTTGTTAAGCTGCAGGGTGGGGTTGATATCACTCCAAGTTGCAGTACAGCACTAAAGAGTCACTGAAGTTTATCAGAGCACAAGTCACATGAATTGGGATCAACCATTATTTTTACCGTCCAGGTGGCAACCCTAATGACAGTATCCCTTTAACTAGTGATGAGTGAAACTGGCCATGTCACCAAATACACTGGAGTCAATGGGAAGGCATAATAAAATAGCAATTATAGGGGTTGTTTGCCTTTAACATAACTTTTAGTTTGATATAAAGAGTGAAATGCGCAGACAATTTGATATTGGTTTTCATTTTGTATTATTTGTATTTTTTGAGTTATTTATCTTTTTAGTCAGCAGCTCTCCAGTTTGCATTTTCTGTAATCTGGTTGCTTGCATTCCCCTAGCAACCATGTACTTATTTGAATAAGAGACTGAGATACAGGTGAAGCCACTTTGGATTGTGTGTTTGACACAGAATAACTAAACTCAGACTTCACACTTGTCTTATTTAACACAGAAAATTGTGTCACAGCATCCCATCTAATTAAAGTGTTCATCATTGTGAACAATGGTGCTTTGATATGCTAATGAAAATGTTAAATGCATTAAATGAGTTAAGATAACTTTAGATAACACAGTTTCCTCAATTAGCCCTGAGTCATGACGCATTTAACACACAAATCCAAGTGGCTGCATCTGTTTTAATAGGAGAGACCTGAATAGAAAGACGAGTACAGGTATTGGACATGTTATCCAGACTGCTCGGAATCTGAGGTTTTCTGTGTAAAAATGTCTACTAGAAATTCAGTTAAACATGAAATAAACCCTATAGGCTGGTTTTGCTTCCAATAATGATTAACTATTGTATAGCATAGTTTTGATAAAGTACAAGGTACTGTTTTATTATTACAGAGGAATATGGAAATCATTTTAAAAAATGTTATTGTTACAGATCCTGTAATAAAAAGGAGCAATATAAATAACTATGTAGCCTTACAGAGCATTTTTATCAGATGGTGTCCCCCATGACCCCAATTTGAAAATTGGAAAGAGTAAGAAGAAGGCAAATAATTCAAAATCTATAAAAAAAGGAAAAATGAAGGCCAAATGAAAAGTTCCTTAGAGTTCTTTAATCCAGTTGGTTGATGTAGGAGGAAAGGAAGGAAGACAATATTTACATCTGTATTTTCTCTGCTGCAAAAACAAGCACACTTTCCCTCCTGTGAAATGTAAAATTTAGGTAATTTTCATCATTACCTTTCATCATTTTTAAATTTTCGCAGTGAAAATTGTTCCAAGGTGAAGAAATAATAATAAATTGTAAATAACTGGTGTGTGGTGTATAAATATTGGGTGTGCTAGGACAATACTGTAGGTATTCCACTATTAAAAGACTTAACATTCTTTGGCATCAAACTGAAGAGAAGTGTGGGTATATATGTGTGCTGGCATGCTGAATTGAAAGAGTCCTGGCTTTACTTTTGAGCGTAAGCAAATAATGGATCATACAGTACAATGAATATTTCTACTAGTCAGGATAGAATTCTTATATTTCACATAATGGATTCCTTCAGAAATAGCTACTACAGCATTTCTGTCCAGGGTCAAGAACAGTAGAAGGCTGCAAAACAGCATTCAAGGGATAACAAGAAAATAAATCACATCTATCTGACTTGCTGTAAAGGTAGCCTTTGTGAAAGCTAATTCTATTGAAATAAAGTTGATATGATTTGAAGATATAAATATTCATCACTGTGTCATAAATTTGTCTAATTTAATTTCTGTTTTGCTCTGAAACATCAGGTGTCTTTCAAGCTGTTTTTTTTTTTTTTCCTAAATCAGAAATTTTCAGGTGGTGAAATGATTGTGTGCTCTTTTAGAAAATGGCAAAATACAGTACATGGCAGAAACAGGTGGGAGTTTATACCTTAGTTATCATCAAGTACAGGGTGCCGTTGTTGTCGGACTGGTGCAGCAGCAGCCTACTGAGGTTTTGACTTGAAGGGTTCCCTTTCAAAGTCTGCAAGGTACGCTGAGCAGATAAAGGTATCGGGTCCCCTTGAGGGCTGAGGTTTTCCCAGTGCCTCGCTGGTCCAGTCTGATGTAGAGGTATGGTTTTATTATTACAGATAAACGGAAATATGTTTTAAAATTACGAAGTTCTGTATTCAGTTAAAATGGAGTCTTTGAGAGCTAGGATAACCGGTAGCTCAATTTCATGTGAGCCTGCAGCTTTCTTTCTAGACACAGGAGAAACTGTACACAGATTCCATGCTTCTCTTGTTTTAAGAAGCCATAACATTATTTATGAATTACTTCTCATTGTTTGGACAATAAACAATAAAAACTGGTAAATCCAGATTACTACCAAAAATGTATATTGCCTGTTTATTGTGTGGTAAAAGTGGACCCCAGAAAGTAATTTATTTTTTAGAAAGAACACATTCTGCTGAATCCAAAATGGGCAAAAATGTCTTTATTCACCAAACTACCAAGTGACAAGCATTAGCTGGTGGTTTTGAAAAAGTTTCTGAAAATTGTTCCAAAGCTTGTATTTTACCCCATCATATGCAGTACCTTTCGTAATGTATGAACATAAAGCATCCTATTTATGAACACCAGGCATCTACTGAACAGTATTTTCACAGTTGAAACTCTGGTTCCTGTAAAATGGACACCCAGTATGTGTATTTAGTGCTATAAGACCCCTAACAGTTCTGAGGCCTCTCCATGTCAGTGCTCATTGGGCCCCGCCCCTCCCTCATGCCCCATTGAAGAACCTCCCACGAATCAAATAAAACTGTCACACTTCGCCTCACAGTAACATCTGACCATGACTGCCAAATCCAAGGCCCGGAGGTCTTGCTCCTCTTCCTCATCTGGAAAGGATGGTAGAGACAACTCGTCCCTCAGGTGTAAATTAGATACCACCTTGGGTTTGAACGAGGCAATGAACTTCAGAGCCACTCTATCCTGAAAGAACACTGGGCTGGTGCTGTCACACAAAAGAGCCTGTAGTTTGCTTACTCTTTTGGCTGAGGTGATGGCCACCAGGAAGACCACTTTTAACGCTAGTAGTCACAATGATACGTCCTCTGTGGGATAGCATCTAGATCATCTAGAACATCTGCAGAACTAAGGGCAGGTCCCACTGTGGACATGAAGGCCTTCTTGCCGATAAAATTCTAGTTGCTGCTTTGAAGAAGTGTGCCACCAGCAGATGTTGAGACCAACGCACCTCTGAGAAGGCCGATGAGGCTGAGACTTGCGTCCTCAAGGTACTTCCGCTTAAGCCCTTTTTCAGACCTGACTAAAAATTTGAGGATATTGACGATTTCAAGGATCGATGAAGGCATACCTCTGGCTTCTCTCCACAGCCTGAAAGCTTCCCAAGTTCTCCTGTATCTGCTGTTGGTCGAATCCTTTCTGGATATCAATAATGTGTTCACTACTTCACCCAACAAGCCATGAGCTTCTAGTTTCTGCCGCTCAGTCGCCAAGCCATCAAGGCTAGTGGACCCGGATCTGGATGTATGAATGTTCCCTGGACCAGGAGAGGTCCTGTGCATAGTAATTTCCATGGAGCATCTACTGTCATTTGTGGTAACCGGGGAAACCAGGGACGTTGTGGCCATGCCAGAGCTATGCATATAACCTTTACCCTGTCCTCTCTGATCATCTGAATCACATTCCCAATCAGAGGAAGATATAGGCCAAAGGATGGTTCCACCTCTGGCAGAAGGCAACCACCACTAGTGCCCTTTGGTCTGGTTCCCTGGAATAGAATTCTTTGCACTTTGAGTTTTTTGAAGTAGCCATCAAGTCTATTGTGGGAATGCCCCAGCACTGAACACCATTCCTATAGACCCGGGAATGAAGTTCCCACTCGTGCCATCCCAGGACATGTCTGCTCAAGTCCGCCCTCTGATTTTCTTTGCCAGGGATGTAAAGAGCTGAGATGTCCTCCAAGTTTTCTTCTGCAAATTGAAACAGATGCTCCACTTCTCATATTGGTGAAAGACTTCTTGTGTAGGCTACCGTGGTCCTGTTGGCTAACCTGACCTGGTCTACCGTGGTGTTAATCAGGAAGGAAGACCCAAGTTTTAGCTCCATGAGACCTTCAAGAATGTTGTCTCTGTCTTGACCTTCTTTGAGGGCAGACTCTAAGTTGGAGAGCCATACTTCCATAGCTTTGGCTACAGAAAGGCTGGCTACTGCCGGCTTGAGACACTCTCCCGCATTGAGAAAGAACCTTTTCAAGTCTATCTCCAATCTTTTATCCATTGGGTCTCATAATAAGGCTTGGTCATCAATGGGTAAAAGAGTATTCCTGGAAAGATTTAGTACTGGAGCATCCACAAACGGGACAGAACAGAAGTCCTTTATGTCTTCTTCCTTGAAGGGATACAACTTACTGAATGTTTGCTGTGTCAGACTCCTCTTAGACAAGAGCTCAAATTCTGACTTTATCAAGTCTGACACCTCCTGGTGCAGTGAAGAAACCTGACCCTTCTTCCTTGCTGAAGGTAAGAACTGGGCAGAATATCCCTCTTTCTCTTGGAGACCCAAGGCGAGTCTGACCGACTTGATTAGTGGAGATATGAGATTAAAGTCAAAAGCTCCTCCTCCAAGTCCCCTTCTGAAGAAGAGCAAGCCAATAGGACTTCACCATCCACTTCCTCTGTGTGATGAGTCTCCTTAGAAGCATGGCCTCCAGTTGCTGAGGATCCTGACAATTCCTGTGCCATGGCTTCTCTGATCTAGGCCCTTAAATCTGAAGGTGGAACTGAAGGGCCGGCTACATCTGCAAGACAGGTCTGACATAGCACTAAAGCAAAAAAGCATGTAAGTACTCCCTCAAAGTCAAAATGAAATAATCCAAAAAAAAAAAAATCAATCCATTTATTAAGATATATAGACAGATGGCCTAACGTGTTTTGTGCCTATTGGGGCACTTACTCAAAGGTCTGACATAACCTCTTGCCGGTCCTGAGCAGCCCAGACATTGACTGTTTGAGGCTTTTGGAGAACTGGCAGTTTCCTTGCACCTAGCAGCAGCTTTCATGGTGCTAGGAGAAAAAGAACATACATATCAGTATTGTTGGCAGCCAAACCTGTCCAGAGCTTGTGTGGGCTTAATGTTCTCTCTTTTTTTTTTTTTTAAACATTTACCTCACTGGGGGGTGTGCAGCTGGACCTAACCAGGAAGGGACCTAAAAGAAAAAATATATATACCATTTAGTCGTGAGGAACAGTAACCTCTTCGAAAAAGGTACCCCCTGGAGTACGCTAAAAAAAACCCTAGACTGTGGAGGCAGGGATAGCCCAAGCAGGCGTGGAGCAGTCTGTTGCGGATGCAAACTCAATAAAAAATGTACCACTTGCTCCCAACCCGGAATAAAAAGGCTTCTGGGTTGTGACCTCCCGATTCTGCTGAGCCCTGATGAGCCGCGCTAACTTCTGCACCCGGACCTGTCTCCCAAAACTGACATGGTCAGAAGTGCGCCGCTTAGGAGCCAAACGCCGTGCAAGCAGTTTGGGTACCTGGGGAGCAGGGGAACACCACAAGGTAATATAAGGGGAAAAAGGCCCGTTCCAGGAATGCCTTTTGGGCAAGTCCCAGCTAATCCCCCCCCCGAAAAAAGAAGTGAGCTCCTTAAGGAGTGGAGCATAAGAGAAGAACAAAAGAGACACAAAGTCGAAGTGACAGTTTTATTTGATTGGTGGGAGTTTATTCTATGGGGCAAGAGGGAAGGGTGGGCCTGATGAGTACTGACATGGAGAGTGAAAACCATATACAGTATTATTGGAAAATACGCATTCTATTCAATCCAGAATGAGTGAATATGTCTTTCTAGCGCAAACTACGGGCATATTTATCAAGGATCGGTTGATAGCTTTTTTTTACCTCAAATGACCTCAAAACTCAATTGGTACCTTATTTAGAAAACGTGATTGAATAGGAATGTCCCAAATACTCAAATCAAAGTCCTCTCTGAAAAAACTTGAAGGAAAACTGCCAGGAAGACTATTAACAACTTAAAATGGGTCAATTGACCTCTGCCATTGACTTCTACATAAACTCGGCAGGCTTTAGGTGGCATACTATCAAATTCGAGTTGTTCCCAGGGTAGAGGTGTGATACATTTCGAATTCGAATTAGAGTTTGGATTTTTCCCAACTCAAATTTGTAATTTTTGACCAAATATCCATACTTTGAGCCTCAATAAATCTGTCCCTACATGTTATCCAGATTGTTTGAGTCCTGGGGGTTTCCATATAAGGGATCTTTCCATAATTTAGTTCACCAAACCTTAAAGGAAACATGTCACCTTAAGAAATAATTCCAAACTCTTTTCTATCATGTTAGTTGAGAAAAATTAACTTTACTTACACTATATTTATTATTTATTTTGTGGCACTCCCATCCTCTCCAGGCATCATATCCAAGATGGTAGCACTCACAGGCACCACATGGATAGCAGTGCTGGCGTATATGCGTGACATCATCGCGCCCAGTCTAGCATGAAAATTTTAAATAAAAGAATGCCCAGGTCACGGGTTCAATTCCCGATTATAGGTCACGTTCATAGTATTCATTGGGTATTCCTAAATTCCTGACTTATTGATCCCTTGCTTTGACCCTGAAATTGATCTTTGCCACCTGCCTATTGAACTTCTGCCTTGAATCTGACTACGCCACTTCTTGATCCATTGGATACCGCGCGTTGGATCTTAACCCTTTGTTTTCTCCCTGGTCTGGACTCCTCTGTTACCAGAGCCACAAGGCCCTTGACAATTAGTTAAAACAATTAAGACAAATTGTGAATCACCCCAAAATCTTGTGTATGCACCAGAATGGGGGATTGATATCCATGCGCAGTGCCCTACATAACTATAGAGTATGAGGGGAGAAGGGGGAATGTGAGGGGTGCAGTGACATCCAGGAATTGCTGAATGGAAAGTAAAAGTTATTGACTGCCCACTGTATGCCTCAGGCATAGAGGCAGGGCAGGTAATATTTGATTGACAGCTCAGATATTTAAACATCTTTATAACAGGTATGGATATTTTAATAAAAAAAAGAATTTGAGTTCCTAGTTTATTCTGGAAAGCACTGCTTTAATTCTACTAAAAATCATTTTAACTTTACTTAAACTCAATCGGATTATTTTTTCTCTGATATGGATTATTTAAATCTTATTTGGGATCAAGTAAACGGCACTGTTTTGTGGTAATATTTTATTTATATAATTATTATTTTATTATTTTGAATATTTGATTAAAATTTATTCTATTGGGAAATGCCCTCCCTGTAGTTTGGAGCTTCTGGATAATGGGTTTCCAGGTAAGGGATCCCATACTTGTATAACACACAAAATGTCCACAAGAGTTTTTTCTTGATTGCAGTAAAACCAAGCAAATCATGCATTTTTTGCCTAGTGTATCACAGACACAAATAAGCAAACAATATTTATTCAGAACTGAAAATGCAAAACAATGGCTAAAAAATACAATACAGTAACCAAATTGACACACCAAAATAAAATACAGAAGTTATTGAACAGTGCTGTTAACACATATGCTCTTTGCAATGGCAATAAAATATTTTTTATCAGGCAAATGATGCTATAAAAAAATGCAAAAACTTTGTGTGCATAACAGCGTGTTTTGTGCATGTGTGAGCACTGTAAGAGAGTACTTGGGGCCCATTACTGACAATAGAACTTAAATTTTTTCCTGGATTTTCATTAATTTGTGTTTTTTTCTATATTTCATAAAAGCTCAAGAAATTCAGGACAAAATATGTAATAATCATAATGTATTATGTAAAAACCATGAAAACCTCTAATGCGAAAAATTCACCAAGTAAAAGTTGTTGAGGTCCTATAGAAGTTAATGGGAGCTGCTCTGTTCTTATTAAACCACTTCTAATCATTTTCGGACGATTCCTATCTAAAAAAAAAGAAGAAGAATTAATGTAGCAGTCCATGAGATCAGTGCAGCGCCCACTGTAGCACCTTGACAACTTATAGAGGTTTTTATGGTTTTTAAACTTAATAGATTTAAAATTTTAGAGCTTTTTTCAAATATAGGAAGACCACAAACTTGTTGATAATAATGAAATTCAATTGTTAGTAAATGGACCCCATAGTTTCCACACACTGTTGCCTAGGGTCCAGCAGATTGTTTCCTGCACACCATCAAAAAGTTAATTTGCCTGATATGCTCTTTTAAAATCACACTTGTTAGTAATCCGTATGAATAAATGATTTTGAATGTTTTTATAACCTATACTTTTGGTGCTTGCAATTTGTTCTTTTGTTTGCTGCCTAGGGTCTCCTGGGCAATTGTGCTTTAAAATCTTTAAAAGCTGCTCCTCTCCCAGTCCAGAAATGATGCAGATCATAGATTAAAAAAAACAATGGAACTTTACAAAATCTGTACTTGGGCAGTAACCTGTCCATCTAGCAATGTAACAAACTGGCACCAGACCACCCTCAATTTAAATCTTCAGAAGGTTTTAGTGCACAGCCACCCTTTCTCAGGCCCCCTGCCCACCGGTGTCCTATGCTCCCTGACGGCCAGTAAGAAAGCAGCTGGGGAGGGGGATTTCTTGACTATCCTCTTTAATTTCTTAACTGTAGAAGAAGCAGTCCCCACAGTTTGGGGCCTCCTGTCCCTCAAGCCCTGCTGTGACTATGGCGTCTGCTTCCTCTATAGTTATACCAGTGCATTCAAACAGTTAAGAATTGTTCAGTCAGCTCAAATATTGAAAAATTGAAGCAACAATACAATTGGTTGCCATAGGTTGTAGTAATGAGTTTGGCTGGTACAAAGGGTTTGTGCAACATATAAAATAAATTAGTTCACAGAAAAGTGGTAGGAATGAACTGTCCTAGTGCAAATAATATGGATGCTGATATTTTACAAAACAACAAATAAGAAGGATAAATGGACAAACTATAACAGTTCCTAAAAGTAGGTTACAAGTGGATGAATTTGAATTATCTCATCCCATGTGATTTGGCAAAAAATCTATTTGTAGCTCTCATTCTGCGGATTTAAATGGATGTGGTCTCCAGGCTATAAATTTACTGTGACCAATTTAATTTGCAGCAGCCAGCAGCTTTAGCAGTTTAAAATATTACCCAGCATGGTTAGCTTAAAAAAACTAAACGTTTAAGTTAGAATTAGTGTCATACTATTTTTATATATAACTCACCAAAGATAAGTGTTTTTTCCTGTAAAAAGGACCATCATATCAAAGCCTCAGCTTTACAACTTTAAAAAATTAGATTGCTTGAGAGAAGTTAAGGAGCTACTGTGCAGTTTTATTTACAGTCTTAAATGACAGGGATAATGATGTTGAGTGTTGACCTGGAGCAATCCTAGCTTTACTGCTGCCCACATGTTTCTCTATTGCTCTCCACCATTGATGGCTGCATACTATGTTCAGAAATTGGTTTATGATCCATTACTATTTAACTTGTTCTTGTTCTGAGTAAATGAAGCACAGCATATTGTATCCCATTGCACCATGTTCCATATATTAGTGGGGCTTCCAGACTGTAAATTGTGTTAATGTATTACCTAGTCTACTGTGGAGTAGTTAGATGAGCATTTATAGCCCCAATGTTAACAAGACTACATGGTCAAACTGCAACATGAATAGAAAGGTGTAGGTTAAAATATGGGTGCTGATGCATGCTCAACGATTGTTAACAAAAAGGGGAAATTATATGATTGAGATGTACAGGTGTGGTGAGTAGTAATGGGCAAATCTGGGGCGTTTTGCTTTGCCAAATTCTTCATGAATTCCCGGAGAAATCCGTGAAATGGCGAAAAATTTGCAAAACACCGTTGGCATCTAGTTTTGGATGCAGGAGTCTCGATTTGGATGTGGGCATGCACATTCGGGCTGGCATCCAAAAAAATGGGTGCGAGCATCAGAAAACTGTGGGCATATCGTGTATTTATTCGCCGGAAGCGAATCGCGGGAGTCGTGAGACTGTGACTGACTTTTTGACTGTTATTAATGAGACCTTTATGAAAGTTTGATGCATGACATAGGGGGCAATGTACTACATGGTGCAAAGTTGCTACAGACCTAGACACTAGATATTGTTTACTGTGCTAGCAGTAGTGGTGTTGAAACAACACTCATTTGATTGGATACGCACAGGAGAATGTCTTCAATCAGAATAAAACATTTACTAACAGTAGGCAATCTGGGCAGTAACCCATAGCAGTCAGTTAGCTTTAGCAAGCTGCATTTATAACAACAAAAACAAATATTTAATTGGTTACAATATGTTACATAAGGAGGTGTTAAAAGGGCACTGCTCTTCTATTTATGCAGAATTAGGGGTAATATAACACAAAAGTTCAGCCTTGCCAAGCATTATATTCTGAAGTTAAAATGTTATTGGAACATTCAAAAGTAACTTTGAGAATGTCTCTACAACCTGAAAAAAAGATATGACACTGTCTGAATTCCAGCAAATTGGGGCTTGTGATTTTAATTAGAATCAATTCTTTTTGCTTTGCGGTTAAAATGAGGTATCCTTGCAAAGGGTAAACACAGCAATATATAATTCAGCGTATTTAATGAATTAGCAAGAAATGTGATTTATTCTGTTAGCTGAAATCAATCTCTTTATCTGATGATTCAATGTAAGCTATGGAGTACCTCATGCTGCATTGGGCATTTGCCCAAAAGCTTCTGAATTTGGCCAAAATGATATACTCACTTTCATTTTAACTTTACACTAAAAATAGACATTAGTACAATGTCAAATGGGACAAGTTGACTAAGTTTGGCCACAGAATTCGATTTCAGTAGCCAGATGCTCATTTAGCTGTGAGATCTTAAAGGTTATGTAAAGGTACAAAATAAAATCCAATTTTTACTTCAATGAAAAAGAAATCTATCTCCAATACACTTTAATTAAAAAATGTGTACTTTTTAATAAGAAACCTGACTGTATGCAGTGAAATTCTCCCTTCGTGTTACGACAGCTGTGGATAGGAAATTTCAGATGGTCCCTAACTGGTCTGCAGGGAAACAATCATACTTTCTTACTTCCTGGAGCAGTTCTGTTTATTTTCCTGTAGAGCAGCCGACAAGCGTGTAGAGATTACCATCCACAGACCCAGTGCAGTCTGCTGTATCAGCTTCTATGATAGATTTATTTGACTTGTGCCTTTTTGATAATTTATGACGATCCCTAAGGCTTCTGGTGCAGTAAGTTCATGTTCATTTTTAGTATACAAAATACAGCATTTCTAGCATGATTCTATTTTAGACTTTAGTTCCTTTGTTCACATACTTACTCTTACATCAATTTAAATATGGTGGCTACATAAAGGTCATAGGTCATCTGTATATTTATTAGTGATGATGAAATAGCTGGAAGTGGCCACTTATTATTAAAAATGTCCAAAGAAGCAAAATAATACTGTCCAAAAAATGAGCCTACCCGAAAACAAATGTGGCATTAACTAGGGTAACTAGTTACAGCTTTTAAAAATAATCCTGTTGAGGTTTTTTAAACATTTTTATTAATTTTTTTAATACAAGATTTTATGTCACTGACATAGTAATGTTGAGGATGTAAATTCATCTTAACAATTCACCAAGTAGAACCAGGAGAAGTAGACTCTGGAGAAAAGTGTAACATATTGGAAAATTTACACTTTGCTAAATTTGCGTATTAACGATCATTCGCCAGTGTGAAAATTCGCCTGGCAATATGGCTCAAAAGTTCTCAAGCGCTGAGCTTTTTCACTAGCCAATTGTCCTCTTCTCCATTTAGTAAACAGGCGATGTTGTGGCGAATTGTCTTTTTGGCAAATTTTCGATAAACATCCATTATTTGCAATTTAGTCAATATGCCCCATTGAGTCACAAAAATAGTCCCATTGATTTGTGCAAATTTTCAGTGAAGTGGAACAGAACAGATTCTCCCATCATTACTGAGTCTTCATTGCACAACATATATAGAGCATAGTAGAGGCAGGTTGAGAGTGATGTGGCAACTAACATATTGGGATTTCAAAATTTTTGGTACTTGTGTAAGAGGTACAAAGTTAAGCACCCCCCTAATAAAATTTGTGCAAGAAAACAAGTTTAGCACTTGCTTTTTATGTTGTTTCCTGTAAGACCAGATTTGCCAGGAACACTTCCTGCTATGCTACTGCAGAGGGAACTAATGTGGACAGCCAAGGTACGAACTTTTAAATGATGCACCAGTTCCCATGTGCAGGACTAAGAAAATGTTCCTGTTGTCTTTCAGGTAGTGATACTTAGTTTAATATTTAACCCTTTCCCTGCCAAGCACGTAGCTCCTACTTTCTTTGAAAGAAAAAGGCTGTAAGTGTCATGAACGTAGGAGCTACGCTCTTTCTTTAAAAAGCTGCCTCTCTGCAAAAATCCAAGTTCAGAGAGGCTCTACTGGCTGTTCAACCCCCTAGACAAGGAGCCTAGGGGCTAGGGTTGCCACCTGTCCCGTTTTGACCCAGACAGCCCGGTATTTTGAAGGGCTGCCCGGGTCAATGCTTCCTGCCCGGTTTTCCAAATAAGATTGCAACGTCATAGCTCTGCCCCGTGACGTCAGGGGGCCCGTCCACCGACGTCACGGGCCCGCCCACTGACATCACGGGCCCGCCCCCCTGTCCGGCTTCAGCCACAGGGAAAGGTGGCAACCCTACTAGGGGTTGCCATGTGGGTCCTGCAATGCGATTGTCGCAGGACACGACTTCTTACCTGATCCAGTGTGTTGTCTGCTGCTCCCCTGTGCTGCTTCTTCCTGAACCCAATCTTATGTAAAGCACTGCCCATGCACTCCCTGCTGTTGCTGTCTGTGATGCTGGAGTCTGCAGATCTGCTTGTTATCCCTTCTTCTCCAAAAAATGGTAAGTGCCCTTCTATTTACCCAGTTACACACACACATACATGTAATTACACATAAATACAATTATTTACACACACACAGAACAGTAGGTGAGTTTTTTTTATTTATTTCCTGGCTTTTTTTGTCTTTCATAAATATGCACATATTTACACAATCAAATACACATATATAAACATTTATACACTTTGTAGAGTTTTACACACATGTATACACAAGCAACCACATAGGTTTGAACTTTTTTTTTGGGGGGGGGTCCGCACATGCCAGCTGCTTTGGTATATCTATGCATATTAGGCATCAAACTGTTCAGTAAACTCTTGGCATCAATATTTAGGGTGTTTTACAATTGTATGTAAGAAATGGGTTGTGATAAATAGAGACCAATTGCAATATTTGTAGACAATTTTCAGATATGTCATGAAAACTGCTGCTTTAGTGTTGCTTTGCAGTACGGTAGTTTGGAGTAGAAAGACATAGTTTGCCATTTTAGATTCGTCAGAATGCGTACTTTCCAAAAATATATGGTTTTGGGGGTCTATGTGCTGTAAGGAGGTTCTTTGGTGATTAATACACAGTCACATGTCATTCTTCACAGAAGGCTAAAAGACAGCAGAGAAAATTCAAATGCACTCATTTTATTTGGGGTCCGCAAATGCTAGCTGCTTTCTTATATCTATGCATATTGGCATCAGTAGACCTGTGGCGTCAATATTTAGGGTGTTTTACAATTGTATGTAAGAAATTGGGTGAGATAAATGCGACCAATTGCAATATTTTCAGACACTTTTCAGATATGTCATTAAAACTGCTGCCTTTAGCATTGCTTTGCAGTAGGATAGTGTGTAGTTGAAAGACATAATTACCCATTTTAGATTCGCCAGAATGTGTACTTTCCAAAAATATATGATTTTTAGGGGTCACCATTACTTTTTGTAGCCTTTATCCCATATAATGTCAATGTTTGGAAATTAGTGTAACTGTAAGCCATCAAATAAGTATGCACAAGGTAGATTCTGGGTTCTTTACATGCCATGTACTTCAATAATCCTATGAACATTAGGCTTCAAACTGTTCAGAGGACCCCAGGCTTTCATATTTGGGGTCATTTGTCTTGATGACTAATGGTATGTTTGATATTGTGAGAGTTACTCACCCCGGTGGTCTAGTGGTGCGGCGGGGACGCCCGCCACGCCGCTCCTTTCCCCCTGCTGCCCGGCTCCTTAGTGTGCACGCGGCCGCACTTCCACACTATTAAAGGCGCATGCGCGCTGGCGTCATGACGTCAGCGCGCAATGGCGACAAAATTAGAATATTTAAAGGGGCATTTTGGATTTTCTTGTTACCCGTGATATGATTTGCTCCTGGTGCCTTTAACCTGTGCTGTTAAGATTCTGATCTGATTTGCTTCCTGTGTTTGACCCTGCCTGGCTTTTGACTACCCTGTACTCTGTATCCTGACCCGTGCCTGCCATTTGATTACCGATACTGCTTCATCCTATCTGATTGATCTCCCGGTTTTGACCCTTTGCCTGCCTGACGACTCCTAGCTATCCGTCTGCCTCGACCCGGCCTGTCTGACCACGAATCTGCCTATTCCTGCCTGTACCGTGACCTTCGGCCTAATTGACTCTAACAACAGTCGTGCCCCTTTGCCAGAACTCCTTGCCTTGCTCCTCTCGTTAAGTCCAGGTGGCATCCGAGTAAGCTGAGGGCTCCTCCCGAAGCCAAAGGCGGTCACACTACTGGTGAAGCTGAGCCGAGACCAGGGAACTTGGCATCTGTTCTGGTTTAGGGTGCCGACCGTGACAGATATAAGATGCTGCAGGTGGAAGTTTTGGGGTGAACACTCTTTTTTCTACCTTTGTCCACCCTAAAATGATGTAAATGTGTTGATTTTGCAGTACCTTGTGTTAGGGTTGCCACCTTTTCAGATGGTGAAAAATGGGCAGGGGGCAGGGCAGTTGACATTGGGGGGGCAGGGTAAATTGACATCAGGGGTGCACCAGTGACATTGGGGTTAGAGGTGATGATGTTGGGGAGGTGCAGTGACGTTGGGGATGGGACTGATGATATGGCTATAAGTGATTGGCTGATCTCCTTAATTTCAATGTCCCAATTTGGAAATCTGGACAGGCAGTTTTCCCCCAGACAGCTGTTCCAAAATCTGGACAGATCGCAACCCTTCCTTCTGTCAATAAGCATAGTTGCATGCAGTACGATAAAGAAGGTGGCAATGCACGGGTACCAAATGCAACTATAGAGAAGTGCAAAGACCATGTTTGGACACAAGTGCCTTTATTAATGGCATTAATGCAGGTAACAAGTTGCACCCTCAATGACCTCTTTTGTACCTCTGACACTGAACCACAGTGAAATAAGAGAGAGAGAAAAAAAATCTAAATTGCAGCACAGGCTAATATATTTTTGTGTGCAAACAGCAAATGATGTAATATATATAGTGAGAAACATCCTAGTCCTTTAGCAAAGACAACACATTTGTCATACTTGGTTTCACTGTAGAATTTGCAATATCTCTTCCCAGTATATTCTCTGAGGATTGTTTTGTAAGTACTGTGGGAGGTGGAGGAGCAATCTCTTCTCATCTCCAAGGATAGTCATTCTTTTGCACTGATCCCTAGAGTGGCTTCTCCAGCACTAAGAATCGAACACTTTGCAATATGCAAAGATTCTGAGGAACTTCAGAGACTTTGGGGCTGGACTGAAAATTTTTGACTGACATATGTACCTCAACTGCAATTAAGTTATATGTCTTTGTAAGTGCAAACTGCCAGCAACAATCAGAGTCTTAGAAAGTTATTTCCCTAGATAAACAAAAGGAATTCTGGGAATGAATTCCAAATGTGCTCCAAGAAAATCCCATTTGCATGGGTTTATCCTATTGGCTTAAGCTCACCCACTGGGTTTTCAAGCTAAAGCCAGGATAATAGCATCAGATTTCCCAACTGCAGACCGGTTTCGCCTTTATTGAGGCTCTTCAGTGCAGTGCAGGTTGTCTGATCAGCTTAAGTAGAGCCACCATGTGGTTTTCCAAACATGTGACAAGGGTTGAGGAGACTGCCTCATACAGACTTAGATAAACAAAAGGAATTCTGGGAATGAATTCCAAATGTGCTCCAAGAAAATCCCATTTGCATGGGTTTATCCTATTGGCTTAAGCTCACCCACTGGGTTTTCAAGCTAAAGCCAGGATAATAGCTGATCAGATTTCCCTAATCAGGGAAAGCAAAGACAAAAACACCTCCGTGGTTCCAGATAAACATCATTACAACAAAGTAACTTGCAATGATTTATTTTCCATTTCATCTTTCATTTAGAACTGGAAACATAAATATGATCTTGTTTTGCATATTCAAGAAAGAAACATTTGCTGATCAAGCCATGGCTTTAGGCACTGTATTGAAAGAATACAGTGGTGTGAAAAACTATTTGCCCCCTTCCTGATTTCTTATTCTTTTGCTTGTTTGTCACACTTAAATGTTTCTGCTCATCAAAAACCGTTAACTATTAGTCAAAGATAACATAATTGAACACAAAATGCAGTTTTTAAATGAAGGTTTACGTTATTAAGGGAAAAAAAAAGCTCCAAATCTACATGAGCCTGTGTGAAAAAGTGATTGCCCCCCTTGTTAAAAATAACTAAGAACAAAAGTAATTGAGATCTATCAGTCTGGTAAAGGTTATAAAGCCATTTCTAAAGCTTTGGGACTCCAGCGAACCACAGTGAGAGCCATTATCCACAAATGGCAAAAACATGGAACAGTGGTGAACCTTCCCAGGAGTGGCCGACCAAAATTACCCCAAGAGCGCAGAGACAACTCATCCGAGAGGCCACAAAAGACCCCAGGACAATATATAAAGAACTGCAGGCCTCACTTGCCTCAATTAAGGTCAGTGTTCACAACTCCACCATAAGAAAGAGACTGGGCAAAAACGGCCTGCATGGCAGATTTCCAAGGCAAACCACTTTTAAGCAAAAAGAACATTAAGGCTCGTCTCAATTTTGCTAAAAAACATCTCAATGATTGCCAAGACTTTTGGGAAAATACCTTGTGGACCGACGAGACAAAAGTTGAACTTTTTGGAAGGTGCACGTCCCGTTACATCTGGCGTAAAAGTAACACAGCATTTCAGAAAAAGAACATCATACCAACAGTAAAATATGGTGGTGGTAGTGTGATGGTCTGGGGTTGTTTTGCTGCTTCAGGACCTGGAAGGCTTGCTGTGATAGATGGAACCATGAATTCTACTGTCTACCAAAAAATCCTGAAGGAGAATGTCCGGCCATCTGTTCGTCAACTCAAGCTGAAGCGATCTTGGGTGCTGCAGCAGGACAATGACCCAAAACACAACAGCAAATCCACCTCTGAATGACTGAAGAAAAACAAAATGAAGACTTTGGAGTGGCCTAGTCAAAGTCCTGACCTGAATCCTATTGAGATGTTGTGGCATGACCTTAAAAAGGCGGTTCATGCTAGAAAACCCTCAAATAAAGCTGAATTACAACAATTCTGCAAAGATGAGTGGGCCAAAATTCCTCCAGAGCGCTGTAAAAGACTCGTTGCAAGTTATCGCAAACGCTTGATTGCAGTTATTGCTGCTAAGGGTGGCCCAACCAGTTATTAGGTTCAGGGGGCAATTACTTTTTCACACAGGTTTGGATTTTGTTTCTCCCTAAATAATAAAAACCCTCATTTAAAAACTGCATTTTGTGTTTATTGTGTTTACTTGTGTTATCTTTGACTAATAGTTAAATGTGTTTGATGATCAGAAACATTTTGTGTGACAAACATGCAAAAGAATAAGAAATCAGGAAGGGGGCAAATAGTTTTTCACACCACTGTATATGTGTGTGTGTGTGTGGGGGGGGGGGTGTTGACAATCAAGAGCCTGCTGTTCAATCCTATCTACTCCTTTAATAACTAACTTGAACTCAAAAAATCTGCATTTTATTCTGTATTCTCCACTTTCTGGGAAATAAGTAGGCCTACAAGGAATCAGGGAGACAAGCATCTTAGCAAGAACTAGCAAGAATATGTGGCTTGGAATATATGGGGATTTATACCACATGAATTCAGAGCTTTTATCTACTTGCTTGCGAGAGTAAGTCCAATGATCTGTTAGTAGTGACATCCCAGGGGCTCACCAATTCCCTCCCTTGAGCCTGCTTCAACCAATGTCAATTAGAAGAAGCAACCCTAACAGCTGAATGCACCTGAGCTTAACTATGGACTCATGATGATTGCTATGAAGCTTCTCTTAAAGGTAAAACAACTTTTTTTTGCTGACTTGTAATCAAACCCAGCAGCATAACAAGACCCCACCCTCAAATCTCGATGGGGCCTAGCACATAGAGCAGCGGTCCTCGATTGTCCTTTCTGCTCTTATCCCCCTTTCCCCGCCCAGCAGAATTCTGATAACTAGGAAGCAGACCTTGCAGTCCAGCCCCCACTCTGACCATGGGCTTTGCTTCTCCTATAATTATGCCATTGAAGAAGCCATTTGTAATATTCAGCATCCACAATGTACTGTATAAAAATTGAATCATATTAAAACATATTAAAGCATGTAAAGCATTAATATAATAAAGCAGGCAAAGTTTACCCAAGTCTACTAAACCATAGCCATCAATTAGATGTTTATTTTAAAACAATTAAGCTGTAAATACTACAATACTTGCTGATTGATTCCTACTGTATGTGCGACTAACCCAGTAACAAACACTATACATTTTATTACAGTAACCCCTGCCCAGATGTTTTCCACAGACATGCTGCTGCTGATTTCTTTCTAACAACAGATTGTCTTCAGCCTGGTGACTTTTGGAAACAAGTGACTCACTTGCTGTACTGAATCAGATCAGCAAACCTTGTCCTTGCAAACAGGTCTAATCAATGTGACTGCATGCGCTACAGTACATCTGCTATTATGCTCATAAGCTCTAAAAAGAATTTCAATTCATCATTCTAAATTAAAGGTTCAACAACGTTGCTATTTTTCTATAATCCTGTTCAGGGGATAAATAAGGAAAAACATTTTAGTTTTCAGTTCATGCTTCCACAAAGTGCCTGGTTCATTGGCAAATACTTACAGGCTGCATATGGTTTAGTGCACCTAAATGTACATATATATATATACAAAGATGACATACAGTACTGTCTTCATTTCATCTGCTCTTGAATGACTGCTTTAGAAGCTGTTACCTTTTACAATGTCATAGCTGTTGCAATAGGACATTTAGTCAGCTTGTTGAGCATTATTGCTTCTTCCATTACAGAAAAGTGCATTTGTTTGAAGAGAAATATCAATACAGAAAATTAAGGTTCAAACCACAGTGTAGTATTTTTTGTTCTCCAAAACAGTTGCAAACAGGGTTCTCTCCTTCCCTCCAAAACAGCAATAGGACGAAGTTCCAAAAAGGAACGTAGCTAACCGTTACCTCAAACGAGAGGGGAGACAAAAAAAACAAAAAATAGAATATAGTGTAGTATTTAAAACAAATTATAAGCACCCAACATGTGCAAATAAATTAACACTATCAGTGTATTCACTTAGTTCCCTTAAGTGGTAATAGTCTTTAGTGTGACAAATTACAATAATTACACCACACCATCAAACAATATTGCACTTACAAGACGCTTTGTGAAAATCACGTAATAAGAAATGGGGCCGTCCTAGTCCAAGGTTGAAATCCCTGCACGATTGTGTCTCCAAGGACACGGCACCAAACAGCGCTCCCGAAAATCCTTTCAGTGTGTTGCGCGCTTCAACGGAAAGGGGGTTTTTTCTCCTCCTTGATTCACTCTTGTGTGCAGTTTAGTTCCGCAGATCAGTCCCTTTTGATGCGTTTCGCCGAATGGCTTCTTCGTAGATATGAATGTAGATATATGCTGACTTTATTCAAAACATTTGTGAGTATAATCGGAAACAGACCCGAAATTATGTGGGTACCTTTCAACTAAATATTGAAATCTCTTTGTGTGAAGCACGAATACACTGTTTGATGGTGTGGTGTAATTATTGTAATTTGTCACACTAAAGACTATTACCACTTAAGGGAACTAAGTGAATACACTGATAGTGTTAATTTATTTGCACATGTTGGGTGCTTATAATTTGTTTTAAATACTACACTATATTCTATTTTTTGTTTTTTTGTCTCCCCTCTCGTTTGAGGTAACGGTTAGCTACGTTCCTTTTTGGAACTTCGTCCTATTGCTGAAGAGAAATATACAATAATATTACAGGGATGGGACTTGTTATGCAGAATGCTCGGGACCTGGGTCTTTTCAGATAATGGATCTTTCCATAATTTGGATCTTCATGCAGTACCTCAAGTCTACTAGAAAATCATGTAAACATTAAATAAAGCCAATGGACTGGTTCTGCTTCCATTAAGGATTAATTATATCTTACAGTAGTTTGTATCATGTACTAGGTACTGTTCTATTCTTACAGAGAAAAAGGACATTTTTTTTTTCTATTTTATAAACTCTGATTATGTAGATAAAATGGAGTCTATTGGAGACCGTCTTTCTGTAATATGGATCTTTCTGGATAACAAGATTTAAATACACAGCATTTTAAGCTGTCTAGATAGTTGGAGTCTGTGGGACTAATAGGGACATGGCTCAATGTAATTGTAAATTAGAAAACAATTGGTTGTGGCTCATCACTCATCTTCACTCAACTAGATGAAGTCTCTTGTAAAATGTACATTTATTTATGACAATTCAGTTTTCATCTTCTTTATAACGCCACCCTTTTTATAATGCTGCTTTGATTTGTGTTCCATGAGTGCAGCCTATAAAAAAAATCCTATGTACAGTAAAGTTAACTAGCACAGCAGCTTAAAAAGTATATGATGCTTTAGTAATACCCTAGAGAGAATACCTGCCCCATCATGTACAATAGTCTCACATTGTAATTGTGTCTAACACCTTTTCTGCACAGAAACAAACGTACAAGCTCTGAAAATCCTGCTAGATTTGCTCCCAGCTGGCCATTATGGAAGGATTGTTTTGTGACTTAAAGATCTCTTACTGCTTGGTGCAAGGCTGGTATAACAATTAAGGGTCTGACTTTCTAAGTTATAGAGTAATAGTATTTAAACAGCAAAAACCCTTTCTGAAGAAATTGAAGCATAAAATGTTCATATTGCAAAATAAATAAGGTCTAGATGTGTAAAATCAGAACAGAAAAAAATGTAGCTTGATGCATCCCATTAAGTGCCCATCTATTAATAATTAGATGCAATAACTGTAATAATTCTCAACCATTATTCTACCTGATGTTGATGTAGTTCATAAAGTAAGATGTTTAATTCAAATATTCAATTTATTTTATTCTAATAATTCTATGGTATAAAAATTATTTCAACAAGTGTAGTGAGCAAAGTGCAATTTTGATTGCAATTTATGTTTTCCCCAAAATTCCACTGTCAGTATGGTGCCATTGAGCTAGTGCAATTGTGTCTAATTCACCAAAACCAACACAACTGCAAGTGATCTTCAGCGCATATTGGGAGCTATTCCCTGAATATTTTAAAATATTTTTTTCTGGCATTCATTCTGTTGTTCTGTGTGTTAGTGACTTGTGTGCCCTATTCTATTGGCTCAACTGAACTGCAATGATTAATGCGCGGTGCTGTGTGAACACTGCAGCTATTGTCTGTTCAAGATGTGGTTGGAGGCAGCTCAAGGGTTCCCATAGTCAACAGGTGGAGCAGCGCTCAGTTCAGAACAGAAGGCAGGAAGGACTAAAGTCTAAAATAGAATAATGCTAGAAATGCTGTATTTTGTATACTAAATATAAACATGACCTTACTACACCATAAGCCTAATTAGACAAATGATTTATGCTTTCAATGGTAGCACAGGGGCTGTCATCTTGTAACTTTGTTAGACATCTCTGCAATACCAAGACTCTGCACATGCTCAGTGTTGTTCAGGCTTCAGTTGGGAGGTTAAGCTTAGGGATCGTCATAAATAATCAAAACAGCACAAGTCAAATAATATCTGCCATAGAAACCAATACAGCAGGACTGATTAATAATCAGAATATACAAGACAGCACTGGGTCTGTGGATCCGAATATCTACACGATCACTGGCTGTTTTACAGGGAAACAGACAAATCTGCTCCAGTTCTGGTAAGTAATCTGCTGTTTGAAATTGTGACTGTTTCCCTGCAGAGCAGTTAGAGACCATCTTACAAAATTCTATCCCCAGCAGTAAATGAAGGGGTTATTTCATTGCATACAGTCAGGTTTCTTATAAAAATGGTAGACATTTTTAAGTGAAGTGAAGTATATTGGAGATAGATTTCTTTTAGAAAGTAAAAATTGGATTTTATGTTTTACATTCCCTTTAACCAAGCTGTATGACCCCACATTGGTGCAGAAAAATCCTACTGTGTTTATGTAATGTTCAAAAAAAATTTTTCGCAGACAAGGTATGGTGATCCAAATAATGAAAGATCAGTTATCTGGAAAACTCCAGGTCTGAAGCATTCTAGATAATAGATTCTATACCAGTAAGTATTAACTTATGCTCTGCACCTGGGTTCACTCATTTTTCAGAACAAAAGGGTTCAGGTACAAGGATGCCTAATCAACCTTTTCATACTTGAGAGCCACTTCACTTCTTTCAATTGAATTTTATAATATGCCTCCTTTTAAGTCACCCTTCTAATTTGGACTGTGTTCAGAATAGCAACAGTACATAAGTATTCATTAGTTAATTACAGCTATTAGACTACTTAGTGTTCCACCTGGGTTAAGAGGGAACCCTAAACTTGCAAGCATCAACTATATTCAGAGATCCCTCACCAAATATATTCAATAATCACAAAATGCATCAAGAGGGGAGTCAATTTTCTTCCTTTACTTATATAAAAGCATAAACCATAGCGATGTTCCATGTGACCTTTTTAATTCCAACAACAGAACGCTTATGCAATGTTTGAAATAGCCAACAATTGATCTGTGTCTTTTTTTATTTAAAGTTATTTAAACAGTTATAGCATAATGGGTAGGGAAATATACAGGTTATTGCAGTGCCCAAATTGCAATGTATATTCATCCTCCCATGATTTTGAATGCTTTCTGGCTAAGGCATATTTACCTTTGGTTTCCACAAATTGTGAAATGGAGTATGTGTTTAAAGGCCAAGTGAAACTAAATGACCAGTACCACAGAATTAATAACACTGTTTTTTATTGTGTTACTTAAGGCTGTACGTATAGAGCTTTTATATTGTGCAAGTAACAGAACTTTAATAAAACTAGTAAAATGTTTTGTAATGTAAATGTATGAATTATCTTGACTTATGAATGAAAATGTATGTTATCTTAAAACTTTATTTCGTATGTGGCATAAAAGGTTTTAGAATTGTAACTTTATTGACTTTTAATATGCTTTTATTTTATATGAAGTGGTATATCATCTCATATGTATATCTAATATATCATCCCTTCCCCTCTGTGCTGCCTCTGATCTCCCAGACATAATAAATAAGGAGAGAACCCTAGAGCGGTGAACTATTTGCCTCTCTGGGTGCCCCTAGGTTCTTTGAAAGGCTTCCACATATCCCAGCATCTCATTTATTGTGAAAGAAAAGCAAGGAAAATCCAAATACTATTTTACAATTTTAATGAAGTAACATTGTCTTAATGAAGAAGCAAATAGTTCAAGCTTTTGTTGAACACCTATGCACTTGGCAGATGGTACCATGAATGCCACGCCACTGGCATTCATTCCAAAGAGCTGAGAGTGTCCATGGAAGATTCAAACCTTTCTAAGAGTTATATGCTAAAAGATTAAAGCATCTCCCAACAGTAATACATATACAGTATGACTTAATGCTATTTACAAAGTAAATTGAAACACTAAAAAAGTTTTAGCTTTATCAAAAGGATGACATATATGCCACAATAAAAATAATCCCCTGAACCTCTGCTTTAAGAGATAATAGAAAAATAGCCCTTATGGTAACCAATGCACATAAGAAATGTTGGGGGGGGAGGAGGGGTTGACACAAAAAAAAAATATTTGACTGAATTTTATCTGTAGGTAATTCCCCCCCAATTTTTTTTTAAAAAATACTTTTTTTTGTTACGAATCCCATGGTCTGCCACAATCCTTGGTGGAGCAATATTTGCTTTAGAAAGTTTTAATGGCAATTGTTTCTCTATGGAATTAAGTATATAGTAGGGATGCACCGGATCCAGGATTCGGTTTGGTATTCAGCCAGGATTCGGCCATTTTCAGCAGGATTCAGATTTGTCCGAATCCTTGTGCCTGGCCGAACTGAATCCGAAGCCTTAAATCATGTGCCTTTTCATCACAAAACAAGGAATTAAAAAAATGTTTAGCGTGTGCAGCTCTCGTTTGCCCTCCACCTCACTAATTTGCATATGCAGTCTGATATTAACTCCTTTGGATTTCCTTCTCTGCTGAAGACTGTAGACAGAAATGTTATTACTGTAGCTGATGTTACATGAGAAACAAATGCAATTTCAGGCCATTTAGTGTAATAGTCTATCAGAGTTATAGCAAATCTGCAGTCTATGGGAGCATCTGCAAAAGGACCCACAATATCAATAGCAAGTTTTTCCCATGCTGTATCAGGAAATGGTACTGGCTGAAGTGGTGGTGTATGTGTGATAGCTGTTTTGTCATGATTCTGACAAGTAACACAAGAATGAATGGCAGTTAACACATCAGCATCCATTGCTGGCCACCAGTACAGTTCTCGCAGTCTTTGTTTTGTACGTACAATTCCTTGTGCAAGTTGTATGAGCTTTTCTTGCAAGGTCTCTGGTACCAATAAATGGTGAGCTCCGCGGACAATATAGTCATCTACTAAGGACAGTTCGTGTCTAATCCTGTAGTAAGGTTGAAGATCAGGACTGAGTTTCTTCTCAGCATTTGGCCATTTGTTTTGTAAGATGTCCTGTAGTTTTACTTGAATTGGACATGTGAGGCAAGCTTGCTTAAAATCAGCAGCTGTAACTGTAGATGATAATATATCAGTCAATGCTACAACCTCTATGTCCTCATCCAGCGTATCAGAAGCTGCAGGTAAAAGTAAACGTGACAAACAATCGGCA
>CM044444.1:53090346-53104492 GCA_024363595.1 Xenopus borealis
AAATTTACAAGCAGAAAAATATGGTGGAAAGTAATATACTGTAAGCTGATGCTACAAGGCTGATTATTAGAGTGCTATGAAAAATGCTGGTGCTATATAAATACATTTTAATAATAATGGAATTTTGTGGCACTCACAAAAATGCGATCAAATATGCCTGGGTGCAGTCCCTTGTCTTGACTATGTAGAGAATCAATGAAGTCTGCACTCACAGGTCTTAGAATAGTGAAGAAAATGTCCTTTATTGTGGAAACAGAGCTGACGTTTGGGCTGATACAACAGATTTTCTCAAAGTGGGGGAACAAGTACACGGGATATATATACACATAATTTGGCGCCAAACATTGCCTTCAAACAGGGGAAATGTTAAAAAAAAAACATAAATAAATATATAACACTGTTGAGAAAAGAACTATACCAAAAAGTTTTACAGTCTAGGTGTAACAAATTGTAAATCAAAAATAATTAAATTATTTCATAATAATGTTAATCATAAATTCTGATGTTAGTTGTGCTGGTTTATGTAATGCCATGCAGTATCTGTGTTAATTACTAATCAGCCTTATATTGTGACATTTATATTCTACGTGTACTGTATATTGTGAGTCATCCCTAAACAAAGTAACTGACGGCAGCATAGAGCATGTGCAGTGAATTAGCAGAACAGAAGATGTGGAGCTACTGGGGCATCTGAAGACACAGATCTTTACTGGTAAAGTGATGTGGTTGCCTTGGGCTGGTACAGAACCGAAAACCTAATGCACAACATTTCTTTAGTTAAGTGTTGGTTCTTCTTTAAACTATATATGCTCCTAGCTTCTTAGCATAAAAGAGGGAAACTTTCACCACTATATATGGCTGCTTTGGGTGCTTAGCCCGAACGCTTCACTTAAGTGAGTCTTTCTTTTCAAACCCGCATTCAATAAGGGCAAGACAAACAAGATCACTCACCATGCACTCGGTGGCCTGGGATGCACACATCTATGGCATATCAGCAATGATTGAACACTCGCAAAAGACATGTAAACCTCCACAAAAATTCAACCATTGAACAGCCTCTTTGAAATATTTAGATACCTGCCACTCTGGTTGTTAAAAGGTTAACAGTAAGGCTGGAGCATCCATAATCACTTAGAAATCCTTCTTCTCCTCCAACCCACCCTGCCTCCTCCTTCAGGAGGCTGTTGATTTATGAGCATGATCAGTTCTTCTCTGCTCAGATTACTAAACACACCCTCCAGTGTAATAGCCAATGATGAGATAGCATTACTGGTTCCCATAGAAAATCTGCTCTAGCTGCCTGATTCTATTTTTTTCACCTAACCATCTCTCCTGAACTCAGCTTAACCATTACAGTGCTCAACCCCAGCAGAGCTTTTTATCAAAGTATTTTATTGTCATGCCTGTGTAAACCTGCATTCTGCATTGCAAGAACTTCAGTGTTACTAATGATGTGTCAGTGGCGGTTAGGTGAAAGCTGCTATTTGTTTTAGGAAAACATGATGGCGCAGCTGGCAAATGGAGGAGCTATATGCAGTACAAATGATGTGGCTAGGGTGGGGAAGATATGCCCAACATATATGCATGGTAGGAAAATGTAGGTTTCACATGTCCTTTAATATGAAACATAAGTTTTTTTTTTCTTTTTAACAATGTCCAAAGAGTACCACAGTGCATGTTCAATTGTAGACATATTTAAGCAAGACCCATAATTGCTGATACAGGTGCCACCAGATCATACACCATTTTTGAAAATTCAATACCTTCAACTCTGTAGAAACTATTTGTGGAAGGCCCTTTCTTTTTCCATCACATTAATGTACAGACCCAGCTTGTTGAGATGGAGTGGAAGAACTTTTTTGGCCTCCTGATCGCAACCTAACCTTGGTATGAAGTGGAATGTCAAATGCATGTCAGACCATATTGCAGCCTGGACTTACAGCATATGGCAGTTCATGTGACCCAGAAGTTATTATATACTGCTCTGCAATTAAACATCAAAACAAAGTGAAGTCGCTTGTACTAACCTACATTCTGGACTTGACTAGCTGCTTCAAACAATATACATCCATTATTTACGCACATAAAACAGAGAGGGGAGAAAAATAACAGTTTTTGCCAGCTCTCAACTTTAGCCTCGGCGTATCCCGTTAAGTACATTTTACATGTATTTAAAATATATTTAAAGGGACTTACCTCAAGTTTCTTTTTGGATTGCTAGATGTAGAGCAAACTTTGCATTTTTCTCTGGCTTTTGTTTTATAGATTTGAACAGATTCTATTGGTCCCAACCTATTGACCAGTGGGGTATATGAGGACTTGAAAATATGTGGTGTCTTTAACAAGGAGTTAATACAAGTTAACCTTGTTGTCCCTACATTTCATATTGTGTCTTATTTGAGTGCTGTTGAGGTGCAGAAGTAAAATGAAGACATATTTTATAGAAGGCACTTTTTATATGGTAGTGTGAGACAAGTTTGCATTTGAATTATCTTATACTTCTAGCAGTGCCAACCCAGTCTTTAGGTCAGAGTTTAAAAGTGCCAAAAAAACAAAACAGATGCTAAGAGCCGACAATGCACTTGTCCCTTGTGGTGAGTGAAACCTGCCACTGTCAAGTGCAACTAGCATTTAGCAGATTGACTGTCAGTATACAGGAGGGGTGAGGTTGCTCCTGCTTGATTCATTGCAGGAGGGAAAACCCCTGTTTCTTTGTAACTCTTTCTGGTACAACATTTTGTGTACCATCCATTTTGTGTACCATCCCCCCCCCATAGTAAATGAATCATATTATGTGCATAATTATATTTTCATAAAAGCAGTTACAGTTGCAGGACAGAGGGAATAGTGGAAGTACGGTACAAATTAGTATTAATAACTATTAAAATAGCCATAAGCTGTTTTTTTAACGTTGAATAAACACAATATTAATTTTGCACTGCAGCCAGTTATCTTTAGGAGAGAAAAACACACATTCTTAAAATTTTACATACAAAGTGATTTCCCTCATGATTTTAAATCAGCTTCAGTCCCTTAAGCACCCCCACCCCACCCCATGTAGATTCACAGCGCTGATCCCAGAGGGTGCTCAGAAAACTAATGAGTCTCGGACATGATTGCAAGGGCTGCTGATCAAGCAGAAGTAAACAGGTTTCCTCCTGATAGAAGCAGAGATAGGTAGAAGGCATGCAATACTATACACTTAGAAAACTTGATTCCTTTAAGCCTCTAGGAATCAAGAAGGAGTGTGTATGATTTGTTTACATGGTGCTGAGGAAGAGACGGGTCAGAAATGTATATACTATGTGTGACCTTGGATACTGGCTCTCAGGTTGATCTACTGTAATTACTTTTGAAATTTACTTTGTTTTTCATTCTTTGTTCTGCCGAATATTTTCTTACCCATGGTGCATGTTAAAACCAATATTGCTCAGCTAGAAAGAGTCAGGTTTGCTTTTAGAGGTCTAATAACTGGATTCGTTATAGGGCAAAATAATATTTTTTTTAATGGAGCTACAAAAAAAAAAACGACAATATACTATCTATATCTGATTGAAATACAATACAGAAAATTACAGTTATGTTAATAAATGCCCCCCAATTTGATAAAAAAAAACTATTCTTAATTATACACTTGGGGTAATTTAATGAAAATGTGGGCACAAGTGCTAAAGCAGGCATACATGTCTACCCCAGCTCTAGCTCTTGATCTGGAAGGGGTTCAGAGGTTGGGGACAAATTACAAATCATAAGATGCAGTGTGAAAATCAAAAAAATTACAGATTGCAGCATTTTTTGCACATTGCATTCTGCATTTTAAATGACCCTAGAGTGCTGCCATTGGATTCCAATTTGGCTTCCTGCTGTGCAGTTACAAGTATTGTATGATCACAGCAGCATTATTTTAACCTGAGCACAAATGATTAAATACGCAGTACAAAGGAAACATTGTATCACAATTTTTTTTATTGTAATTCATATTGAACTACTTGATCCTGAATCATCTGCAGATAATGACAGAAAATTGATATTGCATTAATGTAGCAGCAAGCTCATGACTAGGCCACCTGCAGTCTCACTAACAGTATTGTGCAGCTTTACCACTTTTTGACAACAGCACTAGAGATTATAAATGCATCTTTCATGGTGAGGGGGAAGAATATGTCAGCAATGTGCATCCATCCAACATGCAACACAGAAACTATTTTTAAGTGCAGTTGATTTCTAATCAATTTCTTTACTAAGGTATCCAAAACACACATGCGGGTGCTTTCACTTACCGAGTCGCAGTGAGCTATTGCCATTCTATTCTGAGCACAATCACATTTTTTTCCCCGCAATACACCGTTTCCCCTAAAATTCTAAAGGATTTTTTGGCAGCACCCATAACCTTCAAAATGCTCAAACTTGATGTGCGTCAAAACAGCTTCCAACTCCAATCCATGTAAGATCAATCTGTGTTTTGCAGACAGCACCAATCAAGGATTTCTTTCAATAAAATGCCTTTATTGAGACATGGGCTCTGACCCAGTACACTGGCAACGTTTCAGACCACCATTGGTCTTTTCTCAAGCCACAGTGGTGGAACACCCACTGTGAACACAAACAATTGCATGCAATAACACTGCACTTAAAACATTTTGGTCTGATTGGCCCAAATGGGCACACCTGCCCTTGTGCTTCTCTGCAAATATTTTCAAAAGTCTGTCTGGTAATATTTCTAGTGTTCACTGTTCTCTATGGCAGTGCCTGATTCTTTAGGTGCAAGTGTGCTACACTTATTGACCCAGGGGACAAAGGGAACTTGCAGCTACCAACCAGTCAGGAGGGTGTGATAGCTCCAGGGTTCCCCTATGCCAATAGGTGCAACAGTATCCAAATTTAAAAGATGTTCTGTCATGATTTTTATGATGTAGTATTTATTTACCAATTGTTTACACTGCAAATAATTCACTCTACAGTATAAAATTTCATTCTTGAACAAGCAAGTATATTTTTTTAGTTGTAATATTGGTATGTAGGCAGCCATTTCAGGTCATTTTGCCTGGTCATGTGCTTTCAGAAAGAATCAGCATTTTAGTATGAAACTACTTTCTAGCAAGCTGCTGTTTCTCCTACTCAATGTCAATGAATGTGTCGCAGTAGGGCCTGGTTTTTTCAATTGAGTGCTTTTCTTAGATCTACCAGGCAGCTGTTATCTTTTGTTAGGACGCTGCTATCTGGTTACCTTTCCATTATTCTGTTGGCTGCTGGGGAGGGATGATATCACTCCAATTTGCAGTACAGTAGTAAAGAGTGACTAAAGTTTATAAAAGTACAAGTCAAATGACTGGGGGCAGCTGGGAAACTGACAATACGTCTAGTCCCATGTCATATTTCAAAATATAAAAAAATCAGTATGCTCTTTTGAGAAATGTATTTCAGTGCTGAAGTATACTGAAGCAGCCCTATTAACTGATGCTTTTTATAGATATTTTAATAGAAATTCCCATGACAGTATCCCTTTAATGAAAGTGGTTTTAGGCACAACTCACAGTGATAGAAAAGCGAAAGTTGCCCACTGCACTTGCAGATATAACTATGTCCTATGACATAATAATCTACAATATTCTCTCATGATTCCATTAATGATTATAATCATTGCAAGGACCAAACATGGAGTGGCTTCAATTTGTCCAGTATTGATAAAAGAGCCAAAATATGTTTACACTTTTGATTTAGCAATACTGGAGCTGAGTGTGGTGATTTCTAATAATCAAAGCAGATTACAGATTGTAGAATGAACGATTCATCTCAAGACACAATTCTCAGCAAGTTTCCAATGAACTGCAATTTTAACCTCCTTGGCACCATTACAGAAGTCAGTTTGCTACTCTGCAAATGTTTTTGAACTATAATTCCCTTCATCTTCAGTCAAGCATTAATAATATCACCACAAAAGAAGCTAGTAAAATTTGCTTTACAGATCTCCTTTCCAGTGTTGGACTGGCCCACAGCGATACCAGGAAAACTCCAGGTGGGCCCAGGTGTCAGTGGGCATTCTTGCTTCTAACAATTTGGCCTATTTCATGTTCATTAACTATTTCTTTATGTGGAAAAAAGAGGTTAAATAATGGAAGAATAGAGTATACAGTAGTAAGAAGATCTAAAAGAATGTTAAGTGATGGTGGGCCCCTGGTGTAAGGTTTTCTGGTGGGCCTCTGGCATCCCAGCTCCTTTCAATCAATATTTTTATATTATGTCAGGATTTCAGGGTCAGATCAATCAGAACATTTTCAAGGTATGCTCATTGTGTAGAAATATGTTGGCATTTTAAAAAGGCAAAAAATACAAAACAAAGCAAAGGCCAACTGACAATAACATATTTAATATACTCATACAAAGGAAGTCCTCAGGGTATGCTTTGTAATTGTGATTGTGATTATTTGTTTAATTATTAATTATTAATTAAGGAATAAGCGCTGCATGTGTTGATGTATAAATTTTGAGTTAACTTGATATTAATATGTAAAAGGGAATGGTAAAATCTATTTTAGTGGGTGTTGAATAAACTTATTTCTTAAATAGTCTTCCAGCAGCAACAACTTACTCATGCTGAAATTTTCAGACTGATTTTACTAGTCAGATGGGTGAATTCCAGCATTAGTTAGGGATGTGGAATGACTTATTTTATTGTTAAACAGAATGGCTAAGCTATTTGCAACTGAAAAAAAAACATATACAGCAGGTTGACAATAAAGCAACAATAAATCATTAATATCTTAAATTCTCGATAGTCATTCATTTGCATCAACTAAAAAGGAGGGATAAAACTTCAGTTTTGATGATCATTTCTACCTATAAAACTGCATTTACTGTTAACTTTTTCTGTATCATTTGTTATGAGAGCTTTATCAAGAGCAAAGCCAAAATGGCACCTGCCCTGAGACTTCACTGGACTTGCCAATCCCTCTTCAGCTTTTTCCAAACAACGTCTGCTGTAGGTGAACCTTGGAAAGCCCATACTAGATTTCTGGGCTCCACTGTGCCCATTCTTCAACATAGTTGAAGTAAGAAAAGTTTAGACCTCATTGATCTCAGTAGCAACATGTAATTCTCATGTATGCCTTGTAATTCTCATGTATGCTTTCTTTTAAACCTGTCCACTGATCTCTCTAAATATGAAAATCAAAAGGCACATCTTAGACAAAAGCTGCAATGTAGAGTTCTGTTGCCCTACATGTGCTTATGTTTAATCCTTACCTGCCACTAACTTGAGTAAAACCTTGCTCCATTACTAATGAGGATCTGCTGACTTCTTCTAATACTGGCTTGCTTTTCCTCTTCTTTCTTTGTTTCCTTAAAGAGATACTGACACCTAAAATTAAACTCTTTATTTATAATATTTTATAAAATTGGCTTTGAAAGCTACTTCTAACTTTGACATAAAGTATTTGCATGATGCTTTTACATTACCTGTCTGATCCATTAGCAATTAGAAACTGTAACTAACAGGCTGAGATGGGACAGTCAGGTTGGCAAAGTCAGAGTGTCAGCAAGTCAGGCTTAGGAACTTCAACTAACAACTAACAATTATTTACAAAATTTACAAAAACAAACCTCTCAGCAAAAAATGATCAAGATGACCAATTAACATTTAATGTACATTCATATGTTAAAATAAATTGTTTAGTGTCAGTATCACTATTCAAAAACTGAGCCTTTGGGGTTGTTATTTGTACACTCACATTGACATCGGTCTGGGAGACCGGTTCTAGTGCTGCTGTTTCAGGAGACCCACTGGGTATGATGACACATATATATATATATATATATATATATATTTATATATATATATATATATATTTATATAGATATATAGATAGATATACAGAATAATACACTTACTTTATATAGTGCTAAATATCACTGAGATTTGAAATTATTCAGTTCACATTTCATTTTAATACAGAAAAGAAGATTGATCACACTCCTGATACCAGTGCACTAAGGGGGAATCTGACTATTGTCAGTAAAAATAACTTATATGAAAGAAAAAAGAATTACCCCTTTGTGTACTATTATTCCATTTTAGTAATATTCCAATAAAGCACTTTAATTGCAATATTGGAATATAACTAAAATGGAATAATAGTACACAAAGGGGTAATTCTTTTTTCTTTCATATCAGTTCACATTTCAGTCAATTTTTAGTTATAGAATGTCCTTTTCTTAGAAACTTTTCAGCTGGTCTTCATTTTTAATAATGTTACCATAGAATTTACATTTTTGACTACTCTTTCCAGATTTCAAATGGGGATAACTAACAAAATCAAACAAAAAAGCATTGCTCACAATGCTAAAATGTTATAATATTTTATTCTTAATGTTACTTTTTTATTACTTACACGCAACTGAATGTGCCAAGTTTTGACAAATCAGATACAAGTTGCTGGCAAGGGTTGAGGATGTGTTAGCTTCAGGGTTCCCCTGCAACAATAGTGACACTTGCCCAAAATTCTTCAGAACTAACTGGACAGGATCAAGTCTCAAGTGCAACTATGAGAAAAGACTGTCAAGAATGTCAGGGGGTGTATTAAAAGTACAGATTTTTTTTTTACCTATAGAAAAAGTAGCACACCAGAGGCTTCATTCTTGAGGAATTTAACTTACACTTGGATCAGTGAACATGGTTTATCATTGTGAAAACAGTGAGTTTGTGGGAGCTGCTAAGCGAGTGGTGCATGTGAACTAAGTGTTGTATGTGAATTAAGTGTTTAGCAGCATTAAAAACCTAAAGTTGTTTAAAACTAAAAAGGTGTAAATACGAGTGGAAGTCGGTTTTCTGGTATCACTCAGTGTGTGTGTCTTGCCACATGTATGTGGTGGTGTTTCCATGTAACATTTATGTGTGAGAGATGCCGGTGGGTTTTTATCTTGGAATCTGAACTGCAGAGTCTAAGGGGGAAAACTGCAGCACTGAGAGTGGCGGAAAAGGTGGAGGAGCAAAGTAGGCTCACAGAGTAACCACTGGCAGGGGCCAGTCTAATGGGGAGTGGAGAAGTGGCAGTCAAGGCTTATGAGGGAGGCAAGGTGTACCCAGATACTAACTGGAGCAGCAATATTGCCAGAACAGTTAATGGGAACAAGTTTATAAACTTGTTGCATGACAATTTTATTGACGTATAGCAAATATGCAAGTACTGGGTAATATTGACCAATGTGATCTCATTTAATATCTGGCTTGAGGGCTGCCCTTCAGAGCATAGATTGGGGCTTTATGTTTTCAGCTAAAAACACAAAATGGAAATAGTGGTTATTTAAAATAATATTAAATTGTTACTGTTTTCAATTTATTCCCTTAAGACGTAAATGTAAACGTACCAAGAAGCAACCAATGTGGTTTAATAAAGAAGAAAAGAAGTTAGGAAAGAAGAGAAAGGCATTTAAAAACTACAAGTCAGTGGGGACAGAAGCTGCATTTAATGAATATAAACACTATAATAAATGTTGTAAACCCCAGTCCAGAAGGCAAAAATAGAAAATGAGGATTGCAGTGTGGCTGAAGCTAAGACTAACCCAAAAAAAGTTTTTAAAATATATTAATAGTAAAAAGATGTGGATTTAGAGTGTTGCTGCTTTAATAATGGTTGTAATGATAATAATGGTCTTAACAGATAAAGAAAGGCAAATGTGATAAATCAATTCTTTTCTTCAGTGTATGCAATAGAGGAGTCAGAGTTCCCAGGCTAACTTCATAGCTGGACTGTTGGCTCAGCTCAAGTTAGTCTGTGACTGACACAGAACATGGTTCACAAAGCTTTAATAAAAATGAATGTAAATAAGGTGCCAGGGTCTTCTAAGAGACCTTGATTCAGTTTTAGACCAGCCCCTATTTCTGATTTTTTTCAGATTCAGGTGTGCCAGGTCTCAAAGTGAGAAGATAAGGGCAAAGGTTCTGAGCAAGCAAGGGAACCAGATCATATAATGAAGACTGAGGTAGCTTACAAGAATCGCGGTCAGGCAGGCCAGGTCAAAGCAAATCTGTAACACGGTACAAAATCGGAATCCAGAAGAGAAGTCAAGCAGGCAAACAAGCAGAGTTCAGTCAAAGTCAGGAAACAAGCAGGGGTCAGAATCAGATCCCAGGAACTACAATGGACATGGAAGGAACTGGGTAGTAGGGATTTATTGGCTGGACAATTAGATATACAGAAAAGGTGTTGGCTAATAAAACCCACCTATAGCCATCATTCCTGCCTGAAAAACTTAAAATATTATTGAAGTGAATGAGGAACCAAACAGTCTGTTCAAATAGGTGAGTGACAAGGAGCCTGCACAGCCAGCAATGAGTCCCCCGTTCAAATCCAGGAAGGAGGTAACGGTATAATACCTATGGATTTGAGGAAAGCTAATGTCATTCCAATATTTCAAATGGGATTATTACTATCGCAGGACAAAAATCTCTGCAGCAAATTGTGAAAATTGCAGAAAGGATCATAGGAGACCCTCTCTCACCCTTCTCCCAAATCTGCCAGAAAGACCTTGTATGGTGAGCAAATATCGTAGCAAAGGACATAGCCCATCTATCTCATTCTCTGTTCTCTCTCTTACCATCATTTCGCAGCATTCAAAATAAAACTACTAGACACTGCAAAAGCTTCTTCCCACAAGCAATCAGAGCCCTTAACATATAATACTGAAAAACGAACTGCTCCCTGTACCTGTAACCTTACATGTATCCTCAAATGCTGTTCCCATGTAAATGCTCTTCCTATGTAAATGCACCAAGTGGAGGGAGGGGCTGAGTGAAACGTAATTTTGATACACTGTATAACTGTTTATATGGTCTGTATTGACAAATAAAGCAATCTAATATATCTCAGCCTCAAAATTATAGGCCAGTAAGTTGACATGGTGAGAAAATTATTTAAAAGCTTTTTAAGGGATCACATTCAAAATTTTGCCCTAGAGCAGAAACCAGTGTGACTTTATGAAGGATAGGTCATGTCAGACAAATTTGATTGCCTTTTATGATGAGATAAGTAAGATTCCTGACAGTGGGGGAGCAGTAGATGTGATCTATTTGGATTTTGCCTAAGCATTTAATACCGTGCCCCACAAATGACTGCTTTCTAAACTAACGTCTGTTGTGAAGTTCAGGGGGATCACGTGGGATATTCAGCATAAATGCAGGCCACTCCAAGATGAAAGGAAAACAGTTCATTTATTTTGAAAACAAAAAGGCAATCAATGGTATAAAAAAAAAACAGCTTCAGTTTGGCAATACATATGAGAACCAAAATGAAAAAAGCGTACTTGCCAAAACATATATACACCCAAATGTAATACAAGCCACTAAGTTTGCCCAGGAGCAGTAACCCATAGCAACCAATACGATGTTTGCTTTTAAACAGGTGACCAGTAAGTGCTACCTGCTTTAGCTGCCTCTGCAGAGAGTTAGTAGCATTGACAGCCCCCTGGGCAATGAGGCTGGGGGGCTGTCATGTCGGGCCTGTGACAGGATTGTCGCAGGACCGACTTAAAATTGCAAGAAGCAGCATTTGCTGCACTTACCAGCTTCCTCCTGCTTCATCTTGCTTCCTGCTTTATTGGCGATGCCCAAACAATTCCTACTTGCTGAGACTCTACATACATGCTGCTCCAGATCTTCTCCAGCCATCTGATCGTCCCTCCTGCTCCAGCAACGGTAAGTGGCCTTCATTTACACACTACACACACTTACATACACCTACACACACTTACATACACTTACATTCACTTACATACATTTATACACTCTTACATTAGTAAAAAAACACGCGTTTCGTGCCCCTAGCTCTCCCGGCACTTCGTCAGGTCATGTGCCGGGAGAGCTAGGGGCACGAAACGCGTAGCACTCTCACCTACCCACTGTTCCCACAATGCTGGTGTGTATGCCAATAAAGCGGTTATAATTTTGCAACTCAATGCTTCTTCACTGACTCCGCTGTGCGCTCAACTACGGATCCGTATGGAGAGATTGGACTAGCCGGCTGGAAGCTGCCGACATCCCGCGAGAGCTGCCACGGGGGAAGAAGACATGTAATTTGCCGGGTGAGCTCGACTTTCAAACTTTACATTCTTTACATGTATGAAAATTCATATGCACGTTTTTTCATTTGGGGTCCATACATACCACATACTTTGGTAATTCTATACATATTGGACATCAAACTGTTCAGTAGACCTCTGACTTCCATATTTAATGTAATTTATCTTTGTACGTAAAACATTGTGTGAGATAAATACAGCAAACTGTAAAATTTTTGGCAATTTTCAGAAATGTTGTACAAAAACATATATGTTTAGAAAAGCTTTGCAGTTTGGTAGTTTGGTATAAAAAGACGTATAGCTCTCTGTTGGATTCATCAGAATGTGTTCTTTCCAAAAATATATGCTTTGGGGAGGTCTTTGTGCTGTTAGGAGGGTCTTATGGCACAAAATATGCAGTCCGAACTTTTTGTTCACAGAAAACAAATCAGCAGCGGAGAAAATTCATATGCACTATTTTTATTTGGGGTCCTCACATGCCATCTGCTTTGGTATATCTATGCATATTGGGCATCAAACTGTTCAGTAGACCCTTGGCATCAATATTTAGGTTTTACAATTGTATGTAAGAAATTGGGTGAGATAAATGCAGCCAATTGCAATATTTTTAGGTGATTTTCAGAAATGTAAAACCAGCTGCCTATATCTCCAAATTTAGGAAAGGTTTGGAGCTTTGAAATAGAAAGACGTGCGTACCCAATTTGGGGTGAAAATGTATGGTTTTTGGGGGTGAACTTACTTTTTTCTGACTTTGCCCCCAAAAAAACTATGTAAATGTGTTGATTTTGCAGTACCTGAAATGACAGACCATATGAGGACCTTCCTTTTGGGACCCCTATATGCCACATGCTTGGGTAAACCTATACATATGGGACATCAAACTGTTCAGAGGACCCTAGGCTTCCATATTTGGGGTTATTTCTCTTGATATCTAAAAGCATGTGGGAAATACTATGCTGCAGGTTGGAAATTTGAGGTGATTTTTGGAAATGTCAACAAAACAACCAAATTTAGGAATGGTTTGTGGCTTGGTAGTTTCGAGTATAAAGATATGCATACCCAATTTGGATTCGGGGGAATGTGTTCTTTCCAAAAATGTATGGTTTTCTTGGGTGAACTTAATTTTTTTCTAACTTTGCCCCTCCCAAACTAAGTAAATGTGTTGATCTTGCAGTATCTGGAATTAGGGAACTGATAGCTCAAATGGGGTGTCTATATTTTAGGGCCCCTATACACCATGTGCTTAGGTAAATCTATACATATTGTGCATCAATCTGTTCAGTAGACTCAGGGCTTTTATATTTGGGGTGTTTTACATTGATACCTAATGATGTGTGGGAGATATGATGCTGTAGAGTGGAAGCTTTGAGGTCATTTTTTTAAAAATACACCAATTTCTATAAAACATTATAAATTTAGGAAACAATTACAGCTTGGTAGTTTGGAGTACATATATATAGTTACCCATTTTTGATTCACCAGAATCTGCTCTTTTTAATAATTAGTTAGTTTTCTATGGTAAACCTACTGTTAGGGGAATGGTTGGCCATTTGGGGAGCGGTGCTTTGTAAATTTGGTAGTGTACTGCTTGTAGATTTTGATCAAGTGAGAAATCTCCATAAAACTATATATATTTGCTATTGCCACGTTCAGGAGACATAGGCCTTTTCTTTTTTCGTTTTTTCGTACATAAAGTAAATGATATTTCTGTTATATGTGATTGTTCTTTGTGACACATGATTTTTTTCATTTTATTACTCACTTTGAATAAATTACACCAAAATTCTTGCATATTCTGAATGCTCGGGTTTTCCTGAAAAAAAAAAAACAATATATTGTTTTCCTGGGTAAACTAAAAGACCACCCCAGGAAAGGCCCTTAAATTGAAAGACCACAAAATGTCTAAAAACTGCTTGGCAGTAGATGTTTAGAACAAAATGGCTGGCAGAGAAAGGGTTAATGGATGAACTCTCTGGTCACTTAGGGGCAAATTCCCTAAAGCGCGAAGCGTATAATGCTAGCTAGTGATGGGCGAATTTATTCGCCAGGGGCGAATTCGCGGCGAATTCCCGCG
>CM044444.1:53108515-53144428 GCA_024363595.1 Xenopus borealis
TTTTTTTTTTACAGTGAGAGCTGTAAAGATGTGGAATCCTCTCCCTGAATCAGTGGCACAGGCTGATACATTAGATAGCTTTAAGAAGGTGTTGGATAGCTTTTAGCAAGTGAGGGAATACAAGGTTATGGAAGATAGCTCCTAATACAAGCTGAAACAGAGACTTGGCCAATTGCCATCTTAGAATACGGAATGTCCAGGTATATTGGACACGCTTCAGCTAAGTTTTTTTACCTTCCTTTGGATCATCTATAAGTTTTAGGCAGGTTATATATAGCGTTAAAAGGTTTAACTTGATGTACGTGGGTCTTTTGCCAAACTTACTTGCTATGTTACCCTGCCGGATGATGTTGTGATAGCAGATTCTATTAATACCCTTAGCAGTAACATGGATTTTGTAGGGGACAAGCATAATATCTTAGGCTACAGTAAGCTCAGGTTATACAATTCCACTCAGTGCAGGCATGTGTTTATAATATATATTCCACTCTGATACCGGCACTCTCGATAACTGCGGTAAAGGTGCCTGGGTGCAGAGACAGCAAAATAATGTATATGTAACGCTTTTTTGGGGCTAAGCAGCACAAATGAGTTTGTGTCCAGCTAGATGTATGAGCATGGTTTACACTGTGACACTACACAGGGCAGGGCCTTCACCGAGTGGAAGCTTCCATTTAAAAGGTAGTGGAACTACAAATACACAGGCACTGTACCATAAAATATATAGATGGACGCCAGGAGGTTCTTGGTGAAACATGAACAGGTTTATTAGCTCAACAGCACATATGCACAAGGCAATGGACCACAGGTTAACTCACACAGGAAGATGCGCAGGTGTAGCATATCACAGAGGAGAGACAGATAAGGCAAATTCATCATAAGGTATTGAGTGACTTCCATGAGGCATGATAATCTGGGTTGCCCACTTCCTTGCAAGGCACATCTGCCAGTGTGGCTGACTAGAAAATCAGTGTAGGAAATGGTAGCTACTGCTAAGGCCTAATCCCTATCACAATGAAATCCCTGCACTAAAGGCATACGGGGAAGCCTTGTGGGAAATGCTACACCCTACTACACTCCTCGATGGGATATGCAGCAAGCATATAGCAGCACTCACTTAATATCAGCTTAATCAGTGATTATTGGTGCAAAGCCTGAAATGGGAAGTTCCGTTTACTGAAAAATGGTTAAGAAATCATAAATTCTGCCAGGGTATGTAAACTCACAGATTGGGACATCACTCCACTCCAGTTTGTACAGATACATATTTATTTATATATATCTTAGCATGACCGCACTTGGGGCTAAAATTGTAAATTAGACTTTTACATCCTGTACACATTAACCCCTGTATGCTGCATTAGCTAATATGTGTGAGGATAGGTGGTTTTGGGGGCATCTGTTGGTTTATTTCTATATAATACACAAAAGCCGTAAATATCTCGTAAATAATATCCTTATAAACGGTAAGTTCTGATGTCATCAGTTATAAACAGTGAGTTCTGATGTCATTTCTGTCACATGACTCACTGAAACGTGTGTATTATAATAAATAAAGTACCCCCAGTTGCAAAATATGAGGATATTAGAAGTTACCTCGGAGTTCCATGACCTGTATAAAAACACTCGGCCTTCGGCCTCGTGTTTTTATATGGTCATGAAACTCCTCGGTATCTTATAATATCCTTATATTTTACAAGAGGGGGTACTTTATTCACTATATAAATTAATTTTAGTGATGTCATCAGTTATAAACAGAGCTTAGTGATGTAATTTATGTCACATCTCAAAACGTGTGTATTATAATAAATAAAGTACCGTTTGTTGGAAAATATGAGAATATTAGAAGTAACCTCTGACCTGCTCAAAAGCACAAGGCCGACTCCTCAGTGACTTATAATGTCCTTATATTTCACAATAGGAAGTACTTTATTCAATAAATATGTATCCCACTGTCCTTGTTGTTTTTCTTTTCTTGTAATGTTGCTTAATATGAAATCAAGTAAAGTAGTATTTAACAAAATATAAAGGGGATTATGTGGTAAAATAGACAAAGTTAGTTGTTGTCTACTAACCTACAACCAGAAAACTTACTAAAGTTAATTATTGATTTCTATATGTTACTGGACCAGAGAAAATGCAGCCCAAATTACATTATTCGAATCCACGTTTTGTCAGTTACAACACTGCTGTACCTCTCTCTGTTTTACAGCAAACTTAGGGGCACATTTACTAAAATTCAAATTTTTAAGTCATTTTGGGCTACTTCGGCTATCGAATAGCCCAACATTCGATTCAAACTGAAATAATTTGAAAATTCCAATTTTCAAATTTCGAACTACTGGCCCTTTAAAAATCTTTTGACTTCAACTATTCGGCAGCTTAAAGCTGTTCGAATAGAACGATTTAAACGATTTTCCATTTGATTGAATATTCCATCGAAAATGACCCCCTAAAAAAAATTTGATGGTCGAATTTTGAAGTTTATTCACTTAAAAATTCGGCCATTAGTAAATCTGCCCCTAAATGTATAGTGTTGTTTGAAGCTGAATAAAATTTAAATTGTGTATTTTTTAAAGGGATACTGTCATGGAATTTTTTTTTTTTCAAAATGCATCAGTTAATAGTGCTATTCCAGAAGAATTCTGCATTGAAATCCATTTCTCAAAAGAGCATACAGATTTTTTTATATTTCCTTTTGAAATCTGACATGGGGCTAGACATTTTGTCAATTTCCCAGCTGCCCAAGCCATGTGACTTGTGCTCTGATAAACTTCAATCACTCTTTACTGCTGTACTGCAAGTTGGAGTGATATCACCCCCTCCCTTTCCCCCACCCAGCAGTTTAACAACAGAACAATGGGAAGGTAACCAGATAACAACTCCCTAACACAAGATAACCCATGTCCCACTGCGTACTATTCAGTTACATTGAGAAGGAAAACAGCCTGCCAGAAAGCAGTTCCCTCCTAAAGTGCTGGCACAAGTCACATGACTGGGGCAGCTGGGAAATCGACAAAATGGCTATCCCCATGTCAGATTTCAAAAATGAATATAACAAAATCTGTTTGCTCTTTTGAGAAATGGATTTCAGTGCAGAAGTCTACTGGAGCAGTACTGTTAACTGATGTGTTTTGAAAAAAACATGTTTTCCCATGACAGGATCCCTTTAAATTAAATAAAAGGGTTCTTAAAATGTTGAAGCACAATTTTGATCTTAAATATCTATAAGATAAAATGCATTCGTTCAAATTCAACATGCTAAAATAATACTTCGATATTTAAACTATGTTTAATCTAACAACCAGTAGGCTAAATTAGCATACCAAATGATGTATAAAATATTATGCATAGATATTGCTTATATACTGCTTTTACTTAAATATTTTATATAGTATTTTCCTTATGACAGCAAAAATATTTTTCTTTCTCTATATTTCCAGCAAAACAGTATGAAATTACAGCTGAAAAACAAGTTTTATGCCCGTCTTTAGTGTGTAATAAGAAAAGACCATGTAAAATATTTCTACTTTCAATTTTTTAGATTGTGCTTTGATGTCAGCTTTCGCTCAGTGACTATTTAGAACACAGCACTCTAAAGACATAGTAAATTCTAAATTTCAAGCCACTGAAATTGCATTATGTCCTGAACTGTGCTACCAAGCACAGTGCAGCACAATCTGGTATGGCTGCATAAAAATGAGAAATTACATATATATATATATATATATATATATAATAAGCATCACATTCTGTTACTCTTTTCACAAGACAATGGTAAGCAGATAGCTAAAAAACAAAAGACTTTCTGGCATGCCTATGAAGTTATGCACTCCAGACACATCACATGACCAATGTTCTTGTCCATTTGAAGAGACAGTATGAATGAAAGTTTTTTTAAATATCAGAGGGGAATGGGAAGGATTTCTAATAGCCAGACAGGTAGACACTAATCTTTGAGAAAGGTGATCTCCATTACAGTCAGATAGACAGTGTAATGAGGTGATAAAACCTACTTATCTGCCAATTTGCGAGAAGCACCTCCTTTTACAGAAATCTGATGAGGACATTCTGAAATAGAATGGTTGGAGAGTACAAGTTGACTTACATGTCCATTAATGCTTTTAAAACAATTGTGCAGCTAAAGAATAGTAATTTGGGAGAATCTTCTGTAGCACCATCACTAGCTTTGTCTGAAACTATGTTCACTTAGCTGCTGCCTTAGAGTCAAGTTAAAAAAATAAACATTCTACAGAACACTATTCTATATAATCATTTAAAGGTAATATTTATTTTAAGGGTCAAGGTACACTTATATTTTTGTAGGAAAACAACTTTCTCAAGATTTATTAAACCCAGAGGCTGCTAAAAGTTAGAATAACAAAGTACTCCATCTCAAACCTGCCAAGGTCATGTAGAAGTCAATGGCAGATGTGCCTTTTACTAATGTAAGATATCACTATCTGTGCTAGGTTTCATGCAATAATCTGAATAATTTGTGGTTTTCAGGTGTCAGACCCGAAAAATAGTCTGGTTTGTATTTTTTGGATTCCGCAATTTTATTTATTTTTTATTTTGCACCCACCACATTTTTTAGAGTTAATTAATTGATAAATAAGGTAAAAATGTGGATGGGAGTGTAGGGACCCATAGGATTAAACTTGCTCTTTTTGGCTGTAATTTTCTACCCTTCCTCCCCTTGCCTAGTTGCTGGGTCAGTTCATTTGCATGTAGATGCTATTGGCTAGCAGGTAGGGTGACTGCTTCCTGCCTCACTTAAGTATAGTGCTGGGAAAGGAGTGGCACTTCCTCTTTGCCTTCCACCTGAGGAACTGGGTGGATGTGTGCTCTGAGCATGGGTCCAGTAAAGTTGGGGTACTGGACCCTCTAGGAGTGTAAGCCAGTTGGGGTTGAGCTAAAAAGAGCAGTTTTGAGCTCTATCGTAGGAGTGGCAGTTTGGAGGTATCTCTCCCAGTCCATATTGCCTGTAGTGTAGAGATTCCAGTGGAGATCGAATCAGGATAGTGATTTCCCTGAGGTGATCCAGGCCCCTATGGGGTGTGTCACAGAGGTGAAGTGACACTTCTGCCAAGTCTGTCCCAGGGGAGTGTCATTCTGTGTTATGTGTATGTGCCTGTACCACATGTCTCTGAACCACTGTGATGTGAGTAAGCCATGTGGATGTTCAATAAACCCTTTTTTGTTCAGTTATTTGCAAGACCCTCTGTCTTTATTTTTATGCATAGCAGCATGAGAGGTGTAGTTAAACAACACCATTCCTCTTCCACTGTGCGAAGGCCACTCTGGGTGAGAGAGTCCAATGCAACTGTTGTTCTACTGGTACTAGTCCGGGCAGGCTGTTATTGAGCCCAAAAACTTGTTACAGGAGTTTTAATAAAATAATGAGAAATATTCGGATTTTAGTAAATAACGCTGTTAATTTTGTCAGCTTCACATTTCAAAATAAAACTTAATTTTCCTGCAACATACAAAAAAACTATTTTTTAAACAAACAGTATTGACCTTTAGGACAAATGACCTCTGACAAACCCTCTGGAGAGAATTAAAACACAGAGATACTCATGGGAATGTTGGGGCATCAGTGAACAAGTTATGTGTCTTTTTAATATTACTGGTTCCTACAACTCATTTCTGGAAGTCCCATGATTGTCCCAGTTGTACATGGAGTTTCTTTCTTTTACAGAGATCTTGAGCACCAGGGCCTGTTTAGTAGTTCAGTGCTGTGGTCTGCTGAATACTATGTTACAAAGTGATGATGGCACTTTGTTCAGTCCAATCACATTTTGTATCTTTGGCCTACTAAATATGATGTCACATTATAATGGTATTTTGTGCATCACTGTGACAATCTGTAGAAAATGTCACTTTACTCATATACTAAAGCAATTTTCAGCCCAGCAAGCCATCACAACTACAACATCTAATTTTCAAGCTTGTATAATCATTGTGCATTTCAGTGTATCCATCACTCGTTCCTCAATCTCTTATCAGTAATAGGACCAAGGCTGAAGAGCAAATCCTTGAGACACTGGGAATACTACTTTATCATATTGCATCATTATACAGCAAGTTAATTTTCCTTAGGGGAAGAGAAGAGAACAAAAATCAATAAACAAAACAGTAATTATATCTGTAAATTCCAAACATCCATTTATTAATGTGCAGGCAATGGCACTAATCTCCTCAAATATAGTGCTCTTCAAACATACTTGTAGTTAATCATATCCATGAATAACTTCATTGATTGCCCTATTAGATCAATGTGACCTCTTTCCTATAATCATTTGGCAGTTGTTTTCAGTTAACAAGGCAGTCATCGTGCTTGGACAGTGGACTCCTCTAGATTTGAAACCACTTTGCAACCCGGTTAGGCGGTTGGCTCAGTTAAATTTTCATGCCAGAAGATCGTCTGTTGGGTATACAGTAGCATGACCAAGGCCAGATTTACATAGCAGGCGCCCCTAGGCCCACTGCCGTTTGCCGCCCCCATACACTGCCCTTTTATTCACAAATTTTCATCATCAGGACCAGAGCAATGGGGATTGGTGCATGGGAAATTTTAAAAACTATTTTATCTACTGCATATCCCCAGTGTTTCTGAACCAATGTGGGTGTGGCTGAGCAGCATGCCGCCCCTAAAATCCTGTCACCCTAGGCCCGGGTCTAGGTGGCCTTTCCACAAATCCGGGCCTGAGCATGAATTATCGGTGAGGAAGGCTCTGTGCAGAAAGAGAATACAATCTAAAGGGAAGGGACTGGGAGTATGGGCAAGATCAGAGTTAAGTGGGTGAGAGATGTGGTACTGTAAATGGTATTGCATTGAGAGTGAGGGTAGGCTTATTTATATTCCTGTCTGTATTTCAAATAACTGCATGGTAGCTAGGGTAATTTGGACCCTAGCAACCAGGTTGCTGAAGTGCAAACTGGAGGGCTGCTGAATAAAAAGCCAAATAATGTAAAAACCACAAATAATAAAAAATCTAAACCAGTTGCAAATTGCCTTAGAATATAACTCTGTACATCATATTAAAAGTTAATGTACAGATGAACAACACCTTTAAAATTATTTGGTTTAAGGCTTTGCAGCTGTTTTGCCTTTTTTGGCGTCTAAATCATTGCCATAAAGAGACACCTCTTCTAGTATTGTTTGTTAAGTCACCTTCATACACTTCACTCATTTCCATACCTCTAACCAAAGCCTTTTTGCCACAATTACTTTGCATAGATTCAAACTTGAAGTCAATGGGAAAAATTCAAACATTCTGGAAAAAGTCTCCCTGGAATAAAATGGTTAAAAAACCATGTTGGGTGAAGGACATATTGTCCCATAGCACTTTCAAGTAACTGCTTACTTTTATGGCAGATTTGTTTACAGACATACATACACAGTCACTGAAAACCCATAGGCCCTTTGTGTGAAGTAAAGAGTTTCCTTTTGCTTAAAATAACTGTTCTAAATCAAGATGATGATAATATCATGGATGCAACAAACCACATGCACTATACACATGTTATCTTAGTTAAACTGTTCTCAATGTATCTAAACTTTGTATAAGCTTGTTGAATTAAGAAAACAAAACAACTCTATATAATCTCTGTATGTGTTGAATTGTATAGTATTTACTCTTTTCATAACTTTAGGATAAATATTATAGTGCAGGTTGTCAATGTTTTCCTTTCTGCTAATAACTTACTGAAGCCCTAACTGACCACAGCAGTTCGAGGATTTTTTGGAGCTGAGAGTCAAAAGAACATTTAAACATTTTGGTTGAGCAGAGCAAGCAATGAACAAAAAGACATGCATAAAAATTTGTAATATTCTTTACGATTCCAATAAAATCCAATTTTTTTCAATAATTACTACTCAACCCAAACCAATACCTTCAGAAGAATTCTTCACAGATGGTGGAAAATGCTCACAATGCCAACTTCAAATATATTGGTATTACAGCAACAATACATAAAATAACTAGAATAACTAGGTTTGTTAAGGAATAATTGACCATATTCATAAGCTCTGTTGTGAGAGATTGTGAAAGCATAGTATCTAAAGCTGAACTGCTACAATGAAGCACTGTGTTTAAAATCTGGAGAGCAGTAAATGAGTTTTTGTATGTTAATGGTTGAGCTCTATAGCAAGCATTACGCTGAAAGTTCAAAGCAATAAAAAAAGCAAGATATTTATTTCTGTACATTAAAGGAAAACTATACCCCTCAAACAATGTAGGTCTCTATAAAAAGTTATTGCATAAAACAACTCATATGTAAAACCCTGCTTCGTGTAAATAAACCATTTTTATAATAATATACTTTTTTAGTAGCACGTACCATTGGGTAATCATAAATAAAAAATTGCCATTTTAAAAAAGGACAGCCTTCTGGGATCGTATGATTCAACGGTGCACACAAAGTTGTAGTAGGTCACATGAGCCAATTAACAGAGAGAGTTCTGTCTTTTCCTGTTACAGTTAGAGCTGTAGTATTTCTGGTCAGGTGATCTCTGAGGAAGCGCACAGAGCATCACAAAATGGTGGTTCAAGGCAAGAGATGTAAAAGGGCAATATTTACTTAAATATATATATTCCAGTTTGGTAAGATTCTTTAATATGCCACTTAATTTGAGATAATCTGTTGCTCAAGTATTCATTTTGGGGGTAAAGTTTTTTTTTTCTTTAAGTATAAGGCTTAGGCCATAGAAAAATAACCGAAGCATATATACTGTAATTTTAACAGAAATAGTTGTTATACATGCAAACATGCATTCTGTAAATAATTATATGTTGTATTAAATGTGTATGATGTAAGAAAAGGAAGAGAATTTTAAAAGAAAGCATATTAGGTGCAGGATCTAACTTATACGTGATTACAAACTGATCATCTTTTAAACCAGAAAGCTTACCAAATACTAATAAAATATTTATACTGAAAGGTATTTTTTTTTAATTTATGGTGACATCACAGTATGGAGGAAATACAGTGCCTGTCCATAAATTAATCTCCACTTGCAGTATTTGACACATACTGCTAAGAATGAATGCTTATTTTCTTAAAAATATATTGTCCCTTTCCTTTTCAACAAAGAACTTACAGTATGTATGTAACTATGTATCAAAATACAGCAAAGCTCTTTTCAAATAATAATGTCTCCTACCATGACTTGCAAATCTCACTTACTTGCAGTTTTATGCTCCACTAATCTTACTGTCCCTGTGGTGGAATGTTATTTATGTTCCCCTTCATGCTCAATGGAGGGGTGAAGACACTGTAAGGCTTTGAAAGACTGGGTATAAACAACATTACTTGCCTATCAAAACTTTAAACCCCACATCTTGTGAGAAGAGTATGTGTACAGTGCTGCAAGTGGTTTATGTAACTCATCCTTCAGCAAGTGTGCTAAGTCTTCTTATTGTGCCTGCCATTGCTTTAATCACCTTCATTTTCCTGTGCCAGCACAGTATTTTAGTTCATACTGCCATATTCTAATCCCTGCCCTGTAATTCTGTTTCTTTGAAATCATTCTAACTTACTATAAGGCAAGAGTAGGTACCATATATTAATGCTTGTATAATTGCAGACAACAACAAGCACTTTAGAATAGTATTGTATTGACTTGAGGGAGGATATTTTAACACCAGAAAATAGGATCAATAAGACAAAGGAAGAATCAAATTGAAAATAAAAGATATGAAGAGGAAAAACAGAAAAACCACGAGAAATTATAAAAGAAGTGAAACTGGAAGAGGGAAGACCAAATGAGGAAAGAAGAGTAGAACAAAAAACATATTGTAACAAAAGGGTTAAAGGGGATCAATGGCTAATGCAGAAAGATACAGAAAAGGGGCTAGCAGTGCAGTAGGCACAGGAGAAAAGGAAAAAAGGCATAAAAGAGAAGTGAGCAAAAAATAGCAGAATTTTGGGTGAATATCCAGCTTTTCTATAAGCATTCCTTACAGGTGCCACAAGTGTTATTGCTCTGAGATTTCTCTATTTCATAGTTTTATCCTCAGTCCTGACATGTTTACCAGGCCAGTATGTGAGAGCCATCCAATGACAAAAGGCTACCACAGAAATACTGAAAAGACCATTGTGTTGTTTGGATAATATACTCTTTTGGACTTGCACCAAATGTAATGCTTTGCATTTAGACTCTGCATTTCCAGTTCAATGAAATGCTTAATACTGGCATGCTGTCAAATTTACCACTACAATATTTCTTAAGTATTTATTTCATGTTGTTTCCATTTAAGTTTAAGATGATTCATGGTCTTCAGATACAACAGCTTTCCTGAAGAAAATGGTTACCTTGCATTTATGTTTGTTAAACCATCTCAACAACTCATCCTGTATACAGGAAACCCACAGCAAATGTTCTAGTTAACATGTGCCTCTTAGTTCGATCTTCTATCATCATTGCTGCTGACGCCTATTTTTGGGGGGTGCACCTATACCTGGGGGTACTTTTACACAAGAGCTTGTGTTTTATAATTAACATTGTTGCTAGAGATAGATACACTCACATTATTAGAAATTAGGCATTCCTATGGATTCTAATCCTACCTTTTGGACAGGACGTATAGGCCCATGTGATGGCTAAAATAATCATACCATTGAAATCCCCTTATACCCACCACAGTGACTAAGTTAAAACTCTTGTGACTAGCTAAAAAAACAGCTCTGATGTGCTTATATCTTGCCCTTTAGATATTAGAAAAAAGCCAGAGGTGCAGTATGATCTACCAAATAGGAGTTGTAGTGGGTACCACAGTAAAATGCCCCAATGCCACAGGGAGATTATTACTTGTATTACCTGTAAAAAAGTGATATTGTAATAAGAAAGAAAGCAACAAAGGCAAAGTGGGCCTTAAGAAGTGCTAGTGGGAAAGTGGTGAGAGGCACACACACACACACACATGCATTACAGGCATATAAAAAATGTAATTGCCATCATGCCGTAGAACATTGCTGCAAATTTTGTTAATAATAAATGAAAAAAGCGCATTAGAACCATTCCAACATTGTATGGGGGAAAAAGGTCAATAAATATAATAATGTTCAAAGCAGAAACCACGTAGCAAGCTTAACCCTTTTGCAGAGGCATTATACACCACGTCCAAGGATTCAAACATATTCTGAATATTGTTTTTATAACATAGAGGTATGAGACCTGTTATCCAGAATGCTCAGGACCTGGTGCTTTCTGGATAAGGGATTGTTCTGTAATTTGGATTTCCATACCTTATATTAATTATATCTTAGTACAAGATATTGCGTTATTATTATAGAGAAAAGGGAAATCATTATTAGCATTAATTTTTTGGATAAAATGGAGGCTATGGAGCTTTCTGGATAGCGTATTTGCAGGTAATGGATCCCATACCTGTAACTTTATCTGTTTTTGTTTATGATATATGAATATGCATTGCAGATTATTATAGTCTATCTGATTTAAGATTACCATATTATGTTTAGGGTTGCACCTACTATTTTGGATTTGACCAAATCCTTAGAGAAATATTCAGCCGAATACCAAATTGAATCTTAATCTGCATATGCAAATTAGGGGTGGGAAGGGGAAATAGTTTTTACTTCCTTGTTTTGTGACAAAAAGTCATGCAATTTCCCTCCCCACCCCTAATTTGCCTTTGCAAAGTATGATTCGGATTCGGTTTGGCCGGGCAAAAGGATTCTGCAAAATCCTGTTGAAAAAGGCTGAAACCGAATCCCAAACCAAATCCTGGATTCGGTGCATCCCTAATTATGTTATGATATTGTATTGATGTTTTTTAATTTGTGTCTTAATGAATACTTACTGGCTCCATGTTTTAGTATCTCCTTCAGCTCTTTATATAACATGATGCTTCAAATTTCTGTTACACAAACCAGACTTTTACCTTATAAAGTTACCTGGGGCTGTGTTATGAAACCCCTGGAAACCTGCCATACACTTGCAACTGATGCAAGGGTCTCACTTTATCTCATGAAAGAAGTTAATCTGCCCCTCACAATAAAGATTTGGTCAGTTCTAACCCCTTATTTGAATATTAGGAACACAACATTTTACCATGTCTCCAAAAATGGTGAACTTCAGTTATCCATTTCATTATAGCCAGAAGGATTTTGATTAGATTAATTAGTCTGAAACCTGATAAAATTCTGGTATTCAGCTAAATTGTAAACTCAGTGCAGGACTATACTACCAAATGACATCCCTGAACTAGCAAGAAATTCCCCAGCACCCACAGAACATAAAAGTGTATTTAAAGGGAACCGGTCACCCCCAAATTGTTTACCCCACCGAAAGTGCAAGCTACTACAGGCTACAATCTGGTTGGGGGAAGCAACAATTTAAAAAATAGCTCATGTGGGTGCTAGGCTACCCACACCAGACGGGATCACCTGATGTGGTTGGCCATTTATGACACACAATGAGCAAGCTGGGATGAGAGGTCATTATGTGCTGGGGGGGATTTGGCAGTGACAGGTGTCCTTTAATGTATCATACCTTTTTAAAGACAGCACTAATACATATCTGCAGCTCTTTAAAGGAGAAGGAAATGTTAAAACTAAGAAGTCCTTATCAGAACGGTCCACCTAAATAAACCAGTAAACCCTCAAAGTAATGCTGCTCTGAGTCATCTGTCCTACTATTGTGTACACATGGGCTTCTGTATCAGACTTCCTGTTTTCAGCTTAAACCTCCTCAGTTTGTTCCTCCCCCCCCACCCCTTCTCTGCTGTAATTTGAGCCCAGAGCTATAAGTGAGCAGGCAGGAAGTGATGTCACACCAAGCTAATGTGGCAGCTGCTATCCTAAACAAACAGAGAGCTTCTAGAGCTTTTTACTCAGTTATGGTAAAACATTCTACAGAGTAAATATAGCATTCAAGTTTGTACTATTGCAGCTTATCTATTGGCAATACCTCAGTAGCTTTCCTCTCCTTTAAAGTGACTATTCATTGCTGCCATAAGACCCCGCCCTATAGTACAAGCTTCCTATAGTGCAGGAGCCAAACAAACTATCTGTGTGGTCCTTGATGCCTTCTAACGTTGGTGTAACTAACACTATTAGCATTGAAAATGATGTATTCATTTTAGAAACCTTTCTTTTTTTATTTAAAAATATACCTTTGCATTCACTTTGTCAAGTGTCCTGGCTGAAGTTTTCAAAAAGTATTATTTAAAGTTCTACTAATAGTAATGGGTATGTGAGTGCAATGGTGCATACTTGATGAGTCGTCTCACAATGTTGAATAATCACTTTCCCATTTTTTTCATAACTGGTCCTTTAATGGACCAATAACACCAACAGAATGAAAATCCTCTATGTACATATACAGATCATTTGTGTTGGCAAACATCTGGCAATAAAATACTTCTTGGCAGCAAGTGTCCTGTTTAGCATAGAGTGTTGAATGACATCTGTTTTCTACCACTTTGTAGTCTTAATAGCGTCTGTGTTATCTCTTATGTAAAGTGGGCCCTAAAGCCCTATAGCACCTTCATGACAGTCTCCCCACCCACAGACATGATTTTGTAATGTTTTTCTGCTAGTGCAAAGTGACTGTGCCTCATACAGAAATATACAGCTTTGAATGAGCACTGTCCCTTTAAAGGGTGGTTAACCTTTATGCTAACTTTTAGTATGCTATAGAATGAACAGTGCTAAGCAACATTTCCATTGCGCAAATATACGTATGTGTGGAAGCGGTCCAGGGCCGAGCTCACTCGATTAGAGTGTGTCCCCTCCATTGCTGCCAATGCGTGGTGCCGGCTGCTTCACGCCGGATTCAGTATTGCACAACTTGAACTAACATATCCTCGGCGATAATGGAAGGAGAATCGTCACACTTTCTCCATTGCAAATTCTGTGGCTTTATTAAGATACACACATCGTGCTAACAGTGGGTAAAGCTACATAACTGACACGTTTCTTGCCGTTCTCACGGCACTTGTGAAAATGCTTTGTTATTACTACTTTTTATTACTCATCTATCTATTCAGGCCTTGCCTGTTCATATTCCAGTCTCCTTTTCAAATCAATGTATGGTTTTTATGGTTCAAATACAAAAAGAAGGTTCAAACCAAAAATGTAATTTTTGTCCTCCAAAAACAATCGCAACCAGGGTTCTCTCCTTCCCTCAAAAGTGCAACATACAAACACTTTTCTCTTTGTATGTTGCACATGTGGAGTCTTACTGTGGAATTGAGGAAAAGTTACCTTCCAAAAGACCAGGGAATTCACTCCTGGTAGACTGGAGACTGCAAGTTTTTTGTGATTGGAAACCTGATGGAATCAATTGGGCTATAGATTAATGTCATACCATAGATGAACGTCTGTGAGTATAATCTGAATCGGACCGATACCAGTGGGTACCGTTCAAATTTTATAAAAAAATCCCTTTTCTCTATACACATACACTGTTTGATGGTGGGAGAAGGTCACCTTTAATTTCACTTTTCACTTAAAAGAAACCACTTATGAGAAATTTGGTTGACGCGCTGATAGTGTAATTAGTTCACACTGCCGGGTGTAATACGATTTTTAGATACTACACTATATTTTTGTTTCTATTTTTTCCCTGTTTTTTGTCTCCTTTCGCTTTGAGGCACAGTCAGCAACGTTCCTTTTGGAAATGGTTTTTATGGTAATTTGGACCCTAGCAACCAGACTGATGCATTTGCACACTGTAAAACCGCTGACTAAAAAGCTAAATAACTCAAAAATCCCAAATAATAAAAAAATGAAAACCGAGCAAATTGTCTCAGAATATCACTCTTTACTCTACTCTACTCTACTCTTTATTGCTGTACTGCAAGTTGGAGTGATATCACCCCCCAATCTTTCCCCCAAGCAGCAGCCTAACAAAAGAACAATGGGAAGGTAACTAGACAATAGCTTCCTTAAGGTCCTCATAGACGCAAAGATCTTTCTCTTCCGAACGACTGATCTTAAGGAATTTGACCAATCTGTCAAATTATCGTGCGGTTAGTGGGATACAAATGATCGTACATCTTACGTCCGACATCGGTCTGAAAATTGATCGGCTAGGTTAGAAAATCTTTATCGGTCCCCATGCAATCTATCTATGTTTGCAGTGCCAAGCAGGCAGCGATCCTTCAGTTTTGCAGGCAATATCTCCTGAAATGGTCTTTTTAGTTTATGGACACATCGGACATTTAAAAGATAATTTTGATACAATCGTGGTCTCACGATAACCATTGGATCTTTCAAAAATCTTTACGTCTATGGCCAGCTTAACACAAGACAAAAGCTCCCTGGTAGATCTAAGAACAACACTCAACAGTAAACGCCAAGTCCCACTGAGACTGATTCAGTTACATTAAGCAGGAGAAATAGCCTGCCAAAAAGTAGTCCCATCCTAAAGTGAAGGCACAAGTCACATGACTGGGGGCTGCTGGGAAACTGACAATATGTCTAGCCCCATGTCAGATTTCAAAATTGAGTATTTTTGCTCTTTTGAGAATTGGATTTTCTTGCAGAAGTCTGCTGGAGCAGGACTAGTAAATTATGTGTTTTGAAAAAAAAACATGTTATCCCATGACAGTATCCCTTTAAGGTGAACAACAACTTTAATTAGAAGAAAGGAAACAGTGGCAATAGATTAGATTACTGTCCTGTCCATGTTTCCATAAATCAAACAGTTGCACCGTTTTTTCTTTTTATTATCACTTGGGGAGCTAATGATTTTCATGCATGACAAGGACAAATAGCATGAGGGAGCTGTCATGTAGGAAAGAAAAGGGGGGCACATGAAAGTGGTACAGCCATAGTATCCCCTCAGAGGATGTGGAATGTGTCGCTGCGATGCCTGTAGAAATGGGGACTAAAGAAGGGCAGTTGTGCACAGCAACAGAACACACTCAGACACGAGCGTGTGCGTCTGGAGCTTTGCAGCTTTTGGGGTTCCCCAGCCCCAAGCAGTGAGTGGAAAAAGCCGTGCGTTTACCGTGTTCTCTCCTCAGTCCTGAATAATGTCATTGAAATGGGCGCTACAGGAAAGGGAGGGCATCAATACGCTCAGGAGCACTACAAAAAAAAATCACCCAATGAAGATGCCAATGATGAAGTGAAAGGGCTCCCGGTGTAAGGTGCCTGCCCTGCCAAGCCTACGCCTGCCAGAGTGACTGCCTGGTGGTGGGAGGAGCTCAGTTGAGTGGCACGAGAAGCTTGAGAGAGTCAGGCTGGGATGCAACTGGGGACACAGTGCATGTGCTGTACGGGAGAACCGAGGTGCTGGTGGTTTCTGCTGGAGGAAATTTGAGCCCAGCACAGACAAGGGAAAGGGCCACCGTTTTCCCCCGACCGGGGAGGTGGGGGAGACTATTCTGCGTTGGCCACTTTGCTCATCGCTGGCCGCTGTGATGCTGCTTGGAACGAAACCCTCCCGGTTGGACCTGCTGCTCTTTACTTGCATCCTGCTCAGCCGAGGTAGGGGACCTTTACCGCTACTTTACTTTCAAAGTGGATGAAAAGATGAGGGGCTGGGCGTGCGGCTCTGTGGGATCGTGGATGTCTGTGCCTGGACAAAGAATAGCCCCGCTTGTGCTCGTGTTCATTATTCATAGATGTGCCAGGGCATCACTTTGGCGCCAGTGATAATGGAGCGGAAAGTGCTCTGGTGGTACCCACGAGCGGCAGATGTTGTTTGGCTATGCTTTTCATCTGTTCGCTACAGGTATGCTTCTGCTGCTCCGCTCCTGTCAGTTGCAAGCACCGGCTATGGGTATTTCCTTCTCCAACATGACCTGAACTGATATGGTCTAGTTAGGAATCAAGCTGGGACCTCTCTCTCCCAGCTCTTACTGAACTACAGCAAAATGCATCGGGAGCTGGAAGCTGCTGTTTCATAAAGCTGGAGGATCGCAGGCTTGGTTTTTCCCGAGCACTCTAAGATCTGTCGTTATCCAATTGTCTTGCATGGTTACTACAACTTTGTTCTGCAACTAGTTGGCAGAATGGGCTGAAGTGCAAGTTGCAGTGTCTGTTGTTGATGGGTAGCAAGCATTGTAGCAATGGACATTCCAGGCATGCCTCATCCACTCACCTGTAGCACTCAAGATTTCCTAGTGATTCTTCATTGGCGAGTCATGTACCCTGCATGCCCAGTGGAGTTGGCAGCAGTGGCACTGTAGATTGGGTTGGCAGATCATACCACCCTTTGAAACTGGACACCCAAAATGTAGAATTAAATCAGCAGTGACCGTTAATTAGATGAGCTGCAAACCAATAGCTAACGGAAGTGATTATAAGGCAGCAGACACGTTTGCTTTTGATAGGTGTCAAAGGAGATGATCTGGCAACTCATAATTGTGACTCAATCTTTTTTGGGCGCTAGAAGAAAAAAAATAATGAAAGGAATGGGATTATAAGAGATAGTTAGAGATGGTTTAAAATGGCAATCACCTTACTGGGAAGTGTGGGTTGAGGTATTATTCATGGCAGGTTAGTCAAATGTTGCCCAGTGGTGCCATGCTACACAGAAACCATACATATGCTTTCCCTGGTGACATTAGTATATTTGATTTTCAAGTGTGTTCTCTTAATGGGCAATTTGCGTTTTTAGGTATTAGTATTAAATACAAGTGATCAGCAAGGCTGGAAACAAAACAGTTGAACAGAAGAAAAAAGTACAGTGATGGGGGCAAACACGTTATTAATTAACATGGTACCAATCACCTGTGGCCTTGAGGCTGGCATGGCCAGGAATGGTTCTCCTGTAGGAAACTGTATTTAATATAATTGGTGACTATTATTAGGGCATTACAGTGGCATAGAAAGCAATACAATATGCTTGTGTGTCTTAAACCGTGATTTCCCATAGACTGGAATGTATGACTGTTTCTTGTTTTATTTTATGTTTAAACAGCTGATTATCACACACTTAAAAGCAAATTCCCATATGTGTCTAAAGGTCATTTTAGTAATTTTAAAGGGAATCAGTTCTAATACACAGCTACATGTTTAGAATTTGTAATCGATACCATAACAGTGCATGGAGCCAATCCTTAATGGCAAAGCACTGGCCATATTACCAGATGAACAGGCTGTCATTACATACAGAGAGCAGGTTTACACCAGTACACTTGTATTCTTCATCTAATAGCTAATCCAGCAGAGGCACCAGCGCCTGCTAGCCCAGCCTGCTGTGAAACACAGTGTTTATTCGGGTAGATTAGGAATCATGTCTCTCTGTAACTACACTACCTACTGCAGGCTTGTTCATCTCTCACAAGAGCAATGGCTTGTCGTGCAGGGAACTCACAGTTGGTTCAAAATCCAGCGCTTGTCTGTTGTTATTTCCCTATTTTGTACAACTGAGATCATCTGGTCACTTTCAGTGCTTGCAGCAGGCAGACGTTTCTGCTTAACCTTTTCAGTCTGAAGCACTGTGTATGTTTTATGTGGGAGCATTATGATATATCTGTTTGGTTATAGAGAAACACGGCCATTACAATGTGTACCTTGGTTATATGATTACAAAAATCTTAACACTTATGTTTGTGCGCCTGTCAAGTAGAGTTTATATTGTCCTTTCAATGTCAAAATCGATCATACTGGGAAAATAAGTTAAATAGATCCAAACATAGTTTTGACAGATATATAACTATTTTATACTTTGAGTTTGGACTTTGCGACTATTTTAAAGGTTTTATGGAAAAAATAAATGATCTTTCTGTTTGGGGGCAGTTCATTGGGTCAATCATCGGAGTTTGAAGGATGACTTGATACAGATTTAATAATATAAAAGTGTGACATTCTGCATCTCTTGTCATTATCTTTCACATCAATAAACTCTACTAGATTAAACCTGTCTTCCCAAGAAACATCAAATCCAGGCAGGCTAAAATCATATTAAGCAGTGTTTATCTAAATGGCTTCTCTTGGTCAGAACCGTGGCAGTGAACTAAGTGGCACCCCTGCCAAATCCACTTTGGTTAAATATTCCATTAGTAGAACATTCCTTTAGCAGAACTTTAAACATATTAAATGAACTGCTTTCATTTATTTTCTCCGATCAGATTCAGAATGCTAAATAAAATGCTGTAGGTAAAGAACCGTTAACATGAATAAATGGTAGGTAAAGGGGTTTTAACCCTTTCACTGTGAAGAGGTTAATCAGGTAGAGCCTTTTGACATGCTTTTAGTCTGATGCCCTGACAGGGAAGTGACTCAACGTTCCCTTTGAATTTAGCTTGAAATCACTTTGCAGTCTATTGCTAAGCCGTTCCCAAAGGCAGGCAATGGATCAAATAAATGCATCTAGGATGCTACTACCTATCCACAGACCTGTTATAATTCTTTCATCTCTTAGTGTTTGGCTGCTTAGTGTGCTAGTCCCACTGTGTATTCAGAGATGGACTGAAGGTCAGATGGTCTGGGCGGCTATGCTGGGCTATGCTTGCTTTTAGATTCACCATCCTGTGCCCAACACACCTATTAATATCAAATGCATCTCTAAAAAGAGCTAATGTGCTCGCTGATCTATTACAGTTGTTTCTGAAGGAAAGAGGAGGGTTGAGAAAGGAAATCAAATATAAAATGCTCCTGTAATGACCAAATGTTTAGTAAGGGATTTTTCAATTCTATGATGCTCTGATCAATTTTCTTTGGCGATTGTGTCATTCTATTTCTGGACAGTGTACTGTTCTCTAACTGAAACAAACTATAGCACCAATCAACATCTGTCTGTAATATTGCTAGGGAATGGACAGGCAATTCATGGGCAGGTTATCACCCCTGTTCTTATATCGAGCCATCCTAAACTAGGCTAGAGTAAAGGTTTGGCAGTGTTAAGTCTGAGGGTGATAAATTAAGCACAGTAATATAATTCTACGTAGTGCTCGGAATTAGATTTTCATATGCCAATATTATTTCTTGATGTAGAATTAATTACCACATATTACATCATGGGTTCAGCAAATTCAGTGTCTAAGACTATTGTTACTATGAGTCATTGTACGGGTGTCAGTTTTAGTAGCAGAATATAGGATGGCACATATTTCCAGCAGAACTTTAACAAAGGAAATTCTCCCTTCCAGTTCTTTGTGATTCTCTCTTAGGCATAAGAAATCCTTCTAGAACATCTGAAGTGGTTCTTTTGTATTCCTTGGCAACTGAGAATCAACCAAAGATAATGGCCAACGGTAACATTTCAGAATGTTCTATCATTATATTTTAACAGTACCCTTTCTAATAAAACTATATGCAGCGTGTTGTTGAAAAACTGTAAGGTCAGACATTTCTTACTAAGTCAGTTAGAAATTGTGGCACACATCTTAAGATCGAGTTGATAAATGGATAAATTTGATCATTGGAATTGCCATGTACTGGTGAGGCATTGGTGAACTAGTATAAATATGAAATCTAACTTTGCTCATGACAATTCATTTTTGATATAAATGTAATAGCTTTTCCAGGCCTTCCTGGACTGTGTGAGAGAACTCAGTGTTTCCTTGAAATATGTTTTTGACTTTCATGGGTTCAGGGAAGCTGGGTCACACAGCAGAGCTACTGTATTGATGAAAATCTTGTACAGCTGATTTAGAAGTTCATCGATCACTGTGAATGAACAGTAGCTCTCATACAAATGCAATTCCTTGTATATAAATGCATTTGCATATATTTTCAGTTAGGTTATGACACCCACTTTTGTGAGCAGGCTGAAATCTGCTTTGCATTCCAGTGAATGAGTATAGCTCATTTATCAAGTATTATACAGGGTCATCAATGCATGTATCACTTTACAAAATTTCATTATGAGGAAATACAAGTCAGTACAAATAATGGATATGCTGTCATAAAGTAACGCCAGTCCATGAAATACAAAAAAGTGTTATCCAAGTGTAACCATTGCTATGGGAATAGAAAATCTAATTGTAACAAACACTACAAAGCAAATGTACTTTATTAAACATAACTTGAATGTGTTTACCATCCAAGATATTCTGTTTACACTATATAGGTTTGTCTGTTGTGACTTAGTACACATCCAGTGTACAAATAGCCAGCAATAGAGATGTCTCTATGATTTAGCAGTTGTGAAATTCTAAGTGCAATGTTGGGTGGAGTGTGGCATACTTCTATAGGTTCACAGCTTCTGGTCTCATCAAGCAGAGATGTGAAAGGCTTGGCAGTAATCTTTAGCTGAGGGAAGTAATGTGACACTGACAGTTCTAAAAAGTAGATATATGATGCCAAACCATAAAATTACTTTATAAAACTGTCAAACTCACTTTGCCCTTTCAAGTCAATACGTTTCCATTTTCTCAGTTTCAGCCTGCCTTACATTGCAACTTCAGAATGTGATGTTTTTTCTTCCTTGTGAAGAGAACATCCACATTTAGATTTAGATTAAAGAAATACTATACATATCTAGTTCACAGAGTAACATCGAAGAGTGACATTTATTTTACCTACTTTTTACTTTCACCAGATAACCTTCATTCCCACTTGATTGGTTAGGTACAGATTATTTTAATTGTTGTTTTTATGCCTTTGTCTGTTTTCTGTCTCTGTGCTCTGTGCTTGCTATTTTATGGTCATATGCATCCCTTAAAGGAGAACCAAACCTGTAAGGAAAAAACCCTACCCCCTCCCCTGTGTAGACCCCCCTCCCTCCTCCCCCCAAGCCTACCCCCAGGGCAAATGCCCCTAATTTTTTAATTACAACTCCTGCAGATTCTTGCCATGGGCAGGCCTGGCCCGGGCCTAGGGCAGCAAAATTTTAGGGGTGGCATGCCGCATTGCTGCATCCTAAGGAGCATTGGGTGATCCGGCATTAGGCCAGAAATTCTTGTGACTTTCGGTGCATGTGCAGTGGTTAGGGTTTCTTACAAAGAAGACTGACGAAAGAAGATGGCTGCCGTGGACGTCCATGGCAAGAATCTGCAGGAGTAAAAAATTTGAGTATTTGCCCGGGGGGGAGGGGGGAGATCTACACAAGGGAAGGGGTAGGGTTTTTTCCTTAGCGGTTTTGTGCTCCTTTGGCATATATGGACAATATGCACAGTGGGGCTCATTTATAAACTTTGCACAGGGCGAATTGGTTTGCACAGTGAATATATTTGCCCTGTGCATGTCTACATTTATAAAACAGAATTGCAAATTTCTTCTTCACAATGCCCATGTCTATAGGAGCTTTTTAAATATTTCAAGAAAAATCGCTAATTGAGGATATTTATGTGCACACTCTGCGTTTGAAGGATGCCACAACTTTGGTGGTGGAGAAAATATTCGCAAAACAGTTTAGCAAACTGCGAAATATACTCTCAACACTATTTTCTCACACAACAACCTCGTATAGTGGGCGCACTCACAGAAACACCAATTTCGTTTGTGAAAATGTATTCACAATACAATATGAAAAAAAAAATGGAAAGACTTGCAGAGCAGTGCAGTATATTAGCATTTAGGAAAAAGCATGGGCAACACAAACATTTGTGAATAAATATACACTGTGTGAACTTTATAAATGACCCCCAATATGTGCCTCATATAAATGATTTTAAGCTGACCATCATCATGACTAGTTATTTTGGTTTCATAAAGTAAAAATATTAATGGAGAATATCATTTGTTTTTTGCAAATTATTATCTTCTTATCATTTGAAGGTAAAGGCTCTGATGTGTGAGGAAGTACTTGTATAAAACAGACCTTCATATACAGGTATGGGACCTGTTATCCAGTATGCTTGGGTCTACTAGAAAATCATTTAAACAGTAAATAAACCCAATAGGCTAGCTTTGCTTCCAAAAAGGATTAATTATATCTTAGTTTGGATTAAGTACAAGGTACTGTTTTATTAAAAGGAAATAATTTAAAAAACTTTAGATTATTTGATGATAAAGGAGTCTATGGGAGATGGTCATTCCATAATTCAGATATTTCTGGATAATGGGTTTCCAGATAACAGATCCTACACCTATATCACCATCAGAATTTGTTTTCCAGTTTATATATAATAGATGCAAGATTCAAAACAATGTAAAAACATGTCTGATTATAAATACGCCTCTTTTAGGATCAGCTATATTTGATTACAACTGAACACGATAAAGAATCATAAAAACTATTGCCTATTTGACTTCTCTGTTTGGTTTTTTAAATCTAGTGCACCTGAGTTTGGTCAGCTAAACTGTTGGCAAATACACAGTATCATATAATAATATTGGTTCAATCAGAAATTTGTGAAAAACGTGTGCATGTATGTCCAGCATTGCCATTTTTCCAGTTATATTGGTATGAGGTTCTGCAGTTTATATTCTATGCCCCCTATGTGTTCCTAGCATCTTCATATATCCATAAATGCACTGCAAGCCTAGGCAATTTGTGGCTTAACAGGAGAAATCAATTTATATTTTTTTTAAATAGAATATTGGATTGAACTTCTAATACATTTGCTAATAGAAAACCTGAATGTAAGTAACAAAAGGTTAAATGGGTATCTGGTATGAGGATATCTAATGTTTTAAATGGCATACATTTGCAAGCCATATAAATATAGATGCATTTAGTGGATGAGGTGGGTGAATATAATAATGAGATTACCTTATGGTAACTGAACACCTCTGTATGTTTACATTATACCTAGAATACTGTGACTTTCATCAGATCTAATATACAGCAGGATGGACAAGTATCTTTGAAGTTCTGGTTTCAGAAATATTACTGTAAAAGTATATCTTCTCCAAAGAGCTTTTAATTTACTTTAATAACCTGGTGTTCTTAAAGAAACTTAGCTCTTGTTAAGTTAAAACATACTGTATGCCTCATAAGAAAACAGTTCAAGTCCATGAGCCAGGACCCTAGAAGGGTTAAAAAAACGGCTGTATTTGAGGTTAGTTGCAACAGTCTGACACTTTGGCATTACTGAGCAACTTCTTTCTGGTAGCAGGTTCATTATCATGCAAACCTTATAGCAATGATAGCTTGTCCAATAAAATATACACATTACTGAGTCAGCCAAAACATCTCTTTTCTCAGAGATAGTTCAAATAAGGCACCAGCACAAGACAAAACAAGAACAAGTGAACTCTTTTAGGGTTTCAAGGATAAGTTCTCAACTTTTTCTGCAAAGCATTACATGCAATCTGTTTATATCAGTTTTCTTCTGTTACATCTACCTATTATTACAATTAAACAAAGCCGGTGTCTTGAAATAATTTTGCCTCATATTACTATTATTATTATTAACATGTATTTTGTATAGCACCAACATATTTCGTAGCGATATGATTAGATAAACCGCACTCTACTTTTCTTGTTCCTAGAATCTCTTATTTATCCATTTGTGGGCAGAGCCTGTCAAAAATAGGCAATGAGGGAAAAGATGAAAAACAGAGCGTGATCACATCAAATAAGGGCGATGATAAAGCAATGATGGTATAGGACAACAGAGATGAAAATGAAAAGAAATGATTGGAAGAAAACCACATGAGGGTAAATTAGAAGTGGCAGAAAGATGGGGCTTAGACAAAACATCTGGGAGCTCAGACATGAGGGTAAAGGAGATGTGACAGAAAGATGGGGTTTAGACAAAAAAGCAGGGAGCTCAGTAGGAGAACAGTGAGGAGATGAGAGGTCTAAATCGGTAACAGTTGCATAGGCAGCAATGGAAGACGATAATGGGTAGTTTATCAACAGGCCATTAGGAAGGACAGTTCATCTGAATAAAAAATGGTTAGTGAAGCAGTCAGATGTGTGATCTACCAGAATCGAGTATACTTAATATTAAACAACTGTGTTAATTATTTATAAAATGCATTAAACATGATTTTTATAATTGTGGCTTATATGGCTCTATATTGAATATGCTAACCAATGTACTCAATGGCAGAACTGATGTGAACAAATACAGGGTTAGACACAGGAGAACTTTACTGTAATAATATGGTTCCTGGTATATACTGTGAAGAAAGAAAAGTCAAATACTACTAAAATACATTGCATGGGATTTATTGGCTATATTCCCTTTGCCACTAGTATTTCCAACCTGTAGACTCCAGAATTCCAGCATCCGGAAATCTGGAAATCACAGGTCCATTACAGCTGACATTCCTCATTGACCGTTCCTGATCAACCATTCTGCATTCACCTTTCTAAATCTGCCAGTAATTCAGGTGGTAGAACTCTGGTGGTGACTTTTAATATCTTTATATTTTAAAATAGACATACATTATTTTTTATAAATACAAGTTTTTTTTTAATTCTTTGACATGAAACATGACTGAGTTTCATTTATAATTGCTGAGTGGACTGAATGGAATAACACAGTATATATACACACACAAACATGTATATCATACAATATGGTGTGTGGGTGCCTTGACATACAATATATATAAATAAAGTTTTCAAGCATTTGGATTGTGTTGCCATTTGGAAAAACACCCACACCCTTAAAGCTTTTGCAAAATACAAGTTAATGCAAATATTTATATACATACTGACGGAGAATTTTGGGAGCTGAGACATTATTGATTATGTACAGTTGAAAGGGAATATAACTGTTTTGCTTTTGCCATGCAGAATATGATCTGTGCATACAAATGAGGGAGTCTGGCCTGTAACCCATGCAGCTCTGTAGCATTCACTTACATTTCTTAAAGGGGTGGTTCACCTTCAAGTTTACTTTTAGTATATTGCAGAAGGGCCAATTCTAAGAAACTTTTCAATTCATCTTCATTATTTATTTTTCATAGTTTTTTAATGATTTGCTATTTTCTTCTGTTTCTTTGCAGCTTTCTAATGGGGGTCACTGACACCGTCTAAAAACAAATGCTCTGTAAGGCTACAAATGTATTGTTATTGCCACTTTTTATTACTTATCATTCTATTCAGTCCATCTCCTATTCATATTCCAGTCTCTTATTCAAATCAATGCAGGGTTGCTAGGTTAATTTGTACCCTAGAAACCAAATTGATGACACTGCAAACTAGAGAGCTGCTAAATAAAAATCTAAATAACTATAAAACCACAAACAATAAAAAATTAAAACCAACTGGAAATTATCTCAGCATATCGCTCTCTTCATTATACTAAAAGTTAACTCAAAGGTGAACAACCCCTTTAACACTGGCTCTTGTAATTATAATTCTATAATATCCCACCAAACAAAAAGGGTAGAGGGGGGTATCATGCACAAGGCCAGGAACCACTAAGTATCGGAATTTAATGTAAATGTGGTGGTAAATCTGTGGTTCCACACAAGAACAGAATTGTCTAACTGACAAAGCAAAGCAGAGAGAAATGACTACATATTAATGGAGTGCCCATTAAATGTAATACTAGGTTGAAGAATGGATTGTAAGGCAGTGATACACAAAATAGATCATTAGTTACATTAGTGACTTTCTGATCAATGTGTTATTATGGCAATAGTAGGCAATCATTTTTACAATAACAACATACTGACCAAACTGTTTTCTTCTGTGTTGTATAATTTGATATTAGCAGTTTCCATTTGTAGTATTTTTAGTTATAAATAAGATTTTATAATCAGACATTGCAGTGCACCTACTGAAATCTGTCCTAGAGAGGATAACATCCACACTACATTGCCTTGTAAATGGGCTTGTATGGATATGCAGCTGCATTCTAAAAGAGGTAAGGAATCAGACAAAGGTTTATTTGCACACAGGAACCTCGGGATGGCAGCAGTGGCTGTATCTGAGGTAGGAGATTCTACAGAGATCAAGCAGAAATGCAGGCACAAATCCACAGCTGTCTTATGCCAACATAATACAAACAGATCTGGTAAGCTCAAGCAAAAGATTCAGTCACATTTTAAAGCAAAAATATTTTTCATAATGTATTTACAGATTTATTTAGTATTAAAATACTGTGATAAAAATAACAGCTACCCTAAAATAATATTAGTTGTTTCCTTTCCTAACACAAAATGTAAAAGGGCACATGCATTTTGCACTGACATTTAGAAATATGTCCTAGGTGCTTTATACTTGTTGAATATGTTAAAGTTACTATATGCTGATTCTTCCGATACCCGTGATGCTGATGAATCCTAGGGACTTTACTCTTAGGTTGAAGTGAGTTGCATTAGAGTATTGTGCTCAATTTGTGCTGGAATAGGTTACATATTGTGCTGGAGTAGGTGACAAACACTTTAAAAAAGTTATTAGAGCAGGTTACAGGTAAGATACACCGGAGCAGGTTACAGGTACTTTGTACTGGCCCTGCAGTAAGTGACAAGTATTTACACTGATGCTAGGGGAAACCCCCATTTTTATGTTTTTTTAGGGGACTAGAGAAATTGTGTAAGATCTGGGAAAATGTAAAATGGGGGATATGTGTTAAAGTAACTTATTCTTGAAGTACTCAACTTATTCTTGAAGTTAATTGCTGTGACACCTTCATAACAGGTAGACAGTCACACAGCCTTTGCTCCTCACCTCTCACTAACAAAGACTGCTGTCCCTTCCGCTATCACTGCCAGAATGGCCACAGTATTTCCTGTTCCTGTATGCTTTATTCACTCTTCAATATCAACAACTTTCACAGTTCAACTTATGACTGCCTCAGAGATCACCTTACCAGAAATATTTCAACTCTAACTGTAACAGGAAGAAGTGTGGAAGCAAAAGACTCAGTTAATTGGCTCATGTGACCTAACTTTATAGTTTGTTTGGTATTTTTGTGTGCACCGTTGAATCATACAATCCCAGGAGGCCGTCCTTATTTTTTAAAATGTCAGTGGACACTGGACAGTTTAACCTAATGCTCATACATACTTTTTGTCACATTGGAAGTCTGGTTGCATGAATGAAGAGATTTGTGCTAATGCAACACCATATTCTCTGATCCACAGTAATTAATTCAGGCAAAAGTCTTTACAGCCTGAATAATGTGTTCTAACTCTTGTAGTTATTGTGCCATGTCTTCTACTCTATGGCAGATGGTAGTACAGAGTTTATTATGCAAGAACCAGAAGAAGGTTAATGCATGCGACCATACTTTGCCAGCTTTCGACTCTGGCAGCCTCCATCTATTGGTGCAGGCCTGTCACCCCCCTTATCGGACATCATAAATGTGAGTGCAGGTCTATAAATGGAAGTTATGGCCAGGTTAGGGTCAGGTGCGTTTTGGCAGTGGGTGGGTTAGGATCGGGTGTGGGTTGAATTTTTTTTGACCCGTACCACACTAGAACACAGATTGTATTATTCCTACTGCATGTGAACAGATTAATGCTAACTCACCATGTAAACCACTTTGTCAACCCTGGTCAAGTGTATTATACTGTGCTGTGCTTATCCTTTAAGTTATAGCTAATGCAGATGGTTAGAAGCATTCATTTTAAGCTACAATAAATGTATGTATGAAACTTTTCCTAAATATTCAAACATGGGGAGTGGATAATAATATGCTACTACATTTATGATACCCTTATCATTGTTGTCAACTGTAAAGATCTGTATTAGAGTCATACTTAGTGATGGGCGAATTTATTCGCCAGGCGAGAATTTGCAACGAATTCCCACGATTTGCCGCCTGCGAATAAATTCTCGAAACGCCAGCTAAATTCACCTGCCGAAAAATCGCTGGTGTAAAAAAAAAAAGTTGCGCGTCGCATTATTTTCGACGTGCGTCGTAAATGACGCAACGAGTCAAAAACAACGCGACACGCATCACAAACGTGTGTCGACTCGTTTCAGAAATTTTTTGCGAATTTCTGCGAAACGGGATAGATTCGCCCATCACTAGTCATACTGCACAAGTTACACAGTTTTATGTATTCTGGTCATACACAGCATGCGCACTAGGTCTGCCTAGCTGCCACTTTTAAGCTTTTGTTGAATAACCTCATCTGGAATCCCAGATGACATCAAGATAGTAGAGGACAAGCGTACGGAAGGATGATAAAAGATAGGTGTAAAGTGGTATGTTAGAATCTAGAAATAAGAAATATCTGTCTGAGCCTGGCACTGCATATTTCATCACTGTTAATTTTTTTGTTGTATTTGGTATTAACTTCACTAGATTCATTTTTGTATGATTCCATGCATATGTTAATTTGTTCACATACAGTATCTACAGTATGGCAAAGCAGTCAATAAACAGACACCTGACCATGGATTTCCTAAATGGATTGAGTTTAAAGGAAAACTATACCCACAAAATGAATACTTGAGCAACAGATTATATCATATTAAGTGGCATATTAAAGAATCTTACCAAACTGGAATATATATTTAAGTAAATATTGCCCTTTTACATCTCTTGCCTTGAACCACCATTTCGTGATGGTCTGTGTGCTGCCTCAGAGATCACCTGACCAGAAATATTTCAACTCTAACTGTAACAGGAAGAAGTGTGGAAGCAAAAGACACAACTCAGTCAGTTAATTCGCTCATGTGACCTAACTTTATAGTTTGTTTGGTATGTTTGTGTGCACCGTTGAATCATACGTTCCCAGGAGGCCATCCTTATTTTTTAAAATGTCTATTTTCTATTTATGATTACCCCATGGCACATGCTACTAAAAAGTATATTATTATGAAAATGGTTTATTTACATGAAGCAGGGTTTTACATATGAGATGCTTTATGCAATATCTTTTTATAGAGACCTACATTGTCATGGGGTATAATTTTCCTTTAAAGTGTTTTGAAGGCTACCCTTACATAAAGGAAACAGGTGAAAAGGTTGGCTATAAAATATCTTCAAAGCAAAAAACATTAGAAGAGATCAGATGACTGAGCACAATTTGACTTCATTTATCAGAGTTCATGGATCAAACAAATAATTTCACTTCACAAGTGTTGTGCCAGACAAGACTATAATTGCATGGTTGATGTATGATAGTGAAATTACTGAATTCCTTTGGGACATCTTACGTTTCTCAACTGACCTCCCAGATCTGGGCTTTCTTGACTTTAAGATAATAATCAACATTATTCTTCACATACTGTATACCTGCCACTACCTTCTTTCCCAAAGCTGTTTCTACATTTTTCTTGCTGACATAAACTGAACTATTTGCTCTGTAGACAGCAGTCCATGCAAATAATGCTTTGATGCATAATACAAAAATTATACAATGTGTCAACTAGAACCTTAAAATGGACCTGTTACCCAGATATAAAGCTGTATAATAAAAGTACTTTTCAAATGAAATATGAAATCAATTTTCTATTTTTTATTAAAGCATTCATAGCTTTAAAAATCTCAGCTGTCAATCAAATATTGCCTGTCCCTCCTCTATGCCTTAGAGGGATATGCATAGAGGCGGGACAGACAATTACATTCACTTTCCATTGTCCATGTCCATTTAAAAAATTTTTCCAGGTTAAGTTTGAACACTTTTCTGTGGTTTTTATGTGTTATTACAGTTTTGCTAATGAAAGTGAATTGCCCTGAGTCTTAGCTCCCTCAAGACACAAAACTGTTACAAAAAGTATTTAACTATCTATTCTGGGCTTTCTGCCAAAAGTCACTTAAGTTAGAAACTGTGTATCTTTTTCTGGCTCTTCAGTGCAGATAAAATATAAAGTTGGGACATTTCAGTACAAATACCAGGACTGCGGGTTTTGCTGTCAAAAGCAGAACTGTCCCACTCAAAATGGGACAGTTGGGAGGTATGTATTAATGAAATATGAATGAAAATACACATACTATGCAAAATTTTAACTGGACCTTACTGTTTCTTTAAGAGCTCATCACTAATAGTATGCGTTAATCAGACTTTTTACAATATGAATGATGGGTTTGGCATAGCTTCCATTAAACAAGTACTAGTTTAGAAAATTGCAGATGCAAATGTCCTGATAGCCCATGAATGCAGGTTTGTATTTGTGCTTCACATAAAGATATTTTAATAGAAAAAGCTGCCTGAAAAGTGAGATCTCTGTAGACTACTGATGATAAAAAGTCAGACTTTATCACAGTGAGAGATACTTGACAGGTCTGCAAATTCAGCACAAAGCTGTTAAGAGAGTGGTTCCATGACAAAGAAGAGCATGAAAGACTACAGCTTTGTTCTATGTTTCTACAGGACTGATTGCCATGTTTTCTGTAAAGATCATAGTAGAGCACCAATTTGCCCTTACTTTTGCACATGCCAGCTAAGGATATGGTATTTGTAAACCAGGGATTTTAAAAATTGGATAATAAAGGCCCTCTCTACTCACTCTGAAGAAGTATCTTAGCTGTGGTGTGGTATAACTGTCTCTGGATATTTTTATCATTTTATTGCAGCTGTCCTACCAGAATTTCCATGCAAGTCAATTTTGAACAGTCACGTCATGGGATTCCATGCAGTTTGCATGCAGCCCTGTTCAAATACTTCTGAACCTATAATCAAAACCAACTAGCTGCATGCAATTTAAATATAGGTGCATGGAAATATGATGATTTGTTTGGATCAGACCAAAGCTAGTAAATATATAAAATAATGCAACAAAAGTGCATGATCAGACCAAAGCTGCAGTTGTTAGTACTGTATATTGTATCCTGTAAAGCTTTAATTGTTTTGAACTGCAACTCCCAGGGTATCAGGACAGATTTGTTCAGTTATAATTAGACCGCAACAGATTTTCTTATTCTTGCTGTAAATGTTTTCGAAAATCTTTTTTTTTTATTTAGAACTTACTAAATGCAATATACTGCCACCCTGTATATCTGATATAACAACTGTGTGGGGCTAGAAAATGTTACCCATATCTACATTCTGATTATATGTGCTATCAAGTTCAAAATGTTACTGACCAAGCACCTGTGCACCATAAAATAGAGTCTAGTATATAGTATTATGATAAATTATAGGTGCACATATATTTGTTTGGATCCTCTATTAAGGCAAACTTCATTATATGTTTCATGAATTTTACATAAAAGTTTTGCCAGTGCTGATATGCATCCATGATAAAGCTACGACATTAGGTAAGTGTAAAATGAATTGGCATCAATCCCTTGTCCTGTTGTTGCACTGCTGGGGCTAAAAAGGAGGGGATGATATTACTACAGCTTGCAGTACAGCAGTAAAGATTGACAGAAGTTTATCAGAGCACAAGACTTGGGGCAGCTGGGAAACTAACAATATGTCTAGCCCCATGTCATATTTTAAAATTAAATTGGTTTCTTCTTTTGAGATATACATTTCAGTGCAGAATTCTGCTGGAGCAGCACTATTCGCTGTTGAAAAAAACTTTTTTTCCCATGACAGTATCCCTTTAAAGATGAAGTGTAATGCAACTATGGCACCATTTTGCGCAAATGAACCATTACAGAAGTTGTATAAAAAATGCTTGTTCACCGATGCCAAAGACAGAAGAGGAAGAATAAAATACTTTAGTAAATGACTGTAATTGTGCATTTAATCCTATCACAGGTAAAATGTATTTGGGACTGTATCTTGCTTTTGCCTAGGTTTTATATTTTCCATTGATAGTTTGATGAATTCAAGTTTTTATCCTTTTCTTTTTCAAAGTAACACACACCCTAGCACAGCTATACAAATAACAGAGCGAGAAAGCAGTGTAGGCAAATTATAATCCTATTATCTCCAGCCTTATTTTTCCCAAGAAGGAATATGTGTATATTTGCATTTTATTTTATTAGATGGTGTGTGCTTGATTTAAATTGAAATGACTTGAATACATCGGAATATTAATGAGCAATTTCTAGAGCGGCCACCCACAGCTTTGTGTGCTTAAAAATCAAAACAAATAAACTGCTGTGTGTGTTTTTCCCTCTATTGGCTTTTGCAACATTAGTGCTTGAAACCATTAAGCTATCACATCACATTTTGCAATGGGAGAAGTACTGTATTTCAAACATATGGATCCCACCCATGCAGGGCCGGATTTCGATTGCGGTCGCCCCTAGGCCTCACGGTCCTTGCACATCTCCACTGTGCGACTGTGCGGTCTTAGCACCCACCTCCACCTCCCGTGTGAGCGTAGATGCCGGAGCACTGGGGAGCTGCGTGTCCCCAGTGCTCCTCAGAATGCTGGCCTGGGCCTAAAGCACTGCCAGTGTTAGGACAGTTATAAACTGATGCACAAGGGTGTAAGAGCACTCAACATTATAATAAAGGCTGAAAAGACCAGTTCATAAACTTTAACTCTTTCCCCTCACCTAGCAATTGATCTTAGTGTAAAGAACACAGGAAAATACCTGGCAGAACATATATAAATTTCAACTTTGGAAATCTTTGAAAAAGACAGCTTTATGCATGGATCATGATTACTTAAGTGTTTTATTTAAATAACCATCATTCCATGTGTCATAATGTTCTAAACTGAAGGCATCAACTGTATTGACTGAAACTAATGAATGCTAGCATTGATCAGAAGTAGAGCTCTTGATATCCATTGGGATCAAAATGTCCCCATAGCAGATTTTAATGCATGTGTCTTGCATGTATTAGAATGAATAAATCATTACTCCTGTAAACCAGTAAACCAGTATCCATCCATGAAACAGAAATCTGTGTTCACTTTCTACATATTACTGGTTTTAATTCCCAGAGATTGTTTTTGATTTCAGGCCTATTAAAAGTAGACTAACAGTCCCCGAATCTTAATATTCCTTTCCATCAATTTGAAAAATGATTTGTGATTTTTATTTTGTGATCTTTTTACAGATGTGATTTAAAAAAAGTTTACTTCATTTTCATCCAGTGTAAGTAAATAAGCAGTCACATTATCACCTAGCACAATACCCATAGATGATTTGATTTCTATTTCTGCTTGGTATTGTCTGACCTAATAATTTGTGTCTAACTCTAGATTTATGGGCAGGAAATGTTTTTTCTGGTTCAGAGGCAATTTATTCCTTGCTAAGGGGCTACTTTCTTCAAGCATTAAGTCATTCCTATTGAATTAAAGAAATATGCACATTGACTACCTTTTAGTGTGTTGGAGCACAACAATAATGATATTAGATCCATGGCATGCTGAAGGCCACTGGGAGGCTCCTGGCAATCCAATATCATCATACAGTATTTATACATAACTTGCGATGGGTACAATTGGTGCAAGTCCTGCAACAGGGAGCAACAAGCGAGTTTGTCTGACTGCAGTTCAAGCATGCATGGTTTTGGCATTCTAAAGTAGCCATTTGTCAGCAGAGCTTGCACAATGTCAAGTTGATCTGTTTCCCTTACATAAAGCCAATTTTAAGATCCAGTTGAGTGAACAACCACATTTGTATTATATAGACAAAACAGTGAATGCAAATGGGTTTTATATAGCTGTGTTTACTGTTTGATTTTTTCATATGCGTTTTACAAGCCTCTAAAGCTTATTCTTTTGTCTGACAGCAAGATGCCTTATATTTGTCTTAAACAAATTCACTTTGGCAACTTCAAAAATGATTGCTATAACTGAAAACATATCCTGTACAGTATGTTGTTAGCTTTGTTTATGTTCTGTCTAATTGCAAACATAAATTTATTTTTGTTGTTGTCTGTCAGAGAACAATTTGATGAACTTTGTTTTTTAAGCTTGAAGCGAAAAGTAGAAAGTGGATTGGTTTTCCCCCAGTGTAATCCTGCATAAAGTGTCATGTGATTAAAAGACGGAGATTAAAGAACTATTAATGTAAGGTTTTTCTGTCAGTCAAACACCCAGAGACACAGTACCCCTGAGAATACATCTGAAAAACTCCAGGATTATTTTGTCAGAGAAAATGTGTGCATCCTGGGAAGAAGGGAGATAATCTTCACACATGATTTTTACAGTAAATAAGCAACAAAATAGCAATGAAAAGTTCTCATTCCTACTAGTCAGTTCAATTACCCTATGCATTTAATTTGGTTTTCTGCATGAGTTTTAGAAAACCTACCTGCTCTACTGGCTGCACACATATGCATGTACATATTCTGTTGGGGCAGAATTCATGGTAACAAAAGTGTGTTACCTGTGCTGGTATTGTGAATAAACCAGCTGTAGAAAGGATAGTGTGAAAGGGCACTGCTCACTCTCTGTGTCTGTCTCTCTCAGACTGGGACACTGTGTGTTTTTGTGTTACTGACATTTTCAGTCCAGCATCTACTGGAAAATGGTGGGTTGCAAATCCCTGATCTTCTATCTTGTTATATGGTTCCCTAGATACAGATGTAGTCACTTGGATTTGTGTGTTAAATGCGTCACGACTCAGGGCTAATTGAAGAAACTGTGTTATCTAAAGTTATCTTAACTCATTTAATGCATTTAACCTTTTCATTAGCATACCAAAGCACCATTTTTTTCATGATGAACTCTTTAATTGGATAGGATGCTGTGACATAATATTCTGTGCTAAGTGGGATAAATGAGATAGATGAGTTAAGTCACGACGCATTTAACACACAAATCCAAGTGACTGCATCTGTATAGGCTTTTTAAAATGACCCTGATTCCTGTGAGTCTTTAACACCATCATGTTGCTTTGGGGAATATATCCAGTTTACAAAACAGGTGCTTTATTTAAATTACGTAGATACTGGAAGGAAGGATCAACAGACCAACTGAAGTGGCTGAAAGCCACCGGGAGGGTCCTGGCAATCCAGTATCACCATACAGTATGTATACATAGCTTGCCATAGGTACAATAGGTGCAAGTCATGCAACAGGGAGCAAAGAGGGAGTTTCTCTGACTGCAGTTCCAGCATGCATGGTTTTGACATTCTAAAATAGCCATTTGTCAGCAGAGCTTGCTCTATGTCAGGTTGATCTGTTTCCCTTAGATAAAGCCAATTTTAAAGGGATACTGTCATGGGAAAACATGTTATTTTCAAAACGCATCAGTTCATAGTGCTGCTCCAGTAGAATTATGCACTGAAATCCATTTCTGAGAAGAGCAAACAGAATTTTTAATATTCAGTTTTGAAATCGGACATGGGGCTAGACATTTTGTCAATTTCCCAGCT
>CM044444.1:53166716-53181354 GCA_024363595.1 Xenopus borealis
TACAATAACCTAATAGCACATCCCAACATGATAAATTCTCTATAGGGCTCTTCCAGACGAGCGTTTGAAGCTGCACCTGTGTGAGTACAGCCCCATTGAAAAAAATTGAAGGTGCCTACTGCTGCACTCCCCTGCAGCTGAACACATAAAACCGGAATGCAGGGGAGCACAGCTTCAAGCTCTCTTGTGTAAGAACCCTAATAGTGAGGCAAGGTTGAAAATTAGCATTAATATAATTAGAATGAGACAGAACACCAGAGTTTAAAACAACACTGTGTCCCATGAGAAACGTCATATACGTAGTTTATTTTACTGTCTCTGCACCCAGCCACCTTTGTGGGAGTTATCGAGAGTGCCGGTATCAGAGTTGAATGAATAAATTCAGCATGTAAAGGGTGTTTACGTTGTAGTAAACGTTTTGTTTGTTATATTATTATATTGCTAGAATGCTACGGCGCTACCAAATATGTTGGCGCTATATAAATACATGTTAATAATAGAATAATAATAACACTAATTCAAAAGGTTAAATGTATTTTTTTTAAAAATAGAGATTGTAATCTTTATTCCAGCTCTAGCCTCTAACGAAGAATTTAATTCTTGTGACATCCTTGGTTTTCAGGTATTTCATGCTCTGATGCCTGAGGCTCCAACCATTTGACTATGCCATGCTGATATTTTCCAAGTATTAAGAATTAAAATTCGGAACTCGAGATACTCTTCTGTCCTTCTGAAACTATCTAGCTCACATGGATCTGTTATAAAATTATTATTGTGTATAATTCAGATATCTTCAATATCTGTTAATGTTAAGTACTATGTATGACTTTTAAGGGCTTATTTATTAAAGAACAGATTTTAGTAGTTTAAGAAATGTTTGAAACCACAACTAAACTCACAAGCTCTAAAATCGTGATTGTCACTGAAATTATTAAAAGAACAAACAAAAAAAGCGCTGCATGATCCAAAAAAATTAGAATACAATGAAAAGCTCTAAAAATTTTAGTTTTTCAGACAATACATTGTGAAAGAAATCTGAAAACCTCTAACATTCTGACTGGTTTATAAATGGTTCAGTTGGATCAGTGCTCCTCCCATTGACTTGTGCAGCACCTTGACAACTTTTGTTTGGCATGAAAGGCTTTCATGGTTTTTTCACTTGCTAAATCTTACATATTTAGAGCTTATTTTAGAAAAACATGAAAGCCACTTAATTTTCGTGATCCATTGTTAGTAAATGGGCCCCTATAGATATCATAGTTTGTTTTTAAATGATAATTTGGTGTGTCTTAGATCTTCTTGTGTAAGGACACACAATAAGGCTACATTATGATTTGCGTGTATTCACAATCTAACGCTAGTGGGGCACATTGGTAAATATATTTGGCCAGTGATTACAGTAGCTCATGAATAAAGCCAATAAGTCAAACACTTTGTTGCTAGCCTTTCATTTGAAGCTGCTAAGGTGGTTCTTCACAGTGAGGACAGTGAGGTTTTGGAATGCACTGCCAGATGATGCTGTTATGGCTGATTCTGTTAATGCTTAAAGAGTGGCTTGGATACTTTTTGGACATGGGGTTGAACTTGATGGACTTTGGTCTTTTTTCAACCCAATCTAACTATGTAACTATGTAGCCTTCAAGGATCCAGCTGTTTAACTGACTATTGAAACCTCTATACTGTATGTTTGTTGATTGGACAATCTGGCTGATATCGTTATTGGCTAATTTAGTATATTCTAATATATAAATATATATATTTGACAATATGTGTAGCCTCATGTTAGATTGCAAAATGAAATTAAAATAAATCTGTTTGCTCTTTTGAGAAATGGATTTCAGTGCAGAATTCTTCTGGAACAGCACTATTAACTGATGCATTTTGAAAATTTTTTTTTTTCCCATGACAGGATCCCTTTAAATGCGAGACTAACGTTTCAGCCTCCTCCAAGGCCTTTCTCATTCTGAGTAGGCCGAAACGTTAGTTTCACATTTAACAATAAAATATTTTCTTAAATATGCATAAGACCTGAGAGTGTGAATCCTCTTTGCTGGTTTTATATATATATATATATATATTAGAATATACTAAATTAGCCAATAATGGTATCAGCTAGATTGTCCAATCAACACACATACAGTATCCTATCCTCTTTGCTGGTTACTTATTGAATTTTTGATAGGCAACTTTAATCCTTTAATCTATACATATATATATATATATATATATATATATATTTTCTAAATTATTACTATTACTGTTTTGTATCTGCATTTATTCTTAGTACCAAGTACAAGGTGATGTCTTAATATTACAGGGAAAACACAAATCAATAAAAATATTAACAATTAAAATCTATAGAAAAACACAGTCCACCATGTTTAATTTTTCCCCTGTCGTGCAGATAGAAGAATTGCAGCTCTCTGCCCCATCAATACAACATGGCCTACACTTTATAATTTTTTATTAATGAGGAGCTATTGTGGGGGGCAAATAGACATCAAAACTTTCTGTCCACTTTCTGCCATGACGCAAAGTTAGGGTGCACTGTTGAGTTATATCTAGCATACATAGCCCTGTATAAAGGTCTTAGGACTATATTGTGCCTACCAGTTGTGGCACCCCTTAGGTCTGCTGCACTTGCATTCATGGTGTAGGTAAATGACCCCCAGTGTGTTCATGCAAGGGGCTTTTGTTTTGGATCATAACATTAAAATATTAGGTGTTCTCCAAAATATATATTCTCTTTCCCTTTGTTTAACATCATTGTAATCATTTCCACATCTTTTCTGGTTTATGTGTATTGATGGACCAACAAAGTTACCAACGAAACATAAAACAAGCAAACTTCTACAAAATGATGCTTTCCATTCACTTTTATCTGAGCACCTAATCACACACCTGGGTGAAATTGGCAGATGTTTTTAATGCCATTATATAAATAGTAAATATAAATTGTTTGCCACACACTTACCCATTAAGTTGATACATGCCATCAGCATCTGTTCATCAACTGTTTCCAAATGATATGTTCAAAAAAACTTAAAAGATAGATTCTTTTGAAAACTATTTATCTCCATATCTGAGTAAATTTGTATGTTTGCCGCTGTTGCAAGTGCCGCAGAATGACCATTGCTGTGTTGTAAAGCGGAATCCAGATGATTCAAAGTCATTGCAACTTCATGTACTTGATGTACTGTTGCTATATATCTACACAAAAAGCAACATTTGGCAGCTTTGCAAATGCAATGTAATGAATTTAATATTACTCTGTAATAGTTATGTGAGGGGGGACTTTGTCAGATGCAATTGTCAGCCTCATATACTAGCTTATAAAAGTTGAAATATGAAAAAGATAGTAAAGGTGAACCCATAGTGGAATAATTATATGCAAATTACCAGATTACCCTACAAAAGGTGAAATCTATCAAAGCAGTTTGGCTAACCTACACTTTACCATCTGTAATAAAAACCAACACTATCAATCTAACCCTAAGATAATTCCTTTTTTCAAATCTTATTTATGTTAAGGATCCCTAAAATATTCTGTCAAAGAAATTAACTGTTTACAGACAAAAAAATTACTGCTTCCCAGCTGCTTAGGTAACCACAGTCTCACAATTCTCCTGGAACAGTTTTTTTCTAGAATGTAATATCAACTTAGCAGACCTCCTAACCATATGTACCCATATATAACAATGTATTAAGATTCACCTTATTCATGTTATGCTTTTGTTGCATGTTTTTTACACTAGGTATTTTTTTTTTTGTTTACTGGTGTCTCTAAACTTTTTCAACCTGCATTTTTATAGCTGCTGTTTAAAAATGAGATTAGTACTGGTTAATAAACGCTTTTATTTCCTATTCATAAATCTGCGAATAATAAAAGTGAATGTTGCTGTTTTGTAGCAAGAAGTACATTGCTTGATTATCTGATAAAGGTGACTAGGATTATCTCATAAAGGGGCAAATTCACTAAAGCGCCAAGCGTCTAACGCTAGCGCTAATTCGCCAGCGTGACGTCAATTTATAACTTTGCAAATTCACTAAGACCGACTCTGGCGAATTTTCGCTAGCGAAGTAGATAGACTAGCGCAACTTCGCACCCTAACGCCAGGCGAATTTGCGCACTGACGAAGAATCGTAATTACGCAAATTCACTAAGATGACCATTTTATTGAACCTTACCACTTACGCTAGACATTACTTTGCCAGGTCAGACCTGTAAAAGAAACAGCAGAAGATCCTTCCTTTACCTCTAGAGGAAATTATGTGAAAACTGGTTTCTCTTTCTTCCTACAGCTACTGCGGTGACAAATATATCAAAAAAAGCCTCACAAATCAACTTTGTAAAAACAAAGCGATGCTGGTAGAAAAGCATTTTTGGGAAATGAGTTGCCTGCAGTAGAGCAGATTTATCACGGGTGAATAAGCTGCCTTAATTTATTTACAGCTCTCTATAGGTATGAGTCATATAAAGTGAAAAATATGAATAATCCATCCAATGCAGATATCTAAAATACTGTATTATTATAGTTCTGATACATTTATGCTATGCTTTACACAGATTGTACATTATTTACTTCCCCAGTGGAATTTATACTCCAAAGTCCTTATGCCATTCACTATGGTCAACTTTATCAGATGATAATTAACTTGCCTGTACGTTTTTGAATATCTAAGTCTTCAGCAAATCATGAGTGATTCTTAAATAAATGCAGAGAAAGCAACATAGGCAGCCAAAAAAACTGGCAAAGAGGGTGTATTGTGGGTGTTGTGACCTTATCTGTACACAAACTGTCTGTCTGAGAGATCTTCATATCTGTTCATTTTACTTAATAACAGCTCAGAACAGTACTCAGCAACATATTCAATTGGGGCCAGATACAAGTGGTATTCAGATCGAGAAGTACTTATATTAAGTTCTTACCTGTATTAAACTAATAATCAGAATGCTATTTTTCATCCTGATGCATCCTGAAGAAATGCATGGTGCTCAAGACACTTGACAGTGACTTGGTTCAGGGGTTAAATACTTTATTAGTACATTGGGCATCTCCTTATATTTCTGCAGTTCAAACCCCAATCTCCTTTATTTACCAATAAAACTTCAGTAAAATCAGTGCAACAAAAAGTTGACAAAAACGAGAAAAAGCAAATTTATCAAATTGTCGCCTTGAAAACTGGAATTTATTAGATTATCGAATGAAAACCAGTGCAAACAGCCCAAAAGTATAGAGAATCCTGAAGGGAAAAAGCATGCTCCTGTTAAAGGGACCATCTGCCATTGACTGCTACATGTTATTGTCAGGTTTCAACCAAAAAGTCTGAGGTTTAATAGGCTCAGACCTGGGTAGAAAATAGTACCAGTTTTTCAAAGACAGCTCACTCTACCACACACTATTAAAGTTTCTGACCCCAAATGCAGGTGTCTGGGAGACTGCTAATGATAAAAACAGGGTCTGTTTTATTTACGCCAGTATTGTTTTTTTATTAATCAATGTTGAACCTTTGGTGGCAATGTAAAATGCAATACTAGATGCAAAATCTGCTCCCAAATTCAGCAGTACACAGTGACCAAAAAGATTTTTGCTTACCAATAGTATACCAATAAATAATGCCTTCCAATTGGCTGATATGGATTGGTTAAAAATTAAACAAACTTTGCACCTTTTGTTATTTCCCATTTTTTATTTTATGTGTAAAGGACTAGTAACACCAAATGAAAGTACTTGCATGTATTTTAATATGATGTGTTATTCCTCTGTATTGGTATTAGGTTCAAAATGCTGTTGAATATGATGTGCTGTTCCTCTGCATTGGTAAAAGTATTGTTGTCCAGTGTCGGACTGGCCCACCGGGAGACCAGGAAAACTCCCGGTGGGCCCAGGTGTCAGTGGGCCTCTTGCTTCTAACAATTTGGCCAATTTCATCGTCATTCTCTATTTCTTTATGGGAACAAAGAGGCTTAATAATGGAATAGAGTACAGTATGTAGAGAAAAGAGACTGGGAGAATAAAGAGGTTGAGTCAGGAGAGGAGGAATAATAATTTGGAAAGTGGGCCCATGGTCTAAGGTTTTCTGGTGGACCCATGGCATCCCAGTCCAACACTATTATTGTCTTTGTTGTATCTTTGTCGCATTGGAATGGACAAGGTGCGTCATTCTTTGTTGCTACGGTCTGGGGCCAGTCCAGGAAACTGCTGGGCATGAGGTCATGGCCAGTTTTTAACATACATACAAAATTTGCCGCCAAAAATGAGTCGCGCGTCGTTTTTGACGCGACGCGCCGAAAACGACGCGACGCGCGCTGAAAACGACACGACGCGCGCTGAAAACAACGCGACGCGCGCTGAAAACGATGCGCGACTCGTTTCGCGAATCGGCAAAAAAATTGCGAATTTCTCTACAACATAAGAAGAGTTTAAGAGCAAGGCTCTTGTGCTTATATATGGTCATGGAACTCCTCTGTGACTTATAATATGCTTATATACTTTATTCATGATATATTGCAAGTTAAAGCTTTTTCTTAATTTTCAGCACCATGGAGAGCTCTCGTACTAGTAGATTTGTTACATCAAACATCATTGATTCTTGAACTTAAAGCTTAAAAACAAAGCACAGTTATGTCACATTGCTATGCCACTGAGACATACACAATGAATGTTGTTATTGTGCCATGTGATAGATGTAATACAATGAATATTTCTGATTTTTCTTGCGCAAATATTGCTAGTAGTAAAAGAGATTAAAATCAGCTTTAGTTGCATACTTAAAGTATAACAAGATTTACAGGACTGTCAGCATCCAAAAAATTGAATAAAAGAAATATAAATACCTGACTGGAGAGGCGGATGAAAGGTCTCTGTGAGAATTTGAAATAGAAATTAAGATAAAAGGTAGCATATTGAGCCAATTGTCCTTAACCCAAGGAAAGCATAAGAAAGAAGACATTAAGGAGATACCACAGCATAATCTGAAACAATACATTGGTCACATCTATTTAATACGGAACATAAGCTTTTAGTGATTGGCAGCAGTTCCATTCAGTTTAGGTCAGAGAACTGAGGAGTCTTTTTTTGAAAGATAAGTCAGGACAAAAAGTTCTAGAAATAAAAACCTAGTTCTCTGTTAGATGCTGCACAGTACATTTAGAAAGTGTTGTAAAAATGTTAGCCCCTGCAGAGCTGTATTTTATGCCTTGTATATAATATCATCCTATTTGTAACATACCATTAAAATATTAAAATGTTATCATAATAGATAGTGGGTTTGACTGTGTATCATGTATTGATAGTTCTAGTCCAGTATAGATCCAATGTTTTGGGAACCACTATGTGACTTTCATCCAAAACATAAATACAAAAAAAAACCAAAGATAGACAGATAGATAGATAAATAGATAGATACTGTAGATGTAATGAACAGCCTCCTCTAAGCAACTGCAATGTTCTGAATAAAGATAATTGACTCCTGCCAAGTAGGGAAAAAGCAAAAATTATTTTGAGAGCAACTAATGTGGCAAATTGTATTTATTAAAGAGTCGGCAACCAGGCTTATTAAACTGCTAATGCACAGCGCAAGAAGGTGAAAAACAAAACAAATATTTTTTTTTTAAATTGTGAAAAATAAGGATCAACTGAAAATTGTCATTATTTATGGTGAGCTGTTTGAAAAGTTTGATTTCACTGATGATACAATAGATTCCCTTTAAATCTTATTATGTCACCAATGTTTAGATATGTGGAAACTTGGATGATGGAAATGTGAGGAGACAGCTAAGCACGGGAGGCATGACAGACTACATTAGATAAAACAATTCTGATATTCTGATGCCTCTCGCTTTGAGAAGGATAGTGATCTAGATCAACTTAGACCCTGTAACATAAACACGCAGTATATATAGTGTGTAAGCTTTAACTTAAATTAAGGTGACAAATATAGTCCAGCAGTAAACAAACATAATAAACGGATTACCATTTTTTTTTCTTTACACTATTTCTTTTCAAGTGGCTTCTGGATTTCAAGATAGAATTTTTTTCCACTTGTTTGAATTTGTTTGTTATTTTTTAGTTTCACTATCTAACCTTTCATAACATTTCTGAGGGAAATGGGGCAGCAAGAGTCATGGCACATTTATATATAGGTTTGCACAGTTTTTTTGATATGGTAAAATATGGTTAGGATCTGTTTTGTCATATGCTTGGGACTGGAGGTTCCAGATCTCTCTGTAATTTGGATCACTGCTAAAAACATTTCAACATTAAATTAACCAATGGGATTGTAGTGCCACCAATATGGATTCATGCAGCTTATCTAACATTATGGAGAATGTATTGTTTTATTATTACAGAGAAAAATATGCTGTAGTCATGAATATTAAAAAAAAAAAATACAAGGCAAGCAGTCCAGCAAGAATTCAAGGATTAGATTAGGAGAAAAGGTGTGGAGGACTCCCAAAGAGCTTTGCATGCTGGCTTCCTTGCAAATGAAATGGAAAATAATCAAATCTTTTAATTCTTGCTGGAGTGTCTGCTTAAAGTTTTTCATTATGTGTGGAAAAAGTGGGTCTAACATAAATGGTGTACTAATAATGTTTCCTTGTTGCCCTTAAGTGTGAATTATGCCTTGCTTCGTGATTATGGAACTAATCCTTTACAAAGAGCTGATCTATAAATTCATTGTGACCATATTAATAATCCTATGTAAAGGGCTAATCTCCAAATTTATAATGGATTATCTCACCATGCATCCATGCTTAGTAATAATTATTCTCATTAGATTATGAGAGTGGTAATTTTTCCTTTGGAGTTTTTTTCAACATATTATATCCTACATGTGGATTAGTATTTCTAGGCTTTATTCAATAGATTTACCAGAGAAGGGGATATCAATCACAGATTTTTTACTTTTCTTATATTGCGGTATACTGTATTTATACTTGCACATACAGTATACTATCTCTTGTTGTGAAGGCCCTTTTATTTATTTCCTGTTTGTTTTCTGTGCTACTTCTTATATGTTTTGATTTAAAACAAAATGAGTATAAGGAATATTATGTAGAATGAAAATATACAATTCATAATATTGTAAAACTTAATCACATATTATGGTTTATATGTAAAACAGAAGTAAACACAGTCACATTCAATTATTACATAGAAATGCTTTTAAATTACAGATTGCTATACACTGTACATCATTCTGCCTCCAGGTTAGCTCTTCTGTCCTTTTCCAACTGCTACTTTGTGACAATAAGGTGGTGAATTTGTTAATTTGTCTCTCCTTGCTCTTTATGTCTGAGCATGTTCAACAAAAACAAATACCTTTTCCAGAGTTACATCAGGTAGTTGTTTTGCCAGACTCTGTTTCAGATGTTCAATTTCTTACTTCAGGTCCTCAATGGTAAAATTCATCTGTCTAACCGGTTTATATTTTTGGAACCCAGGCATAGACTATAAGGGGTGATTCCCTGATGTTGGCATCTGTGATATTTTATCTATATTCAAGAAAAATATGGTATTTGCTGAAACCTCAAGTATAACTTTGAATATTTGAGAAATGGAAAAAACGTCACCAAAATGAATTTGACAAGTAAATGCTGGTGTGGTTTTATAATGGTCCATGGTTGCCAAAACTCCCTAAGCAGGACATTTTACACATGAATGTGTATCACCAGACTAGTGTGTGTGTGCCACCGTTAGCAGGAACCTGATACTGTAATACATCATTCCAATTTTACAGGTTACTGTCACCTGCCAGCCATGACACAAACACATTTTGGGGAGGCAGCATGTGTCATTACATTACAGGTGGCACCAACCATAAAAAATATAACAAATGTAAATAGAAGGTCCTAGGACAATAAATGTGAAAACTTCTTATCACAGGATTATAATGTCAAGAAGACACTAAGGGGCTTATTTATTAAAGTCCTAATGCTGAAAACTCCAATAATTTTAGTGGAAAAAGAAAACTCTAATTTTAAAATTTTTATTTTATCCTGAGGATGGAAAAAGTCAGAATCTGAAAATCCAGCATCTCAGACCTGCTAAGGTTGTATATAAGTTAATGAGAGAGGTCCTTATTCTATTTGGAATTTTCTGTGGTCTGCTCTGGAACAGAACAAACTAGACTATTTTGGACTTTTCAGGCAATAAAATGTGCCCTCTATATGATTAAATGGATCCTTTCTAATAATAAATAAGCTCCAATCATAGCTTCTAGTTCGGTCTTTTTTATTTAATTAAAATTGACAGAAATTTTTGGATTTTTATGAATAAAACCCCCAGAGATATACCTGAAAAAAAAGACAGAAAAGAGATAAAAGAGTGATAATGGTAATGATGCAAAGTTTACTATATTGATAACCTATGGTTTTCATATTAAAATAAAACACTTATACACATCGATAAACTGACATTAACACACATTGCTAACACTATATTTGAATATTCATTACTGTGAAATAGAAAGCATTTATTTACTGTAATGTACATGGATGGAGATAAACAGTTTGGTCACTATTAATATGCAACTTTTGACAAATACAGAATACGCAAACTGGATACAATATTCTTTATCTGATACTCCAGGGTAGAGGAAAAAACTTACTGAATGCTTTAACTATAGTAGTCTCTAAAATAATTGTAGTTGCCTCTGGTAGGTTTGCTGAATTCTGGATTTTAAAATCTGTCAGGGCCAACCCTAAACCAAATTTTGTCAGTATGACACTACACATTGAGTGGAAATTGAAGATCTTTGACTGTTTTGCAGCACTCACATGGAATAAATCTGCTCATGATATTTTGCCTCCTTTTCTGGAACTGTTCAAACACTTGCTAGAAAGTATCACCCATCAAAGTACCGTAAAGTTTTACTTGGCTCAATATAACCCAACTTTAAGAGTTATGGGATTTTGCATATTAAGGGTAGACTTTCTGAATGCTGATTTTAATATGGAATAAAGGTGCACAAATACACAAATAAAAGTTTGTTACTGATGCTTATAAAAGAGGCCCAATACTGTGCAATGTATTCCTTATTACAGACAACATAGAACCTTTGTTTTTATATGACAAATTGACTAGTAGAGTATAGCATTGTCTCCTGAGATTTATTTAATGGCATGATATATGTTTCATCAGTGTAGGTATGTCTTGTGCAAATACAGGTGACCTATTACTAAAGACAGATATTAATTATTTAAACAAAAAATGCACACATTTTCCCTTTTGCATTTTTCATTTTGGTGACTATATGCATTAAAATGCACAATGGAATTTGCATTTTATATTAAAACATACTACCACCTTTATCATGACAATGGTATGACAGGTTTTGCAAAAATCTTTTATTTGTGTATGTGTGTGTCATCAATCTATGATTACAGTGAATGATCCATCATTCTTGCAAATACCTGTGGGAGAATCCCTATGGATAGTCATTGTGTACACCCTGCAGTTGTCACTTCCACAGTAAACAAGACATCACTGCAAATGGAGAACAAGCTATATTTTAGCACCCCAATGATTTGATTTAAGTCTACCTAGGTCTTACTACAGATAAGCACATTGATTATTATTTTGTACAATCATGACATTGACCTAAGTGATTGCTGATTTTTAATACAATACAATGGCTTTATCATGGTAAGATGGGCAATGTTTTAAATGCTAATATCTTTAGCCCTACACTAATCCCTGGGAAGTCTAGCTTTCAGTAAAATAGAACGTTATTGAACTTGAACCAGTCCTTCCCATTATTGTTTTGTATTGTATGGTGTCCCTTGTCCTAACAAAGTAGCTTTTCTCAAAGTGGGAGGCTCATTCACAAATCTATTAAGGGTCTCATTGATCATGTTCCTCATACTTTGAGGTACTGTTACATCATCAAAGAAGAAATATAATCTGCAAAAATATAGCATTCCACTTCTTCTGGTTTATACTTATTGAGATGCACTGGATCCAAAGCCAAATTTGCTAATTCAGCTTTGAAATTTAATTAAATAAATTCATCATCTGTGAACAACAATATTCTCCATTTAGTTGCCTAGAACTTCAATGTTACATGTGTACAACCAACCCAAATCTGAACAACCAGGTTTTAACCACATCTTAGTCCAGTCAAATTCCAAACCTGATCTTCATTTCAGTCCATCCCTGGATTTTGATTGTTTTTTTTTTTAAGTGAAAGAAGTTGTTGACTATAATGAGCAAAGATGGTTGGAGCTAAAAAGGCATAGAATCTCAGCTATAAAGGCAACAAACTATTGAAAAGTCAGTAAATAAATAGTGTTCAATATAAAAGAGTAATACATATTATCTGATGCTACTTCTAACTTCAAAGGTGTAAAGGTGCTCTTTAAGCCTCATACAGTCTAGCATTTGTGATGTGATCGCGGTTGAAGTGACGTCCGTCGCTGTCAATCAAAACTGCACAGATTAATAGTAGTAGCTTCAACTGACATTTTAGGGCAGGACTACATGAACAATCGACGTCCGTTTTCGGCGGATGCGACGCTGGGTGCGAAAATTGATGCAACGAGTCAGATGCAACAGGAACAAGGTAAGAAATAGAAAAGTTGGATGGTGTTGCAGGGTTGATGTGACGCAACACGACTGTCGGATGAAAATGCTGACACCAGAAAATAAATGTTTTATATAACATTGTCTTTGAATTTATAAATTTGCCATAAAAGTATTTGCCTGATGCTTTTACTTTACCTTTCTTACCACATGTTCCTCTATGAGAGGGCTGCCATATTTGTGCACCATGAGTCCATTAGCATTAGAAATTCTAACAGACAGGTTAAGTAGGGACAATCAGGTTGGCAACACAGTCAGGTTTAGGCAAGTAACAATTACTTACAAAAGCAGAACTCTCAGCAAAAAATTAACAACATGACCTATAGGTAAACTTTAATGAAGATGAATATTTTGATAAGAATATGTTTAGTGACAGCATCACTTTAAGGCACTTTGTATAGATGAAAGGCTGATCTATAATTTATATAAATCCTGGTAATCTTAAAAAAAGGTTGCAAAGAGATCACGTTAATACAAATGCATTGTAATGAGATCATACAGAGGAGACTGCAAAGAAATACAAATGGTAGCTTTGATATAGTATAATTGAAAGACATTAGAGTTTTCTATGTTAGTTGTGTAGGGACCCATAGGGTTATTATGCCCCTATGGCTTTAAAGCCTGTTGTGTTTGGTAGCCAAGGATGAGGAGAGCATAACAGTGCTTTATTAGCAGGTTCATTCAGCCATTACATAACAGCAGTAACTCTTACTTTCACTTTCTAGCTGTACAGAAAGTGCTGTGTAAGCACAGTGACAGCAGGCCATGTATAAATACCACAAAGCCCTACACTTCCTGATCTGCCTAGTTGCTGGGCAGATGCCCATATAGCTAGTTATAATATACATATTCCATTTATTGGTCAGGAGGCACTGTGACCACAACCTGTCACACCTTGGTATAGTGAGTGAGAAGGGGTGTATCTTCCTCTTTGGCTTCTGGTGTCTACTTATAATTGAAATACATTAGTGGTGTCTATGTTAGTAGTGTAGGGACCCATAGGGTTATTATTCCCCTATGGTTTTAAAGCCCTACACTTCCTGATCTCCCTAGTTGCTGGGCAGTAGTGATGGGAGAATGTATTTGTCTGAGGCGAATTCGCAAGACACTGGCAAAATTTCCCCCTTATTTTTGCAGGTTTATTCTGTTCCCCACCCATGTCTGGTTTATAGGAATAGCAGACCAAATTCCTCTCCTGTTTTTGCTAGAGATTTGTTAGATCTACAACACTAAGGAGAAATTAATACAATAAAAATACAATATCCTGTTCATGAGGCATCTGCAGATGAGTTCTTGGATGCTGTATTCCTGTAACAGTTGCTGAACACTTAAACTACAAAGCTATTTAAGAAAGCCACAGTATATATTTGGACATGATGATTCAAAAACTATTGGTAGTAGATTGCTTGGTTTACTGCACATCAAAGCTCATAAATGCATGATTTATATAGACAAGCATATTAATAAACCTCTACAGTGTGCACATATATATATATATATATATATATATATATATATATATATACAAGGGATGTTAGAATGGCAAATGCCATTGTGCCAACTTGCCTGGGGCTTTGCAGAAATGGCAACTTCAAATAGCTGTGTTTGTTTTCCCAGTGTGTCTTAGTGGAAGCACTGGGGACATATAAAAATACAAATGGACAACAGCATTGTATGTCAGAGCCAAAATAAACCATAAAGATAGAAAGGGTTTGTTGAGACAAGGAATAAAAATACTTACAAATCTGGATGGAGACAGTGAGTATGTCAGGACACGTTTGTCACTGCAGTGCCCAAGTTCGAGTATAAAGAGTAATGGAGAACTAGAGACAGATAGAATCTGTCAGAAAGGTTTAATTTTTGATAAGCAATGAGGCAATAAGCACTGAGACAACCTTCATTTATTGAAAGGGACAACTGGGAGGGGTAGGAAAACACTAAAGAACAGTCAGCAATGTAAGGAATATGGAAAAAGAATGATTCTGTAAACTGTTTGAATTCTGTTATTTCTTTCCAGATTCAAATTATGACAGGGACACATATGGAAAAGA
>CM044444.1:53208656-53223457 GCA_024363595.1 Xenopus borealis
ATATATATATATATATATATATAATGTCAAGAGCTTACAAGTGTCAGAACAGAAAAAAGCCAGAATGTGCTTAATATAGCAACTGGCAAAAATTTCAATCTGTATTCCACAATTTGTATTCCTCTGTCTTTCAAACAACAACAGTGGAGTTGTAATTCAAGGGAATGAAATGAAAGAGTAAAGAGCAGATATCACAAGTGCATGAAGAGTCCGCATAACAATCTGTAGAAAATATTATACAATAATGTCCCAGTTGACTTATCTCCGGTGAAACGATTCTCAATAAAAGAAACATCTATTCAAAATAAGTATTAGCCAAGTTCGGCAGTGAAAGTGTGTTCTAAGAAGTGCAGTAACAGAAACATATTGATATAGTGGTAGCAAAGGTTTAAATAGAAACATTGTTTAGCGCTAGAAAAATCTGCTTCTCTTTAAGACTTTAAAACAAGTCTGTAGTGTGAACTAGGTAGAATTCACAAATATCTGGTGTCAAAAACTTCCTTTGTTGAGCAGACACCTACAATTAATACAAGGAGACAGAAAATATAATTAACTTAAAATGTGCCTTTAGTAGGTATTCCGATAACATAACCTTCACCACACAGGTGAATACCCCCTAGATTGGAGGACTCTGTGTGAAATGTGAGTTGAGTTATTAACTGCATTGACTAATGATTGGTTAATTTACCCTCTAGTACAGAGAATTGTTTGTTGTGGCTACTACACTATTTGGCAGAAGTGTTGGTGAGCAGAGCAGCTGATTTTCCTTTGCCTCTGCTTAACTCGCTATGTAGACCTGCTACTTACAGCTGTACTTCATTTTTAAGAATCTTTGACTCCAATAGCTAGTTATTACTGCTGGTTATATATTACTGAGATAAAACTGCTAAATCTAAATGGTTTTAAAAAACTAATGTGGATTGTTCTCTGGACCCTGTGCATTTAAGGAAGCATACTGTGCAACTGGGTTTTACTAACTATTTTACCCCTGGATTAGGATAAATGTAGCCATTTTAGCAATGGCTTGAAATACAGTATAATGGTGTTTTTTGTAAGTTAAAATGAAAATACTTTTTTCTTTGTTGATTAAATATTAGGTATGCTACAAGCAAGCTGTTCCATACAGGCACCATTAATACCAGCAACACATAATTTTGAGCCTTTATCTAAAAGCTTAACTAAGCAGTCAGTGTACAGAATAGTTATTGGCAGAGAAAAAATGCTTCTGCTACATTCACAATTTGTGGAGGGCCGCCAAGTTTAATTTAGATAACATATACAGTACAGATTTGTAAACAACAACAATCGGGCTCCTTTTGCCAATACTATCACATTATTTTTCAAAACTGAATAATAAACAAGAGAAGGGGAATAGGATACACTTTTCAGAAGCTCATAAACACATTTTAGTCTGAACAGCATAATTTGTCTTGAATAGCTTTTCATAACTTGAAAACTTCCTAGGCTCAATCACATGCATTAAAATCAATATTTAACAAGATCATTTTGACCCTACCTTTTACCCATCAACTACCTTTTACCTAATCCTACAAAATCTAATTTATATGTAATTACTTGACCAGATCAATATGAGATGACTTGTCCATAGGAGTGTCTAAAGTATAGCTGTCACGGTATAGCTGTTCTGGCTAGCAACAGGGCACGACTGGATAGAAAGTCTTTTATGGCCAAAGGTCACGGTACAGATAGAATTCGACAAATTCGTGGTCAGGCAGGCCGGGTCGAGGCAGGCAGATAGCAATAATCATCAAACAAGCAAAGGTCAAACCGGGTGATCAATCAGAGGGATGAGGCAGATTCAGTAGTCAAAAACAGGCATGGGTCAGGATACAGTTAAACAGAGTAGTAAAAGCCAGGCAGGGTCAAGAAACAGAAGCTTAACAGCACAGGTACAGGGCACCAGGATTAAACCTATCATGGGCAAAAAAAGAAACCCAAAAGCCCCATTAAATACGCCTTTAATTGGCGTCAACAACACTGACGTAATCACGCCAGCATGATTGCGCACATAAAGAACAGAGAAAGCCAGCGCGCACGCCCTAAAGTTACATGCAGGAAGCTGCTCCCAGGGGGGCATCCCCGCTGAGGAGGCGGCAGCCGTCCCTGCTGTCTCCCCACTAGACCTCCAGGTATGTGCATGTCAGTATTGTAGGATTTAAAGGAGCCTCGTGCAGGTGCCTCACATCTACTGGCACTATGTAGAGGGGTTGTGAGAGGAGACAATCCAACATGCAGAAAAATGGACTTCCTTTGGTTCAGCATGGAAAATCTTAAATGGTTTTGCACCATTATGTTAGTCTTTGTATCTTTCACCACAGTAATCAATAAGGCTGGATATGTCATTATTCAGTTTGCCATAAGGCTTTGTTAGTCTTTGTATCTTTCACCACAGTAATCAATAAGGCTTGATATGTCATTATTCAGTTTGCCATAAGGCTTGTGGCCTAGATGCAATTAGTTTTAACACATTTTATTTTATGATGTATGTATAAAAAGAACATCGATTTGAGTCATGAGCTGCTGAATTTGCATGTTTACTGAACACATTGCATATCATAGATTACTACACAAAGTAGATTATGATGGCAGAGGAACATAGAAAAATGTACCCTAGTACTGTATATAAGAGGTTTCATTGCTACATACTGTATTAATGCTCTCTTTGGAGCTTAAGGTGTTAACATTTAACACAAAAATGCTCAAGAGGGTTTATGCCAGTTTTAGAAGCTTTCTGGTCTATCCTCAAACCTGATGCACTGTCAGACTGAGAAATAATTTTAATCTTAAACCATCTGTTTGGATTGAGTTCCAAGGATATTTTCTCCCTTGTGATAATCAAGGGATGAAAAGAAAAAACATCCATTTTATGCCAAAAACGGACAAAGATGCATTTTCTTTTTGAAACATGATGTCAAGATATCTTTGTAGGATTCCTTTTTACAGCTCCTTCATAATTTGATAGGAGGCGACACAGCCTGGTGGTAGGGAGCTGTTTGTGGAATGAGGGGGTCATGTGCACATTAAACAGTCTGTGCATTAAATAAGTAATGCAGTATTTATTGGATTTCTTAAAATGTTCTGTATATTAGGGATCCAAAATATTTTTTCTCTCTCTGCTGTTTTGTGTGTCCAAATAAACCAACTGGTATAATCCCACTACAAAGATCTCTTTTTAACCTTACTCATCATAAAATTAAGTCAGTGGATGCCATTGGCAATATATTACGGGGCAGAGTCGAATTGAAAATTTAAATTTCAGATTTGAACTTTTGCATTTCAAATTCAATTTGAGTTGTTTTAAAAATTTAAATAAAATTTTCATGATTTATCATACACAAATTCTACTATTCACAACCTAAAACCTGCTGAATTGCTGTTTTAGTCAGTGGGAGAAGTCATGGGATCAATTTGGAGTGGTTTCGTAGCCTTCCTGAAATTCAATTTTTTCCGCAGAAAAAACTTGAATCAAATTTTTAAAGCTCAAATCAAATTCAATTTGAATTTGATTATAGTTTTGGGGTCAATCCTATTCATCTGAGTTTAGGAAATTCAATTTTTATAATAAATTAGTCGAATTTTGAGTTCATAGGAGTTTATAGGAGTTTTTAAAAACTTACATGAATTCGAACTATGAAAAATGTGCCTCCCCATGTCAGCATGGGGGAATAAGGAGTGGGGCTTATTTTGCAAAACCCTGAACTCCATCTATAGATTATATTCAGTTTAGCTCAAAATCAGAAGAGAACTACAGAGTAGGTGTATTCCAAATCCACGTTAAAAATTAGTCATTATTCTTTCTAATAAAAGAAAAGATCCCACTACCTTAAAGAGCATAATATTAATTAAAGTTAGACGCTAATGAAGAGCTTGTGAAAGCGTGAAGGGATTTTCACTAATGCTGTGCTTTACAATTTCTCTTCTCATCCCATTTAGGCCATAGGGAGCAATGGAGAGATATTCAGGGCTTGTGGTTTTTCAATTTAAATGAGCGCCTCAGAGAGGAAAGGAAAAAGTTCATTCTGCATCTGTTTTAAAATCAGACTATTTTGTGGGTTTCAAATTGCCCTGGTCATTAAACTGTTCCCAACTGATTTAGATGAGCAATATTTTAGAAATATGTGTTTTGTTTCAGTTGTTTTCTTTTTATACATATGCTCATACTGTATGAATGGTGGTTGGCTAGAAATGGCATAATGCAGACTGTAGCACTTAAAGGAAAACTAAAGCCTAACAAAGAAGTAGGGTAGACGTGCTAAACTATGTTTTGGGGTTCTGTACCAGCCCAATGCAGTCACATCCATCTAGCAGAGAGGATCTGTGCCTTTGATGTTGCCCCCAGAAGCTCCCCATATTCTATTCTGCAGTTGTTATTTACCTGAGTTTAGGGACTGGCTCATTATGTACTATATATATAAAATAAAAATATCATAATACAAAGCTGATTAGTAATTAATACGCTTAGCATTTCAACAGATGCCCAGAACAAACAAAGCATGCCTGTATGTAGTGTCAGTGAAACTTCTAACAAAATCCAAGATGGGGACCCCCGTGCACATATTTGAAGGCTTCAAACTTTATTGTTATAAAAATTCAAAAACTTTAGGCTGGTGCATAGTGATGTGGGAATTTATTCGCCAGGGCCGAATTCGCGGCGAATTCCCGCGATTCGCCGCTGGCGAATAAATTCGCGAATCACCTGCGAAATTTCGCCAAAAAACGAGTCGCGCGTCGTTTTTTGACGCGACGCGTCGTTTTTTGACGCGGCGCGTAGTTTTTTGATGTGACGCGTCGAAAACGACGCGACGCGCGACGAAAACGACGTGACACGCGTCAAAGTTAACGCGACGCGCGTCAAACGCGTCCGAATCACGGGAGATTCGCCCATCACTACTGGTGCAGTTTGGTAAGTATTTCTAGCCATTTTTGTTTTTAGTTTTATGTGTTTTGAGTTTAGTTTTCCTTAGAAATAAACACATAGTTGGTTTGTGTTAGTTAAGACCTCTTGATCTTAAAATAGGAACAACTGCCTAGAAAATAGGAACTGCCTAGAATCAGCTTCATGAGTAAATATAGTTAACTTCAGCTTCATGATTTTGGAAAGTATTTTAGTATGATTATCTTCTAGTACATTTAGAATACGTCACCATTACTTGAGATTTTGATCAAAGTTAACTGCCTCTAATTACACTAGGTAGTTTAAGAATAATCTGGCATATCAATGCATATAGCTTCTGTATGTAGAGTATAAAGCCTTCTGTATGTAGAGTATAAAGCCATCCAACAGATTGCATCTTATTTATAATAATACAGTAACATAATAGTTGGATTGGACAGAAACATAAGTCCATCACTTTAATGAAAATTTCATTTAGCATACTGTTTTGTTGCATTTTAAATTTCCATTTCAATTTAAATGCTGCTTAGTACAGAGAAGGCAATTTCTCCTACCAAATATAATAAAGATATTAAAAGTCACCTTTTAAAGGGCACCTATTGCAAAAAAAGTTACCCCCAACCAAAGGTGCGGGCTGATAGAGCCCACATTCTGGTTGGCGATAATAGTACTTTAAAAAAAAAAAAATGCCCCCACCAGTACTAGCAAACTCGCACCGGGAGGGAGCTCCTGGTGAGAGCCTTCATGACTGTGGAATTGTGCATGTGTATTATGCGTGTGTAACATCGCGCGCATGCACATAGTGAAAAGCGGCCACAATTTCGGGGCTGCTTTTCATAATATGCATGTATTTCCACTGTTATGGTGGCTCGAACCGGGAGCTTCCTTCTGGTGTGAGTTTTCTAGCGCTGGCAGGGATATTTTTTTTAAAAAACAAAAGTACTATTATCCCCATCAGCCCTCAGCCCTATCAGCCCTCACCTTTGGTTGGGGGTAACTTTTTTTTTTGCAATAGGTGCCCTTTAAGTGGTCTTTATGGCACAGATTATCTTTACTACATATAGGGGAAGATTTATCAAGTGTCGAATTTCAAAGTGCAAAACTTAGAAATTCGAATTCAAAAAGACCAACTGAAATTAATTTGAATTTTTTTTTCGATTGAATAGGTCCGTTTTCGATTGAATAGGTCCGTATTCGATCGAACTCGAATCAATCGATAAGTTCACCAGTTGACTCTTTAGGCTAAGGCCAGACGGGGAGATTCGGGGGCATTTTGTCGCCTGGCGACTTCTCGCCGCGACTTGTAGCGAGTCAATTTGGAGCGATTTCAAAAATCGCGCCGCTCCGTCTGAATAGGCGCCGGCGTTTTCAAGCAATGCCGGTGCGCCCCAGGACTTGGCTATTCGGGGAGGTTCGGGGGCTACAAGTCGCGGCGAGAAGTCGCCAGGCGACAAAATGCCCCCGAATCTCCCCGTCTGCCTTAGCCCTTATAAGTTCTAGGAGGTCCCCTATAGGTTAAAACAGCTATTCAGCAGGTTTTAGATGGCAAATTTCGAAATTCAAATTATCGAATTTTTTGCAAATTGGAATTGAATTTAAACTATTGCCTAGTTGAGGAACACAAAAAAGCTTGAAATTTAATTTTTTTAAATTCACCTCAACTCTCCCCCATAATGTACTTATTATGTCTTGTAGGGCATATGCTAGTAAATACTAGTATATGCCACAGTCATGAGGGTATGAGCTACGACAGCTAGGAAAATCCTGTCTATTGGTGTTCTGTGTTCCAATGCTTATCCATGAGCCACCCTGGTGCTCATTGCATTCACAGCACAGACCAACCATCATAGAGACCCTATTTGTAGTATCTTATACATATATAATGACATTTATTTGTTGTTAATATGGTTTTCATTTGTCATGGTACAATTAAATGTATTTAAAATGAGCTTAAATTAGCATTTGAACCACACAAATTAGTTGTAATTATGATTCACATCTGCAAAAAAAACCAAAAAAAAAACGGATGCCACTTTTGTTTTACAGACTAAATTGTATTTCCTTCTAATTGTTGAGAACATTTATATTTCTTGAGGCTAATTTATTTCGCAGTGTGATTGGAAAATCTTTTTTTGTGAATATCATAAATAAATAATGTAAAAACCCTGGAAGGTGACTTCTTCTTGCCAACGGCAGAACTGCATTATAAGCTGTTATTTTGGATTCATAAAAGAAATCTTTCCCCCAAGGAAATATTATGTTAAAATGTTTAGTCTTAATACATTAAGTCCAAGCCCTAATGCATTTGTCACCCCCGCACCAGGTTATTATCACACCAATAACAGACATGTATGGTGCACTGCCCAGCAATTAATGTTTGATGAAGTACAGCTTGGATGAAAAACTGATATTTTTCAACTTATTATTGCATCATGCTTTGGCAATTGTTTGTTATACTATTACACACATTTTCAAATCTGATCTTATGCTGAAAAGACCATTCTGCCTTTTCAAAAAACACTCCAAAAGCTTATCTTAAGTGAAGTTGTTATGAAAGTATTGCCGATCTAAATGTCCCACGTAACCTAGCTATTAGAAGTTCTCACATGTTCCTTAATTGGATCTGGAGTATAAAATTATATTTAGTGCTATTTTCTCATACTTCCTTTTTCATATAATAGAATCATTTAACTGTATTAAGCTTTTGAAAACTTGTTAAACTCTCATATGCAAGGGATTTATTGAGACTAGAATAAATATAAGTACTAGGTTCTCTATGTAATTACACTAACCAAATGACTGTGTTGTATTAGAGGTAAATTGCACAGAAAAAAAATCTGTCTGATGAATGCCAATAGCAACAACTTCAAGCAGAGAATACTTGCCCATCTCTGCAGAAGTCTCACTACTTTTATAGACCTTAATACGTTGTCATGGAGAGGATACATTTTGCCAGTCCAATAACAATATCTTAATTGTTGAAAAGTTTCAAGGTTAAGTGGGGTTTCTTAATACTTGTGAAAGATGATGAACTCTTTTTTTGCAGTTTTTTCATGATTATGTTCCATTATCATCTTTAGTTTTCAACATTAATGTCTTAATACTTAAAAGTTTCCAGCTCTTATAAATTTAGCTACATTACCTTGATGTATCCTGAGAGAATAGGTAGGGGGGTTGAAGCTGTGGAAATTCTCAGTAAGGATGATAGAGTAATAATGAAAAGTTGCATGGCATGGCACACATGTAGTGATAATGTCACTCATATAGTGCGCTTATTATAGCAGACATACGTTATTTTTCTAAGATTTGATTCATGTCATTTTTGAATGTGACTGTTGGCAAAATACTTCAACTAACAATTACTTACAAAAATAAACCTCTCAGCAAAAACGATCAGCATGACCTACAGTATACAATAGTCAAAAGAATGCACGCACTCCTGCAGCCAGACGGTGAGGTAAAATATCAGCTTTATTCCATTAAGTTAAAGTTAGCGTCCTAACGCGTTTCGTATCTTACGATACGTAATCATAGGCACAAATAATTACAAAAAATACAGCCTTTTAAACATGCTTAGAAATCAGTAGCACCTGAATGAGATCCAAATGGACCAATCACAGGCTCACAATTTAAAACCCATATTAACCCTTGACCTCTGGAAGAAAAAGCTGAGGAAAAAGCAACTTCAATTATACTATAAGAAATATAACGATTTTCATAAATCTAACACTTAATACTAAGTACTATTAACCACTTTATAGTAGGAAGTTTCTAGGTAACTTTTAGGGGCAAATTTACTAAATTCACATCTATTCACATGAATGATTCGAAATTCGATCGAATTTTCAAAAAGTTTTGAATTCGAATTTCGAATATGCAAATTAGGTCACTTCAACCAGTGAATTCTGTAAATTTGATCAAATTGAATGATTCGAATAATTCGAATAAAAATCTATTTGAATATTCGACTATCTAATTACTTCCCCTTTCAATTTATATTCTACTGCCTAGTTCGCCAGTTTCAACCTACCGAAGTGTCTTTGGCGAATTTTGATCGAAATATAAAAATTTGATCGAATGGTTAAAATTGTTGGAATCAATTGATTTGAATGTTCGATCGAATTTTTAAAATTTGATCGTTTGACCAATCGAATTGCGGTAAAATGCTTTGAATTCGAAGGATTTTAATTCCCTAACTATTCCCATGGTTGAATTTAGATTTTTTTTTCAATTCGAAATTCGACCAAGTGGCAATCACTATAATGCAAATGATGTGAAATTTATCAAGGGTCGAATTGAAAATTCAAATTTGAATTTTCAAGGTTTTTTTATGGTCAAAACTGTCAAATTAGACTAGGGAGTTATTCAAATTAGATTTGAGTTTTTAAAAACATAACATTATATTTTTGAGATTCATCATACTCTGTCCCTTTAAAAACTCAAATTCAACTATTTGCCACCTAAAACCTGCTAAATTGCAGTTTAAACCAATAGGAGATGCCCAGGGATCAATTTAGAGTTGTTTGCAGCCTTGCTGACATTAGAATCAAATTTGATTCCAGTTTTTGGGTCAACTCTATTCACCAAAGTTTTAAAAATTAGATTTGTTTGTAAATAAATTTCGATTTGTCGAGTTTTGAGTTCATGGGAATTTACGTGAGTTTTAAAAAGCTCACAAGAATTTGAAATTCAACCCTTGATACATGTGCCTCTATGCATTAGATTGGTGCTTCCATAAATGCCCAATGCAAATGCATCACTCAAGGCTCCCTGGAGTAAATGGACAAGCATAATACTGAAAAGTGATCTAAAAATTTTCCTGGAGAATTGATATTCAGCAGTCATATGCCACTTGCTTAGAAGAAAATAAACAACAAAGAAATATTGCATCTTTCTATTAATTTTATTCAGTATAGTTTTGATAACTTTGTTCTTGCAATTGATTGCCCAAAAATGGCTCTCACGGTGAAGTGAAGAAGTAACTAGGTTATTGTATGCAAAGTAGAATTCTGTCAGGATAGAAATCACGTGGCAGCTCTGCTATTGAAATTTTTTATTGTTTCCAACAACAGCAGCAGATATTGACAATGCTATTCTGTTCACTTTCCAGGTTTTAGCTTGTAAAGCACACATTTTATTATTTAAGTAGCAGAAATATTTTTCTATTATAAGTAATAAATCTAAGCCATAAACACATGTACATTCTACAAACATCATATGCAATGGTGACAGAAAAACTAACTACTTTAAAAATGAAAACTTATGGATTTGATTTTGTATAGAGTAAGTGCCTCTCCAAGTTTTACATTAAAAATAGAATAGAAAAAGGAATAGTTGCACAATTGAAGTGCAGAACAATGTCATTGATTCCAGTTAAAGAGATCCAGAATACCTATTAACTAAGCCAGTCTGCTGTATTTCTGCTCTTCAAACAGTTGAAAAATAGAAGAAAAATACATATGGGAACATGAAGAAAGTGCAGAAGCAGAAGGCTGAGGAAATTATTAACCACTCTTTAATTTTGGATACCCAAAACAATCTGTCACTGTAACTGTGCACTTATTGATGAAATGTGGCCACGCTTTGAGATCTGTCTATATAAAAGTAGAGAAAATATTGATATTTACATGCCACCAGTTGTGCAGAATGGATTTTGCCAGAGTGGAAAACAAGAAATTAAAGTGTGAAATGTGGTCAAGCTACTAGTAGTTGTCTATGACAAATCTTTGCTACTTTTCTCAAATATAAAACAGCTACAGGATATTGGAATGGGGATATATGCATGTAATATTAAATTTGAGTTGAATGGGATCATATCAACATTGTATACTCTATTTATAAGCAGAGATAGATATAACCTGTATGAATGAAAGGGATTTGCATTCAAACATTTTCAGCTTGATACAAGCATTACATAATGTATAGTGAATTGTGGTCAATTACTGTAACTCATCTCTCATTGGAAGTAGTACTTACATTAACTTTTAGTTTTCATAAGAAGATAGTATATATGACAGCACAACTTAGGGCAGATTTATTAAGGTTTGAATGGTAAATTCAAATTAGAATTATATTTTCAAGTCAAATTTTTTGTTACAACTCAGAAATTTAAGTCGGGAAAAATATAAACTTGAATTTGAGATTTATAATACCTCAACCGTCGAACTTGAATTCGATAGGTCGCCACCTTAAAAATGCAGAGTTCATGTAGAAGTCAGCAGCAGAGGTCTGTTGACCCATTTGAAAATGTTAATAGCCTTCCTGACATTCAAGTTTTTTCCTTTGTAAAAAAAATCGATTTGAATTGTGTTTGAATTGCGTTCAAATTGGATTTTGAATTTTCAGGTTGGTAATATTTGTTAGAATTTTAGACATTTAAGTTTTTTCTTAAATAAGATACCATTAGTTTCAAGGTCATTCAAGTTCATTTGAGATAAAAAAAAACTCTTATCATGGAACCTTTGATGAATCTGCCCCTTATTTGCACATACATTCCTCCTTTTATTACAGTTATTCATATGGATAGATCAACCATGTGACGTGCCACTAAAGAACTCTTTGAATCCTGTATTATTTATATGGTATACCTCTTGCTTGTTAAAAAGTTTTTTTGTTCCAGGAGCTTTATGTGGCAAATTTGGTCCAGAGTATCTTGAGTCTCAGCATGGGGATGGAAAACATTTATTTATAAAGGAAAAGCAGCATGGCTGCTCATTCTCAAAGTCTGCTGCAAAATGTGTATTTAAAGGGATACTGTCATGTGAAAACATTTTTATTTTTTTAAATGCATCAGTTAATGGTGCTGCTCCAGTAGACTTCTGCACTGAAATCCATTTCTCAAAAGAGCTAACATATTTTTTTCAGATTCAATTTTGAAATCTGACATGGGGCTAGACATTTTGTCAATTTCCCAGCTGCCCCTGGTCTTGTGACTTGTGCCAGCACTTTAGGAGGGAACTGCTTTCTGGCAGGCTGTTGTTTTTCCTTCTCAATGTAACTGAAAAGTATGCAGTGGGACATGGGACTATTGAGTGCTGTTTTGTAGATCTACCAGGTAGCTGTTATCTTGTGTTAGGGAGCAGTTATCTGGTTACCTTCCCATTGTTCTGTTGTTAGGCTCCTGGAGGGATGGAGGGGGTGATATCACAAGTCACTTGGGGCAGCTGGGAAATTGACAATATGTCTAGCCCCATGTCAGATTTCAAAATTTTGTAACTTCTTCTTGTACAATTTCTAACTCTTTTTAACAGTTCCTGCAACAGAAAGTCTGACTTGATTGGCCAACAAGGGAGCTTTTAAATTCCCATGTTTTTAGTTCCCTTTATGTGACTAATTTTGCTCCAATATTTCCCCATAATTCAGAACATCAAGGCTGAAGTACTTTGTCCCCTGAGTGCTGAGACCTATCAACCTATTTTCTCAAGGTCATGGATGCCTTTCTGACAAAACTATCATTCACAAAGTGGACTGATATTCCAAATTTGCAGGAATATTGCGATAAAATGAGGCTTAAAACAGCCCACTTGGGAGGAAGATGGCAATGAAATTTGACATTCTCATTATTCATTGGATAAGGCATATTAACAATGTAAAGCCTGCATGATACATAAATGCTAATAGTTGATGAAATATACATCTATTGGAACAAAGTGGGTGCCAATAAATTTGAAGACTCAAAATATTTAACTGGGGAAATATATTATGATTTGTATATACATATTTTATGATGGACTGTATGATGCATTTTATTAAATATTCACCAATAACCTTTACAGACAGCCTTTCTTTTTAATGTGCTTTACACACAAAAGCATGAAGCTTTTTACAGCTTTTTTTTGTAACAAAGTGTAATTCAGTACCATTTCCAGTGTTTTAAATCACAGGAGGGACTGGAGTGGTAAACAGACATTTTTTTACCTAACTACTCTTAGCTTATTGTTGCATATCTACCTCTGTTAATAACAAGTAACAGCAATATATTAAAAATACATGAATGGAGGGTTAAAGCAACAGTTAAGGAAAAAAGAACATTCCTGTTGTTCATGCAACCTCCTTTCCCCATCAAGGAAGGCATTGTTAAACTTCCCTTTTCCTAGTTTGGTACTTGGTTAGCCCAAATTCACTAAAGCGCGCAGTGTCTAACGCTAGCGCTAATTCGCCAGCGTGACATCATTTCACAACTTTGCAAATTCACTAACACTGACTCTGGAGAATTTTCGCTAGCAAAGTAGATAGACTTGCACAACTTCGCACCCTTACGCCAGGCGAAGTTGCGCACTGATGAAGGATCGTTATTACACAAATTCACTAAGATCATAATTTTCCTGAACGTTACCACTTACATTAGACTTTACTTCGCCTGGTCAGACCAGGCGAAGTTCAACACAATAGATAGGAGTTTGAAAAAAAAAAACGCTGGCGTGTTTTACCATTGAAGTTAATTGCTAGCAAATTTTTCGGATCTTAGTGAATTTCCCCCGAAGTGAGTGATGAGTATAGGTGAATAAAATATCCACAATTGTAAAATATAAGGATCTTATAAGTTACCAGGAAGACATGAAAATACAAAAGCATGAGACCAGGGTAACTTCTAAAATCCTGACGTTTTTCAGCAGGGGGTAATTTATTTAAATAATAAATATAATACACAAGTTTTAGAGAGTAATGAGACAAAAGACATCACTAAGCACTGATTATAACTGATGACATCACAGCACCATTTATGAGAATTTAATTTACAGGATATTCCTGGCTCTTATGAATTATTAGCCAATACGAAAGTCCTAGGATTCATATTGAGGGGATATTTGGTGCTATCAAACCTTTGGTATACTGAAAGGCTGAAGTCATCTTAAAGCTGAAGCACAGTCTAGCTTTTATTATAGGTTTTGTAAACTACTTATGCTGCAAGGATTCTTAATGCATACTAGGAGCACAATAAAGATTCTTTGTTGATTGTTTATGGCTCTGTAAACAAAGCACACATTTTGGCACTTACTATGGTTAAGAAAATGAGGTGCCTATTTCATTTGAGCTTGTTTGGCCTTAAATTTAAGTGATCTCATGCTAGAGACCTTGGTTTGATTCTTGTGACACTGGCAAGTCACTTAATCTCCCGCTGTTCCATCTTATTTAGGGGCAGACTTAAAAAATGTGAGATTAGAGTTCACCCCAGTAAAATTCAGCCACTTTCTATTCTTTCCAAATGGCTTTTTAGAAGTCAGTGAGTGACCATTTGACAAATACACTTTTAAAATTCCCATTGGACTGAACAAAAAGTGTGGGAATTATTCTGTCTAGCTGTAATTTCTCATTTGATTTGGCCTTAAGTGTGCCTGTAATGGCTGCCTTGCATGCTGTTATGTACTTCAAGTACCACTGGAAAAAAGTGCTATATAAATGATTTTCTTTCTTATTTCATTTGTCATGGCAGAGAAAGCATTACACGTATATACACGGATACATAATAACTTATTCCAGTTATGTTTCAGTAATGTATATGAACAATAACAATGCAGCTTATCAAATATATATATATATATATATATATATATATATATAGCTTAGAGGAAAATGCACATAAAAGAGTGCATTTAAACTGCATTGTATTGGTTGCAAAGGAATACTCGGCTCATGTTGGGTAAATATTCCCTCTCAGCAATGTAATTAAGTGGCAGCTGAGAGAGAAGCTACCTAAAAATATAAAGGGCATGTGTTCGCATAGCTCAGAGCTCCCCAGATACTGTGCTGTGAGAAACAATGCTGGGCAGAAGGAACTTTGCTGCCAGCAAGAGCGTTCCAGAGGAAAGAGGATCCCTTTTGAGTAAGGAAAGAGAAAAGGACTGGCAGAGGCTGGTGAGTCTGAGACCCAAAAGGGCAAGCCAGC
>CM044444.1:53242066-53263716 GCA_024363595.1 Xenopus borealis
CGAATCCCAGCAGAGCCTGACACTAAGAAAAAATGGAAAGAAAAACTTAAGCTGCCCTATATATGCCAATATTGCCTGCTCTGCTACATTTGGGCAGCTTATTGCATACAAATATACTAACCTCATATGCAGATGTGACTTGGTTAGATATTGATCAGGCAGGTTGGAAAATCTCTGCATTGTGGCCAGAAAAGGCATCTTCATGAATATGTGTGTGCATGAACAGTGTGTGTTTATTTCTTAGTTTTTGTTTTCAGCAAAAGGAAAATACTGGATGTGTTTTGTTTTTTGATTTTGTTCTTCTGGCCTTGTTGTAGGAAGCTTGTGGAAGAGATGTTTGAGAGAATACGAAGCCTTTCATTGACCAGATGAAAATACAGATGGACTTCAGGGCAGGCATTGTTCATTCTGGCATATGGTTTAGCTGATAAAAAAAATATTCTGACTTGTACACCCAAACTGACAACTTCAGAGAAAAACAAAACAACAGGATGTTTCCATCTGTCAGGTTGCCATATCTTGTTGCTTACTGACACTTCTGCTATGTTCATCGGGAGACTCAAAGCCATCTAGTCCGACCTACAAACAACACCAGTATGCTAATGCTACAGTGGACAACACTCATGACACATCAAATTCATTAAAAGCTGGTCTTATTCAGGATTAGGTTGCTTCAATTCATGATGTCAACAAAACGGCATTGTGTCTGTTTGTAAGGACGGGAAATGTTGTTTATTTATGTGTCCTTGCTTCTCATTTGTTCTTCTGGAGAATTTAGCAAGAAAAGCTAGAAAAAAAAACCTTAGCACCATCTTTCTAAATGCATCTGAATATTAAATGATTTCCATTGGTTTATGGACTACTTAACAATTACATACTAATATTTTGATTAAAGTTTCACAAGATAATTATTTTTTGTTGACATTATTGACATTTTTGTGAATTGTAAGCTATACATTTTGTGTTAACTCAACTCTGATAACAGCTTTGTACATTTCTCATATCAACAACAGTAGCACATATAATGCATTACATAAAAAATAGTGCTACAAAATCCACTGTGCTGTTTTTAATTTAACAGTATATCCCCTTCCTGAATACTGCTTTTAAATTAAATAGGGATGCGCCAAATCCACTATTTTGGATTCGGCCGAACCCCCCAATCCTTCCTGAACCGAATCTGAGCCCTAATTTGCATATGCAAATTAGGGGTGGGAAGGGGAAATTTTTTTAACTTCCTTGTCTTGTGCCAAAAAGTCACGTGATTTCCCTCCCTGGCCCTAATTTGTATATGCAAATTAGGATTCAGATTAGTTTAGGACAGGCAGAAGAATTCAGCCGAATCTGAATCCTGCTGAAAAAGGCCGAACCCTGGCCGAATCCCGAACCGAATCCCGGATTCAGTGCATCCCTAAAATTAAACAAAAAAAATTGACACAAATGAACTGGTGCTCCCAGATAGAAGATAATGAGGTACTTTTTTTATAAGTGAAGCAAGACAAAAATGTGTCTTGCCAAAAATCAACAAAATATCAATTAAAATACAAAGGCATTTATTAGGACATAGAAGACAATAGCCTAATGCGTTTCATGCCTGCTGGGGCACTTCCTCACAGTAATTTAACTTTTTTATAGGTCCCTTTAAATTCATAGACTTTGTCCAGAGTTGTTTAAAATATTGAAATAACTCCCATGTGGTGCATGCAATTTTATAAATAGGGGAATAGGAGCTCTTATATGCAGATATTATACACAAGCAAACAACCCACCTGTATAATTTGGGGGTGCATTTTTATATAATTATGACGTTTCTGCCATTTTTAGGCATGCTGCTATAGGCAACATTGCACCTTTATAAAAGTTGTTTGTATATACAGAAACTGTCAATCACAGAAATGGGACAATACTCATTGTCAGTAAGTTTATTAAGCTTAAGTGCTAAATCAGTACAGCCTTTTGCATACAGAATTGCCAGTCAAACTGTTTTGTGGCATTATAGCATTGGATCAGGAGATACAACCGAGTTTTATGATGTCAAGATAGGAAAGGTGGAAACAAGGCTAAGGCAAAGTAGAGGTTTTGCAGCAAATATATTTGTCAAGTACATCTGGAACATGAGTTGTAACAGAGTTGCCCCTCATCAAATCTCCTACTCTTATTATACTGTGTAAAAGGAAATTCACTGAAAAAACTGTGGAAAAAGCTGTGGAAAATAAATGGCAAATTTATAAAGCTGTGTTTTATTTTACGCAATGCAAACACCACATTTATGTAAGCAAGTTCTGGCACAAGTTGCTCAAAGAAAAAGTACATAATAAAATTACACAATGTTTTACACATGAATTATTATGACATGGTTTACACCACATAATAAATATGCCCCATAGTGTAATTGTAGCAGAGCCACTATGTGCAGATAGCTTTGTTTCTACACTTCTTCTCTTGAACATTGTGCCCTGAGGAAAAGATACAGACCACAGGACCAAGACTTTTTAGTGCACTTAAAGATGTCACACAGGGTTGTTATAACATTTAAACCATTAGGAACTTTGTGAATTGTCACGATTTTGAATTAATCAGTAACAGAACTATGGGCAGGCGGGCCCAGGTGCAGACTGTGCAACAGGCAGGCGCCCGCCCACCCCCCTGCCGGAAGCAGTTTTCCAGAATTTCCTGCATGGTGAAGACTGTTTCCTGCAGTGCACGGGAGGTGCGGACCCTGGTACAATTGCAACCCCTGCTCCAATGGTAGTTCCGCCACAGGAATTAATGTCATACAAAACTTTTCAGGGATTTAGAATAATGTATTTTAGCTAGAATTTGTATAGCTACTGAAAATCAATACCTAGAAGATAATGATGGTGCTGATTAGTTTATCTGATTTTAATTTAGGGAACTACAATAAATGAACAGAAAAACATGCAATATGACAAGCCTTTGTGCAAATGTTATATAGGTTTTGGGTATGGATATAAATTTAGCAATCCATCCGCTAGTAAAAAAAAAAAGTTTAATCTTTTGTAGTTCACAAGGTTGCCCAAGGTATGCAATGAAACTTCCTAAACTTTCTAAATCATCATTAGATTTGCTCCCTAAAACTGTGACATGTTTATGAGGTGCTTAAAAAATGTCCTATGCATAATTAACATATTCAGTGTATAATGAAAAAGTATTCATTCTTTCTTCTTGTTTATATTAAAGGTTCTTTCTGTTTCCATATTTTATTACATTTTCTCATTGGTATTTTAGTTACTTTAAGATGCAGTTTGCATTTTCTTATTTTATATAGTTATGCGGCTTAATAGTAGTGGGTGCTATTACTGGCATTTGCTAAAGCTGCAGACCGCTGCTTTATATTTAAATAAATATTTTCAAATGCAAGTGTAAATGCATACCCAAGCCTTAATACAGCACCCAGACTTCTCATACATTGCAATTCAGTGTGTGGAAGCATTTTTAAACAAGTTGCAATGGGTCAGACATAAGATGATCGCATCTTAATGCAGGATTATTTCTGGGTTACATCTGATGGAAACAATAAATACAGTAGATTTAAAACCAGCAACAGCAAAAAAAAAAGCAACCAATTCAGTTCAACATGAGGAAATCCTGGAAGGCTGTTTTAGGTAAACACTATTAGAGCCAACCTATTATTTATGAAAAGGATGTATTGGGGGCAGATTTAACTGCATAATACATTCTATAATCACACATTGCTCTTAATCTTAGAAAGGAAACACTACATATTTTTAGGTGATGATAATAGATTGAACCACATTATATGTATCCAAAATGCTGACAACATATATAGGGCTTATTTATGAAAAGGTTAACACACTATGGGGCAGTTTTATAAAGGGTTGAAGTAAAAATTCTAATTTCAATTTAGAGTTTGAATTTTCAAGGTTTTTTAGTCAAAGTTGTCTAGGGAATCGTTAAAATTCAATTTGAGGTCTCTCTATGGCGCACGCGCCGGCGCACTTCCGGGTTTATGCGCCGGCGTGATGACATCACGTGCTATGGCGCAAAATTCAAACTGTATATATAGGGAACTTAGCCTACAGACGACTGCCCGTTGTTAGGTTCTATTTGGTAGTTCCTGGGTGTTATTCCTCATTGACTCCTGCCTGAGCTACTGGTTTTTGACCCTAGCTTTGCCTGACTACTCTGTTACTCTCCAATCCTGATCTTGGCCTGTCTGTTAACTCTGATATTCTCCTATCTTTACCGCTGCCCGTCCACTGACTATTCTGCTCTCTCCGATCCTGATCTCGGCTTGTGCTGTTCCGGCCCACCTGTTCCACTTGGTGGTATTCTTCAACCCAGTATCCTTGGTGAGACGAACGTGCCCCTGTGCTAGCCAGAACTCTTAGCTTTGCACCTCTCGATAAGTCCAGGTGGCATCTGAGTAAGCTGAGGGCTCCTCCCGAGGCCAAAGGCAGTCACTTAACTGGTGAAGCCGAGCTGAGACCAAGGTGCTTAGCGACTGTTCTGGTATTGGGTGCCGTTCGTGACATTTAAAACTCAAATTTTCAGGTTGATCCTATTCACCCAAATTTGTCTTGCTATAAGTGGCTTTAATTACAATCTTAGCAGTTCCTTCAGCTTTTTTTCTGGTGAATTGCAAGTTTTTTTGATGCTCATTTATGTTAACTGCATAATCTGCTTTAAATCTGCTTTTTAGTACCACTCTCTGTGTGGCAATAAAAATTGGTAACAATTTTGTTTATATTTGTAATAATAGGTGTTAATATATATGTTTGCTGGAATAAAGTGTGAAATACGAAAGAAGTGCTTGCATTTTAGTAAACTTGCTCTTGTGAAATATCTGGCACTTTTTCTAGAGGAGGCTATTATTGCTGCATATCTTACTTTGGAAACATCTCCTAACGAATTAAAAGTGTTGAAAGAAAAGGGAGGGATCTATTTATGAAGGCTTTTATCTTAATAGTAATAATTGAAGTGTATTTTCTAGACAGCAAAAGGCTGAGATGAACCATGATGAACAGCTAATTGATTATTATAGCCCAGGAGGTCAATCAATGAGAGCACATCTAAATCAGTGATGTGAAAAGTAACATTATTCATGCACAATAACCAAAAGTAAACTGATTGAATGTCATTTGACAGTGTCATAATGGAAGCAGATTTCCATTCTTTTGGAACAGTCTACTAATCAAAGAGCATTCTTTATGTTCTTAATATAATAAAGTTGTTAAACTGAATTTAAAGGAATACATTGACAATGTTTAAATATGACAATTTGTTTCAGTTGACCACAATTTTTAAAATGAATCTGTTTGCAACTGGCTATTATGATTAATTACATTTTTTTACATGTTGCTTTCCACATTTAACATGCTAATTAGCTAAATTCAGAGATTAAAATATGGGGGGGTGCTCAGGATGCATTAGCATGTGCAGCAGTGAGATGGAGTTTCATTTACTTAAGGGCTACCCAAAAATGTTTTATTCTAAAATGTGATATGTATTGTTTTGCACATTATTTAATTTTAAACATGCACCCAATAACTATGAAGATGATGTTGGTATAGCAAAATTTTAAACAGTGGATGTTTGGCAGTTTCACCATAAAATTTGCAGATGGCCAAATGCAGAATTTCAGAAAATGTGCTAATCACTAGAGATTTATATATATATATATATATATATATATATATATATATATATATATATATATATATATATATATATATTGATCTTTACCTCCACGTACTCATACGTTCCCCTGGGAGCAAGCGTATCCAACTTGAAAATCCAACGTCATCCAACTTGAAAATCCAACATGATTCCCTGTGTCACCACCTCTGCTTAATGGTGGTGGGTCATCAATGGCCATACACTTAAATGTCGGGAGCCCATGATTGTGGTTAAGAAAGTGTCTAGCCACTAATTGCTGAACAATGATTGCTAATGCGTTCCCTTAGAGTGGTGGTAGTTTTGCCTACGTAGGAGAGCCAACAGGGACAAGTTATAATGTACACCACAAATGTGGATGTACAGGTCAGTCTATGTTTGATCTTAATTCTTCTCCCGGTGTATGGATGGGGGGAATCTGGTCCGCTGAGCAGACACCGACATGTGGTACAGTCCGGACATCTGCAGCACCCCAGTTTCCTATGGCTCGATAACCAATCGGTCTGTATGTTGTTCAGTTTTTGAAGTCTGTAATGTCCTTTAAATTTCCAAGATGTCCTTTATAGCCATCATCGTCTGAGGTGCTTGAAACAGTGACAATGAATCGTTCATGGATATCATGGGCCAATGTGATTTGATCCGTCCAGCCAGCTTTCTGGCCGACGAGGAGTAAGTGGAGGTAAAGCTCAATGGTGGTGCTTCTTTAGAGCTAGTAACTACTTTGTTAAGTAGGGATGAATGTGTGTACTGCATTGCCCTCTGGAGTTGTGTTTCTAAGAGCTTGTTTGAGTATCCTGTTTCCTAACAGTGTCCAGTGGATGGTTGCTGACAGCGTGTAGCAGGGAGTTGCAATCCGTTGGTTTATGGAACAGCCTGGTACCTAGGTCGCCATCACATTTGAAGATGTGTAAGTCAAGGAAGTCAATCTCCTGTGTATAGTGGCAGAGAGTAAGTTTGATAGGAGTGTCCAAATCATTAAGTCTGTTGTGAAACTCTTTCAAGGCTTGTTCACCGTCGTTCCAGATCAGGAAAAAATAATCAATATAGCAAAAATAAGTGGAAATGGAAGTCCGCAACAGTGGTGTAATATAGACCGTCTCGAACTGTAACATGAATAAGTTGGCGTATGGTGGGGCGAGGGCACTGCCCATTGCTGTCCCAGAGACCTGTAAATAAAATGTGTTCTCAAAGCGAAAGAAGTTTCTCAGTGATAGGACTCTTTTATACAGGCCTCTATACCCTGATCGTGTGGAATCACCATATAAGGGCTTTTGACATCCATAGTGACGAGGAGACAATCAGGGGGAATATTCCCTAAATTGCACAGTTTCTTGATTACGTGTATAAAGTCTTGAGTATCTGATGGCATAGACGTCACATGCGGTTGTAGAAAGGAGTCAATGAAGGTGGAGACTGGTTGGTAGAGATACTGCAGAGATAATAGGCCTGCCGGGAGGCGCTGTCAATTACTTATGTATCTTTGGTAGTGTGTACAGGATCGGGGTTCGTGGGAACTGTCATATACTGATATGTGCCCGTATCTATCCAGCCTGCTCGATGTGCCATGTGCAGATAATTGTCGAGTTCCCGCTTGAATTTGGTAGTAGGGTCACTTGTAAGAAGTTTATAGGTGGATGAATCAGACAGCTGGAATAGAATCTCCTCGCGGTCAAATTTATAATCAAGTAGTACAATAGACCCACCTTTGTCGGCCGGTCTAATGACTAAGTGTTTGTCATTTTTTAAAGATCCAATGGCCTCGTGTTCAATTTTGGAAAGATTGGGGAACCTGTGAGACTGTTTCGTGATCATATGGGCATCCTTGTTCACTACCTTGGTAAAGGTCCGGATGGCAGGTAGTGTATTGGGTGGATCAAACAAACTTTTGGTTTTGAATAAAGGAACAGACTTGGATAGAGAATCTCTGAAGTGTTCTTTTAGTTTAAGTTTCCTATTAAATCTGTGTATATCGATGAGAAAGAAACAAATAACCCAGAAGGGGAAAGTGACTGGAGGTCTTGTGTATCACCTAAATTGCTGTTGTGCTGAGGGTCTGAGGTGGTGGAGGTCTGGGTTCTGGTTCAGGGTACACTTCTACTCAAACAAAGCCCAAAGGTGAGTACAGAAAATGGTGTAATACAAAATTTTGGTCTGTCACAAAAATGATTTACTAAATAATACAGATGAAGAATTGTATGTTAATTTGATCACCTAAGTTAAAGGGGGCCTGCTTATATCAATTGATTGCTAATCTGACAGGAAAAGTTGTATAGCCAAATGCAGGAGAACTGCATCTCCAGTAATTATTTTTAATTAGTCACTTCAGTAGATTGTCATTGGTCACTTTAGTAGATTGCAGACAATTTCATAGAGCATTACATAATTTTCAGGTTGGTATTCAGCAATGGGACCACATTAGTTGTTTTTAGGTGCACCAGTGAACTATAGAAATACATTGGGCTTTCATTCTTTTTACGAACCTTGACAGGTCATTCTTATTTTTTATTTCATTGGTTCTTTGGGGGATAAAGTGTGTATTCAGCTGATTATATGAGAGGGTTCTTTGTTTTGATTTTATTTTGCTTATAATATTTTCTTTACAACCACTACAAGTTATAGACCCAACCTTATTGCTCCCACCAAAGTAAAGATAGTATTGGGGGGAATTCATTTTACTAATATACCTAAGAATCTCTATCCCAATTTCTTAAGATGTTATTAGCCCCAAATAGGTCCAGAAAAGTATCCCTAATTGACTTCTAGCATACACCTCATCTTCAGTATGACCTTTGTTACAAAATGTGTAAATATAAAGCCACTTGGTTCCATTTGCTTATTTTTTTAATGTTGATCAAAATAAAGGTGGAGAATTGTCAATTGAACTCATGCAGTTTAACTTGTGATTATCACCTGGCACTACAAAAGCATGGAGAATCATATATGGCTCATAGCTAACCTGTTTCTTTGTGCTGAAATGCAAGATTGTGCTTGTAAAATCAATCTGCTATGTCCTTGCACAGGTAAAGCATTGCAGAATCAATGAACAAGATGTCTCTGGAAAACACACACATACCATCACATACACATGCATATCTTTAGTAATCTGCCCAGTAACCTCTGTGTGGAGACCCTTGGAACAGTTGGATTTAGGCCTTGATAACCACTTTTGAAACCTTCCATTTAAGTGTACCTGCAGAGGGACTGGATTCCCAAAGTTAACAGCTGCCAGTGATCTTAAAATCATAAGTGTCTTATAAATTCCTACTGTCATTCTATCCCTGAGAGAGCAGGGGGAGGTGGGAGAAGATGGAACAAACTCCAGAGCAGAATGGATTATTAAACCTTTCATTTCACTTTCCCTAGCCTATAGTTATAATAAACTGGTTTCTTTCAACTTTCAAGATTAGTAGGCAAACTTTAAAATTGCAAAAAAGGTCAATACAATGCAGTAAAAAGAAAAATATGCTAAGATATCTTGATATATCATTATATATATCATTATATCATTATGTCTATTACCCATCTTTCTATCTACAGTTTCTGCACATGCTTACCCTTCTTAACTGCTGCCAAGACTGCTGTATTATGTTAGCCATAGCTGAAAATAGGAAAAGTAGTTGACTTTTGGGATGGTTTGGGGTATTATGCGTAATTGTGACAGCAGTAACTTTATGTGTGATGGCCTCTATGAGACTTCTTTCTGGAAATTTGTAGAAGAAAAACAATTTGTGTCTGAAAACTGCACACTGCAGTGCAGACATAAATAATATGACTTTATATGTAACAAAGACATGGGGAAACCGAAGATGGCTAAAGGCAGAAGTCAAAGCATGATAGGGGAATTTGAATAGGTATGTTGATGTATGTTGATGCTGAGTGGGTTCATGGACCTCACAAGAAAAGTGGTTGTGGTACCATATGTGAGGAATACTTACCCTGTCGGCATATCAGCTTCTGCTGTGGTGCCAGGTCCTATCCAAGGTGGCGGTGCCCACATCTCCACATGGCATGCTCTGACGCAGGCACATGAAACGTGCGCAGCTTCCTGAAGTCGGAGCGTCTCAATGGACGCAACGTAATGACAATGCAGTGTAATGCAGCACCATGATGTCATCAAGCCAGTTGGGCGGACCTGGGCCTATATAAAATGCCCAGACAGTGCAGACTTTGCCAGATTGTAGGTTCTTCTTCTTTGAGTTCCTGGGTGTGACTTTCAAGTATTTTGGACTTCCTGTAATTGACTTCGGCCTGTTTTCGGAAATTGAACCTTTCTGCCTGCATCTGACCATTTTGCCTGGACTTTGAACATTCTTTTGTCTTACCCTTTTGTACCGCAAATCGTGTTGGACTGTCTGCTTCCTCTTTGGTCCACTACTCTAAACTGAGCCTTCGGGCCCTGACACCATCTAGACGTTAGTAGTATGAAAATAAGAAGCAGTGATAAAAAATATAGGGAATCAAGCTAGTTTAAGAAAAAGGTGGTCATCAACACTGCAAAATAGAGAAAGATAGATAAGAATTAGGGGGGAATGTAATTAAAGTCGCAAAGAGAAAAACACTGCGCACCAATAAGAGTAAAAATCCACATCTCACAATGTAATATTGTTCCTTAAACAGTTATTGCATTGCGCATTGCGGATTATAATTGGGCACTCTTAAGAAGTGCTTGAAGGTGTTGTAATCTTTTGGAGCACACATTTCGACTTTTTCAGTAAGAAGTTTTATTACATTGACAGTGCATTAGCACAAAGTATAAAATTCGCAAACAGCCTTCCGGGTTCGTAAAAGGTATATTGCATTTGTGCAAAGCAAAATTTGTTCACGCAAATGCTTACATTTTTGCATTGCGAATCGTTTTTGCATTACCGACGTATATTACATTCCCCTATTAGTGCGGAATAGTGGCAGAGGTCATTAGATGTTTTCTGTGTTAGAGAAATATAATGGGGGACTACTGAAGACTGAAAAAATGAAATCAGCATTGAGGACAACAGTAGTAACAGAATGTTTTAAGACACCAAAACCTGGAAGCATACAGTGATAGATTTAGAATATGGATAGGACTGTAGAGTAAGGAAATTTCATTACTGTAGGTGACAGTGAACATGCGGCATTATCGTAACAAAACCTATTTAAGACTATAAAATAATTCCATTTTTAACATCATTATAACAAATAACTTTGATTGGACAACTATTACTTGTACAACAAAAGCAAAGGTTATTGGTTGCTACAGGCAATTGTACTGGTAGTAGTGATGGGAAAATCTCATTTTTGACGTAGGCGTCCGTTATTGATGCGGGCGTCTGTTTTTTCCAATGTCAAAAACCAATGTCAAAAATGAGTTCGCCGGCGTTTCGCGAATTTGCCCATCACTAACTAGTAGTGCAATTCAATAGTTAAATTATTTATTCAGACTCCAAGAATGTTTTCTCAAAACCATGTAAACAAAATAATTCCTCTCTCACTGACCTAACTCTATCACTAACTTCTCCCTCACCCCTATCCTTCGAACACATTCCTGTGTGCATAACGCCAACATTTTTCAATAACTAAAGAAAAGTCTCAATGCCACTGTTATACTTCCATTATATAGGAAACTTGTAAAATATTATATGACGCCAGAAATATAAATGTAGCTATCAGAGTCATTTTAAATAAACAGACCTCTAGCCCACACTTCAGAAGATGTAATGCAAATATTAATGGAATGACAGAACACAAAGGCATTGAAAAATTAAGCAGCATCAGTGCCTGCAGGAACAAAGGGAGTTTATGTTCCACTGAGTCAGAATCAGTCACAGCTTATTAAAACATCCACTTGCATTGGAAGGAATAAAATCTAATGGGAAATATGTGAGAAGAAAATAAACAACAGGGGCTACCGGAGAAAAAAGTTTGTGCCAGCCTAGAGTATGTGAACAAAAGGAAATGGGATGGGGGGTTTGTTGACAACGTGAGAAAATGGAATCGGAAAGATAATAAAACAAGTATTAACAGTATGCATTTATGAAGAACCTTATGATACAAACAAGAACACAATGAAATTCAAATGTATTCAAGGTGCTGGGACTGGGAAGAGGGATGGAGTAGCAGAAGAATTTCTCTGACCACATTTAATTCATTAGCATCTCAGTTATTCAACTCCTCAGTGTAATCTCTAATTAAACACAGTCACAGACGCTATATCTACAGAAAACCATGACTAAAAATTTCTGCTCTCAATATCTGTGCCATTATTATCCCTGCATTGTTAGCTGGAAAAGAAAAAAAAACCCTACTGTGTTAAACCTCTTTTAACTCACTGAATTGAAGCAGAGCTGCTTTCTGTTGAAATATAGAACAGGAAATAAAAAGAAATGCAATTTTTCCATATCCATATTACCTATAGATTTGGATAAATTGTAAAAGGATTTGGAAAGCTAGATGTTCTATGATGAATGCAACCTTGAGGTATAATTGCATTATAAGCCTTCCCAGCAACAGTTAGATTTACTTCTAATACAACCTTAAGCAAGAAACCGAGTGCTGAGGGATTAAACAGCTTCTTATTGCACTCTACACTATACATTGTATCTTTTTACAGTGGTAACTTTAGAGTATTATGTAGTAATGCACCAAATTCATGATTTGGTACATGGCTAGGGCAGGTGCAATTCCAGTCCCCGAACCCCTTTACCCAAATACCTCTTTCCACAAGAGAAGGTGGGCAGGACATTGCCTACTAATCCAAGTACACAAAGGTGTATTTGCAGGCCATTGGAAGAGGACCCCACAACATTGCCTTACTGGCAGGGCCATATTTATATACAGGAGCCCATGCCCAGGCCCAGAATTAGGGGGGATGGACCTTGTGTGCCTATATGATAAAATACATTTTTTCAAGTAAAGACTGCCTGTCTGAGGAAGTGATGGATACCAGGCCTGGCTTTTGTGGATGTGACACCATGCATATTGCAAACTCGGGGGCCATGTTTAGGCCCATTGTATAGGGTGTCACCGGACATAAAGCACTGCATATTGGGTAAAGATCCACTAGTTTGCCAACCTTGCCAAACAAGTAGATCGTAAGTGATACTGACACTAAAAAAAAACCTACTTTTTAAAATATTAATGTACTTTAAAAGTTTATTTTTGTAAGTAATTGTTAGTTGAAGTTTCTAAACCTGACTGTCCCAGTTAAGCCTGTCAGTTTAGAGTTTTTAATACTAACGGACTCCTGTTGTACAAATATGGCAAGTATATGTATAGAAGAACGGTCCGCACACACCAAAGTTGCAGTCGGGGACTCCCCTTTTATTATTGCCACCAACTTTCAACGTTTCGGGGGGAACGCAGCCTCCCTTCTTCAGGAGGAGGCTGCGTTCCCCCCGAAACGTTGAAAGTTGGTGGCAATAATAAAAGGGGAGTCCCCGACTGCAACTTTGGTGTGTGCGGACCGTTCTTCTATACATATACTTGCTGAGGGACCCGGCCGGGTTGACGGAGGACCAGCACCACTTGGGCAGAGCAGTGGAAGGAGGTGTGCGGTAAAAAACCACGATGTACAAATATGGCAGCCACCTCCTGGGTCATACTGGGCCGGCGGGACACTAGGAAAAAAAAACAGTGGGCCTCAGGCTCTTGTGGGGCCCTCTGGCCCAGATCTGAAATTTGGAAGCTTCTTCCTATCTGTGAGAAAAAAATTATGCTGCATTGAGTTCAATGATAGGATTCAATGGTTGTAGAATGACCTGTGTTTTTGTGATAAATGTATAAATAAATCACAGGCACAGTTCTACTTTAACTTTTTGTTTCCTACCTATTAAAAAGGGCTGTCAATATTACCAGATAAGTGAATGCCCCGCAAGTACTATATTAAATAATATTGGTGCAAATGAAAATTACTATATTTGATACAGATAATATTTTAGATACATATTATAGTTTTGGTATAAACTGATTAGATCAATTTTTTCAACTCCCATGCCAACAACTGAGCCATAACCACTCTCTAGTGATTCACCCCTTGCTCATATCTAGTCAAATGCCTCCCATAGACATGACATTAAACTGTCAACTCGGTCTATGTAAAACATCATATTTTTATACTTTACGCAGCTGATGCCATTTCATTTTGATATTTCAAAAAATTCAAATATGGTGAGAGAATGTTTATAATGTTTGTATCAAGCATTCCCTACTAAACAGTGTAAAGCCCTACTAGTTAAGTTATTATTTTTTCAATATTCTGTTGAATTACTTTAAATAAAATAGCTGTTTCAGTAGAACATGTAAAAGGTGGTATGATTCTGTTTACAGAACCCACAACATTTCAGGACATTTTTGAATCTGCATGGCTTGTAAAGTCAAAACTGACCATTGTATCTACAGCAACACGGTTCCTGTTGAATTCACATCTTGATTTTATAAAGTCTTGACAAATTACTAACTTCTTGTCACTGGTCAGACAACTATTCCTCATCTTCACAATGCAAGACATGTGATCTTTTTCTTTTGTTGAGTTCAACTTTTATGTAACTGATTCTGGTTTTATTGGAAAGTGATTTTATGTCTTGCAACTATTCTTTGAGTAATACAATATGAGTCTTGGCAGTGTTATGTCTAAAGAAAAAATAAATCCCAGTTGGCCTTCAAATAATCAAAGAGGGCACCATCACAATTGCTGTACAGTAGAAGGAAGCAAATATTTTAGTAGATTTTAGCACTCTTTGTAAAGATCCTTCGCAATATGCTGCCCTTGGGAGTAAAAGGCTAATAGAGAAGGGAGCACTCTGTTTATGATTAAGAGCTTTGGTGGAATTGTTTCTTGTACTAATGTATGATGAGCTTGTAAGTGACACATTGTTATAAGTGGGCATTCATTTCTGCTTAATGTACCATGTGATCCCTGGCCCAAGCCATCCAGCTACTGAACAAGGCTTTGAAGAAGCTTAGGCCGCAAATATAAGTACTGTACCTTTCTGCTTTGTTTATTGGCAATTTCAGACATTGTATGTAGATTCACAAAGCAGTTTCAGAACAAAATTTACCCAGATGCATTTTTGTAGTACACTAAGGGGAAAGTTAAGGGTTTTTCTTTATTCTTCATCAAAGCTTTAGTATATTCCAATTTAAGATGAGACAGATTAGTCAATGTGTATAATCCTAAACCACATTTTATATTAGGCATTTTATTTATTTAAGAGCCAGAAATATGGTTGCCATGATATCCCAAAAGAATAGCTCAAATTTAGAAGTCCTTATGTTAATGTTAGAGCTTATTTAATGAATCTCTTCCTTTGTAAATAATTTACTAATTGTAAATTCTCTATAAAACAATTTGGGCTACCACAAGTAAACACTAAATTAGGTTTTTATATGGATTAAATTAACAGTTTTTGGCAAGGTAAAGCAAAGCAGCCATAAAAGAACGTTCTGCTTACACACTCACCACTCATTCTTCATGCAGTATTTAATTTTAAAATCACTTTATCTTTATTTTGTTGGATTTACCATCGGCAGACAGCAGAAAATAAAGACACTGAAATTGATCATCTACATACTGTAGTACATAGCACCAATGGTCTTTGTTTTAATAATGTGTCCTAAAGTTCACTACTTATGTTTGTTTAAACTCTCAAGTTTTTCATGGCAATTTTTATTATACAATAGTTCAATTATTTCTCCTTAGTTCAATTCTTTCTCCTTCTATACAGCAAGGTATTATGTTAGAATTATGGCAAGTACACGCTTGCTGATTTAAACTGACCACTTTCTCGGGCTTATCTCCAGAGTAACAGTCTGCGCTAAGGAAACATGTTTAAAGGCATCAAATATTTATCAAACTCATAAAGAAGCAAATGCACCTGTGTATGGGGTGCCATTTGTCCCATTCTGTATCCAAAACTATCCCTAATACACACAATAAATGTCTTTCAAGGCATATGAGTATTTGTGACCATATACACAGATAAAAAATATACAAAAGACTTATTTCTATTAAAGAATGAGAACAAAATATGTTTAGTGCACAAAGGGATGCCATTATATTACAAACTCCATTCTGTACATTTTAAAAATCAATTTGTCTCACACATATATAACCTTCATGTAACAGACACACTTATATGCAAAGTTACTTACAGAAGGAATTATGTAAAATAAAACATGAACAGAATATATAATAGTGTAACTAACTAGTGCATGCCAAGCTAGATTTGAAAGACAGAATAGATATTTGTGACAGAAAGCAAGATTTTATAGTACAGGATTCATTCTATCAGCAAAATTAAAGTTTTGTTTTACAAGACAGATAAAATTGCTGTTTTGTGAAGCAATACTGTCAGTCACTTTAAAGAACAAAGCTTATTTCCATATAACAAACAAGATAAAAAGTTGCCAGCTCTGCTCCACATTACTGCATCATCCCTAAGGGCATAGTATACTGTCTGACTTGCTATAGAGAGCGCGCTCTAATGTCCCCTTGGCTGCAGCCTATGAGTAAGTGTCCCATGTAGACACGAAACGCGTCAGGCTTTTATTTTTTATACAAGATGTAACAATAAAATAATTTTTTACTACTTTATCAACACTTCATGGCTCCTGGATTCCATTTGATTTGATCATATTGTTTGGGGCTCCGGATTAGTGCCAGCTCTACTTTTTGGTATTGTGCATACATAGGATACTGTCTGACTTGCTATAGAGAGCGCCCTCTAATGTCCCCTTGGCTGCATAGAAATAAACATAAACAAACAATTCCTAAAAGTATTTTATCCAGTACCTCTGCAGCTTTATTCGGCAAGGAGCCTATACCCGCCACTATTGGTCTCCCTGGCAGGTTAATAGGGTTCTTGTGAATATTTGGTAATTCATATATGAGAGGCACTACCGGATATTCAACTGTCATGTATCTTTTAGAGCACTCAGTAATGGCCTGACTATGTGTAGCTTGCAATAAAAGGGTGTTGAATTCACATTTAAATCAGTGGGATCACCCCTTAACAACATAGATACTTTATTATCAGACAACTGACGAAAAATTTTGTTTACATACATTTCAGTGGCCGTGACAACGATAGCTACTCCCTTGTCGGAAAGGCTTTATCGTTATGTTGGACATAGACTGTAATTCTGTCAAGGCATCCACTTACTCATATTATATCTCCCACATTTCTCTCTAGTCAAGAGACTTGTTCCTATTTCAGATTTAACTCTTTGTATGTATATTTCTACTGTGGGATAGGTAGTGGGAGTGACAAATTTACTTTTTAGTTTAAGCCCCAGTTGACCAGTGTCAAGGCCCAATTGGGCATCCCTTGTCAAGTTTTCTTGCTGAGTGGAAAAATGTACTTTAAAGGTGGCCATACACGGGCCGATAAAAGCTGCTGACAGACTGAGTCGGCAGTTTATCATCCTGTGAGTGGGGCCCTCCGACGGGCTTCCCCAATCGATATCTGGCCGAATGACGGCCAGATGATGATCCGGGCAAGATTAAAAATCCCGTTGGATCGCCCATATGCACAATCCAATCATATGCACGATTGGATCAGCCCGATATCGCCCACCTCGGCGTGGGCATATCGAACAGAGATCTGCTCATTTGGAGATATCGCCAAACGAGCGGATCTCTCAGTGTATGACCACCTTAAGTCTTAGGGGCAGATTTACTATTGGTCGAATTTCGAATGCTAAAAAAATTTGAAATTCGACCATGGGAATAGTGGGGAATAGTGGGGAAGTAAAATACTTTGAATTCGACTATCGAATTCGAAGAATTTTACCGCAATTCGATCGATGGAACGATCGAATATAAAAAATTTTTTATATTCAATCAAAGATAATGATACCCAATTTGGTAGCTTTGATCTGGCGAAGTAGGTGGTCGAGTAAAAATTTAAAGGGGAAGTTATTTGACCATCGAATATTCGAATATTGAAATAAAAATCATTCGAATTCGAATATTCGATGGTCGAATTTGCCTGATTTGCATATTGCAATTCGAATATTAATACAGATTTGATCAATCTTCGAATTCTTCATGTGAATTTTGTAAATCTGCCCCTCAGTGTTTGGAAAAATCTGTATAAATTCACCTGTAACTGAAACCTGTGAATTAATCTGTGAAGTTGGGCAACAATTAAGACCATAGGACAAGACCCTCATTTGTATTGGTGTCAGCTCAACTGATGACAAGTTGAATACTACTTGCGAACTTCCCTCCCGGTTGCTGTTTCCGCTCCTTTTGGGGTCTGATGTCTCTCCTGTCTCAGTTTACCTCTTCATGTGGTTGGCCTCCACCTGTGCTGTGATTGCTCTTCTTATATGGAAGGAGCCCGATCTACTTCTATCTCTTCCACTTATTGTTTGTGTCCAGTTATACACAGAGCCACGTTCATAATCACTGGTATCTCGATCAAATTTTAGTTTTTTGCTTCTAACCACATCATTTTTAAAGCATTCAAGTATATTACTGTATGCAATTTTTGGTTAAACTGTGTAAGTTCATCTGGTGGCATTACACTACTCATTCTGTTCTGTAGTGTTGTCAATTCGATTTCAATATTTTTCAGTTCCCGCTCAATAAATTTCATGCCATCAAATCATGTGAGCATTTATTTATAATTCCCGCAAACTTTGTTTTAAATTCATCATTATGTGCAAATAGAGTAGGTTGTAGGTTCACATGTAAACCCCTTGGTATCCAATGTACATGCAAATATTCTGTGAGTGTTAGACTATGCAATTGCAGCTCAATCTGTTTCTTGCTACAAGCTTTATATTTACATTGACGTGCTGGGGCCGATGTACTAAATTCACGTGAATAGATTGAAGTTCGATCAAATTCAATCGAATTTCAATCGTAGGATCTATTCGATCGGTCAAATATGCTAATTTTGGCATATTCGATCATCGAATAGCAAATGGTCGAATGATCGAATACATTCGAATAGATTCAAATGATCTAATATTCGATCAGCGAAGGATTTAAATTTTAAAGTTTATTCGATTGCCTACTTCACCAGATTGGACCTACCGTATTGCAATAGAAGCCTATAGGAGCACTTCTGATCAAATAGGATTCGAACGATCGAAGTCTTAGATTGTTCGAATCGTACAAATCATTCAAATGATCAAATGATTTATTCAACTGATCGAATAAATTATTCGAGTGATCGAATAAATTTGTATTCAATCGTCGAATGATCGAATATCGAATAAAAGGGAGCCTAAAACCATTCGATTAGCATTCGCCGATCGAATGCTAATCAAATATCGAATTTGGTCGAGCTAATTATGGGGAATAATAGTAAATTTGCCCCGCTGTAATCGATGGTGTTGCAAGAAAGTCTCAAGAACCGCCAAAAATACCACATACAGTATTCTGGTGAAATCGTTTTCACTATAGGAAAAAGTACCATACATTCCATCATTGGATTCCATATTTTCCATGTGCAAACACGACTCTTAATATATACTTGTCCAACACATGTAATGCACCATGTAATTAGCTTGTAAGGAAAAAGCAGTGGTGCCTAGACTCAATAAGCGGAGAGTCAATCCACTTTCAATGCATATATCTTCCAACAGAGTCGCACTCACTTATGATAAAACTTAGCATTTATTTCAAACGCATTAAAAACATGTGAACAGTTCATATGCAGCATATCAGAGTTATCTGTACAGAGTCCATTAAAAAGTGTGATGTTTTCGGGAACATCTTGTCCCCTTCCTTAAGCAGTTCTCTGCCACATGCCACAGCGTGTCAAGTATACAAACTTTCCTTTCTCTAAACAGATTAAGGTTTCAAGGTGGAAACATGTCTCAAAGAGTGGATACAAGGAAGTGGTCACGCTGGCTGGTATCCCAGTAACCAAAGAGATTAGAAACTGGATCAAAAAAGGTTATGAATATAATCAATAGACATTTCAGTTAAATAGTAAAAGCATGAAATTAACTCATCACAGAAATAAATGCAGGTCAAAGTAAACTATCTATCCACTGAACCTCAGTTTTCTTTATTTTTAAAATGCGGTCTCCGCCTCTTACCAGTGGGGGAATGTGCTGAATCAATCTAAATCTTAGATCATCTGAGGAATGCCCTGCATCTATACAGTGTCTAGATACAGGGAGAGCTCTATTTTTAGCATATATATATATATAATATAATATCTCCATACACTGATTTAATTTTTTTCTGGCATAGGTGGGTACTCAAAAAACTTCATAGCACTAAGCTGATTGGATGATTAGCTGAAAAATGTATAACATTATACCTTGACAGAATATTTTTTAATATAATGTACAATAGAGAATGAAAGTACACTTACATCATCAAAGAAGTGGCTTTAGAGCCTTAAGCTGTATGGCGGATCTATAAAAGAAAAAAATATTCTTCACTTTTTATTGCCAGTGGAAAAAAATGATGTTCTGTTATTTATCTTTCTTATCTTGGATTTTCGCCTGAGTAAAAGATGTGAACAACAGTTTCATAGATGTTGTTGAGCTTCCTAAATACTTTTCACAGACTTTTATCTCAGTTGGAGCCTACTTTTATGTTTTTGGCCCATTAAACACATGGAATATTACCTGTTCAGAATAAAAGACAAATCTGGTCAGACAGTTGCAGCAGTAGAGGAATGCAATGATAACTGAGGCAGATTGTACATTTTTTAAGCAGAAAGTCATGAAGGGTTGACAAATAAAATTGAAAATTGTTCTCCTGCACTGCCTTAGCCTGGTTTAGAGTAGGAATGTATCAATCCTTGTCTGAGTTACCACTATCCCAATGTAAATCCTTTAAATCATACAGTTTGAGGACAGCACTCAAGGAGCAATTGCTGTGGTTGTATTTTTTATTCAAGACTACTTAAATACAAATCATGTTTTGGGCCCTATATGCTAGTACAGGTATGTGACCACTTGAGAAAGGGCACATAAGGCCTGAAACATGTTGTGTAATTAAGTACAGGGTTGTATTGGGCTGGAAGGACACCGGGAAAAAAACCCGGTTGGCCCAGATCCGCACCCTGTGTCTCCTCCGATTAACCTGCTGCGACTGGATACTCATTGCACACATGCACAAACTCGCACACACATGCATGTTCAAACTTGCACATGCGCAGTAATTGGGAGGGACCAGAGGAGGGCCTGAGGCAGCAGCCCCGTAGAGCCCTGGTGCCCCAGTCTTACCATGTTTAAGTAGGCTGGAATGAAAAACAGAACAACATCCATTTACAGATCCTTGAGTTCTCTCCTCAAACTGTATGGTTTGAAGAGTTGGCAAATGTATTCATAAAGATGTGAAAGTTTGATTTGTAAGCAAATGCCAAATTGTAATGTGGAAAACAACCAATATTAACATTTGGAACACAAACATTTTTAGCACATAGGCAAGAATGACCCCCATCTGCTCATGACTGGGGAATTTATTTTAAGAAAAATAAAACAAAGGTACAAGTGTGGAAATTCATTGATAATGTGTCCCTGTAATTTCACTGACAGTACTTGGAGTTTAGTATAACCGTTCTGAAGTGTTAAATGTTTGTCCATTTCCCTGAATACTATGAATAGTACAAGCTATTTCTATATAAGAATATTAGACATTTCTTTTTTTAGAGATAAGAAAATGTTAGTAATAATGGAGACAATGGAAATTGGGGAATTAAATAACCATTTAAGAAATGGTATAAAAATAGACCAAGCACAAGTTATTTGCTATGATATTATGCTTTAGAAATAGAATATGAAAATTAGATAGAAGATGAGAGGCTATAGGCATTCTGTTGTTAAAAGAATGCTTAGGTTTTTTAGCCTTGCAGTTCTGGGGACGAAGATCCAATTACAGCCAGACCACTGTCATGATACAGGCCCTTAATAGTTAGTAAAACAGGCCAAGGTATCATGAAAAGCATGTCTTCACCTAAATCACAGACATAACAGGCCCCTCTTCCCTAAAGTCTGGAATCAGCCAAGAAGAAAGAGGTCATAAACTATGTGCCCTTTTCCAA
>CM044444.1:53272701-53293704 GCA_024363595.1 Xenopus borealis
ATCCATTTAGACAGTACCAGAATTAAATCTGATTCTACAGACCATTGAACAAGACTGCATCTTACTGCAATGGGGAGCTATCCTTTTGCATCTGTACTGAAAATAAGTCCAGCCAAAGTCACAAAAAGAAACTTCCATATTTTCTGCAATGCAAGCCAGTAGATCAGGCAGTTTTCCTAGGCATTCCTAGAGATTTAATAGTTATGATTACAACTGACGTATGTGTTTACTGCTATAAAGGCATCGGCCTTTGATGGGTTCCTTGATCCTACAACACCATGTGAAAAGTATGTTTGCAATAGTGTTTGCTAGTGAAGGTCTGTATGCAAATGTACTGTATTGTTCGAAGGATAGGCTGCAGTTTTGTCAGCATGTCTGTAGGTTTATATGGCAGTTGTCTGACTTCTATGCAATGTGTTCTGTGAATATGGCACACAGTGTTGGTCAATGTGTATGTATCCACTATGCTGGTATATTAATTAAGAGCAATTTTGATGTAAATGAGTAAAATAAAAATGGAAGATGAACAGTGGCTAAAAAAAAGAAAAATTAGAGTCATATAAAGTATATATCTACATGTAGTCTTTCTTTCAAAGGGTTCCCTGGTTGCTAACTTATTTAGGCTAGTAATTGTTTACTGTAAATACTGAACGTAAGTATTTTAAAAACCACAAACAAACACAACTGCAATTTGTCTGTCTGAGCGTAAGTATTTTAAAAACCACAAACAAAGTTAATTTTAAAGAACATCTTTAATGTTGCAGTCATCATTATCCCAGCAGCTAGCTGCCACATATCCTTGTGGAAAGCCATTGACTAGAGATGTCAGATACCAAAACAATTGAGTAATGATATCCATGCAACTTCCAGTACTTTAGCAACAGCTGGTGGAATGATTCCATGGTGCAACTTTCTCCTCATTGAAAGCTAGATTGTAAAAGGTCATTCATAACAGTCTGTTTTTAATATGTAGTTCAGATCTATACTATAAACATCTGGCAGTGACTGAAGAGCTTGCTTTAATCTACAATAAAAAAGCTAAAGAAAGGAATGGAATTAGACCAGCAATCATAGCAGTATATGGGATACAACTGTGTAGGAGCCCATATTGTCCCCCTTGTACTGGGCCCAAGAGGAAAGCAGTAGTTGTTTTCTTATTTATGAATGTTCAAAAACTTTTTACTATTTCCCATTTGTGTTAATTCTATAAACAGTAAAGAGCCTTATTCTATGTATGCATCCTAGTATCAACCTGAGAAATGACTATTTGGCATTTCCAGTAAGCATCTCCTTCATGTTCCATAATGGAATCCATTGGTGCAAGCTTAGCATCTAAATAAGATTGCAAGAAAAAAGATCAATGTGTCTTCCTTGAAAGGGTTTATAAAAAAGCTTTTTAGACATTATATGTATTTGAATCAATCAATGCATAACACATAGAATGTGAGTTCTAAGTGATTTAACTGAGTAATTTCAAATGGGAATAATTACACATACTCACACCAAACAGAGGGGAATAAATCTGCTGCATCCCTCACAGCTGGGACAACAGCTTTGTTACCTCAGTACATCCAAGGTTCCAATGGATTGTGTGCATTACAGGTCACTTCATATGTTTCAGAATTCAATGGACAAAAGACAAATAAAGTACATTATCACAGGTGCCCATTAAACTTTCAGATGACAGTTGTTTCTACATTTACTTCCAGAATATTTAATTTTTTTCAGGATAATTTCATCTAGTTTTGTACTTTCAGCAGTTATTAAAGATCATAGGGGAAAATTTGGCCTGATATACAGTAGTTGCCCAAATGAGCAATTTGGTTGATATGGTAGTGGACGAAGGCAAGCTACGTATGTAGCTATGTAGTCAGACTTGTACTTCAATCTAGAGCATTTGGACCATAGAACTGCCAGCATTCTGGTTGCTTGCAGAATTTCTTTTTAAATGGTTTAGTTATCTTTCTGTACTGGATTATTATTTTTCTTCCACTGCAACCCAGGAAATCAGTATGTACTGTACTTTACATATACATATATATTTTAGCTATCACCTTCAAAGAACAGTTTATGGGTCAAAGGTTGGGTATGTCTAAGTTACAGTACATTAATTCCAGTTCAGTGCTTCGGGACTGAGATCACAACAGTGATCCAAACTGTGGCTTTCATTCTAACACTGGCCTGCAACTCTCCCACCTCCTCTCACCCTTAATAAGACTATGAGTGTCTATTAGGTCTGTATAAATTAAATTCATGTTTCATTACAGCTCACAATAAATCTCATGTCTGAGTTTCTGTGTCACTATTTTTACCCACTGAAGATTTTCTGTAAAATGTAATTGCAATAAATCTCACAAATGTCACTGAATGTGTAGGTTTATAATCCTAGTGATTCATATAGCTTTATTTGCATATGCAATGCTGTGTAGATAGCTGAATAAAATGAAGGTAGTAGTTATGCCTAATCACAATTGAGCATACCTTCCATAGCAGCAAAATGAAAGTGGATATTAGCATTTCTAAAGGCTCTTTTGAATTTTATATGGTCTCTAGTCACAAGTTAGGTGAAATTGTGCAGCACCTTGCACTTCAGTCTCATCTCTTCTTGCCAATGTTGTTCGGTGCAGCTATTGACAACCTCCCTTGAAGGTGGCAGTAACTCCAAGGGTTCCACAACCCACACAGAAAACATGCACCAAAAGAATTGGGTGCACAGGTAATTTTCTCTCCTGCTCTCAATGCATGCATGTGTTTTGGATAGATCCAGTGGGAGCAGTGGGAGCAAATGCTATACTGTATGTTAGAAAAGTACTTTGCTGACTCTGTCCAATAAGAGGCTATACAATAGATCCAGTGGTAGAGTTGCGTGAGCAAATGCTATCTGTTCGAACAGTACTATTCATGTTGCTGACTCTGTCCCATAACAGGCTATACAATTGATTCAGTAGTAGATTTGTGGGAGCAAATTCTCTCTGTTAGAAAAGTACTATTCATGTTGCTGACTCTATCCAATAGGAGCCTACACAAACACCATGGACACCACTTCTGCAACACCTCAGGTTCTCCAGACTAACCTGAGTCCTACAATACATGCAGTATTCCTTGTTAAACAAATGTGGCATAGGTTGTGCATGCTTGTTAGCCATGCTTGTTAGTGAGCTCCACTTTGCCTAATCTGACACTAACTTGCCCTACAGCAGATGTCCATGGAATTCTACATAGGTCAAAAAGGCTTATCTTTTATACCATATCTGGCATGTAGTTTATAGGTCAGCCTTTTGGACCTCTCCAAGAAGAGTCTAAGAAAATTACCTCTCGTTTTCTAATTTCTTTTTTATGGGGAATGTCCTATCCAATTTTCAACCTTTGGGGGCTAGAGCATCATACTATCCAAAGTAGGGAGCTACAATTGTTTGTCTGCAGCTCCTTGTAGCTTTTACACAGGTTCACTTATCTATTACTTAGGCTTCTCTTACCTACTGCTACCAGCATCATACAGTCATCTATACACTGTGTTGAGTCCACAGATCTCTAATTTTGGTTATCTCCTGCCTTTTATAGAATAGGGAAAAATGCCTGACACCTTGGAATTTCTTCCTTCTCCTTGGTATGTCGAGAGATGGACGTACACACTGGTTGAAAAAAGCTGCCAACTTGGTCCCTCCAGACAGCAGCTTATTGATCTGTGTGTTGAGCCCCTGACAGACCTGCCCGACTCATTACTGGTGTAAAATCTGCTAGATATTAAAAGGACAGGTGTGAAAAGCCCCATTGGAGGAGGAGAACATTGGATCATGCACTGGGGTCTATAGAGGTCTATCAGATGAGGACGCCAATCATTGGCCCCAAGGATAAAGTATCCATTATACTCTAATATATTTTTGCCTTTTTATAAAAGCATATCTGTCTCATCTCGGATTTATTAGTATACACTGGAATGATTTTGCCAGCCTCCACTTTCTTTATGAAGAAAAAAAAACTTTATACCGATCTAGGTACAGATATTAAATAGAGATACCTGTCACTCACTGTTTCCCTTTGCCAGCATAATTCACTGTTGAGCAGACTGTATTCTTGCACTTAATGAACTCTGTATAACCCTATCCAGTTAAGAAGATAGAAAACAAATAAAGCTAGAAAACCAAGGGAAATGTTTGTTGATATTGTCGCTGTATTGGCCCAGCAGTGTTCTTTAGAACATCCATAAATGCTTATTAAATACCATCCACTGGGAAGTTAAATGCAAAGGGCTGCTGTTTGTTTCAGAAGTTTTAGAATTGTTTTTCAGAACTCCTGCAGTGATAAATATTTCTCAAGCCGGTCTCCCAGTTCTGAAAACTGAGCCTGCGAGCCAAAAGACACTGCTCATATGTCTCTTGTTAGGAGTCCCCATATTTTACTCTGTTACTAAATTTTACCCCATTTCTTCATTTTAATAAAGGAACCTGTAGTTCTTCACAATTATTTCAGAATTTAATTATTACCAAATGCACCTTCATGATCCCTAAAATGGGGATGTTATAAGGCTTATCAAAACCCAAAGAATGCTGATGTTGAGGTAGATCTTCGTTTCTTTGCATCAGTGATACAGTGGGCAAGTTTACCTCCTTGCCGAGCATCCCCTCTGATGTTCATCTCTTGTACACTAAAACAAAATTACAGGGCATGGGAATATACTTGCTGAGTTAGCACATAGAAACAGTAAAATATGTAGGGGTTGCCAGTAGAAATGAGATGATTTATGTATAAAACTGGAGCTTTACATCAGTAGAGACTACCAGCACCATATACAACAAAGCAACAGTAACACTAAAACGGGTCGGAGGAACAATAACAACAAAAAATTAAAGTGGCTTAAACTAATGAAAATATACTGTTGTGCTGCACTGGTAAACTGGTGTACTTGCTTCAAAAACACAACTATTGCTTATATAAACAAGCTGTTGTGTAGCCATGGGGGCAGCCGTTCAAAGCTCAAAAAGACGAAAAAGGCATAGGTTACTCAGCATGTAATGGGGCTAGAGTAGGGACTAGGTATTAACCCTTCGTTACCTGGATGGACCACAGTCCAGTGGATTGTCAGGGGGCCTCACTCTCTCAGGCACCCCTCATTGGGTCCTGACCAACACTCTCAGCCAAACCTAGCTGCTTCAGCCCTGACTGGTGGGTATCCCACAGATCCCACTCTCTCAATGTAGTGCCATAGCTGCCCTTGCTAGTTTATAACTAAATTAATTAAATTAATTTTAACTACCTCAGTCACTATCTTCTTCAGGGAATGACTCAACAGCATTGAACTGCTATTCTCTTTCTATCCCATGACATATCTCACAATTCTGCCTGTAAGTTCCCCTTTTATTACTTTCCTTCCTCTACCCACTGGGGTAGCAACATCTACCCTCTAGCTCCCCCTGATGGTTTACCCGAGCACTACTTGTAGCATACAATTGGTGAATGTATCTGTTATCTTCTATGTATCCTGTGCTGGATTGGCTGCCCCATGTCTTCACAACGACTTGTTTATAAAAACTATAGTTATGTTTCTAAAGCAAACACACCAGTTTTATTATTACAGCTCAACAGTATATTATATTGTCATTCCTTTAAAACTATTTTTTTGGTGTGAAGGAAGTAGGTATTTTCCTAAAAATGTTTTTATGGCTGTGAAGTATTTGTAACAGTATACTGTGTACTGTATATTGTGTCTAATTTGAGCAACTATATAAATTCATTACATTGTAACTATTAGAGGGAGGTACAATAATTGCAATCTCACAAGCCGAACAAGAATAAGGGCATTCACTGAAATGTACAGCAAATTATATATTAAGATAAGGCAACGACGATTCAGTGACAATCAGTATTTACTGCTTTTCTTGGCACCACAGGTAAAGCTGTCTACTGAGCAATACATCATGTAACAAAGTAACATGCAAGTGATCAGAAATCAGCTTATTCCACAAAATGTACAATGAATTGGAACATAATAAACACAAACTGCAGCTCAAAATAATGGGATAATGGGCTTAAAACCAACAGAATAATTGATGGATTACAGCTGCAGAGATTCAGCAGTTCCAATTATAATGTATTGCTTCAGCTAACTATGTATGATACAGAGTAATCATTATCATTGTGGATGAAGACATGGCATATATTAAGAGATCATTAGTACTGAAAGGGATCAGAATATCTACAGATACAGCAATGTTCTGTTTGGTGTTGTAGATCCATGTCTGGAGGGCATCCTGCTGAAACCATGCACTGATTTACACAGCACTAATTAGCACATCTAGTGAAAACATATGCCAAAATGTAGCACTTTTTCTGATTTCTTAATGCCTTTGTGGTCTGTAGATAGCACTGCAACCCTATAACAAAGCCCTTGTATTCTTCTAAGTGGCACACTTTTTCGACTGCAGAGCATAAGGTAGCACAAATACCTTTTCCAACGGCAGGCAGTGCTTGAAAGAGTGTGGCAATGGCGGGGTATGTCATGGAACATTATTCACAATTTGCACCAAGAAAACGAAATATTAACTTCTGTTATAAACCGATAGTTCCAAGGCTAAATCTTTTACGAACAGTCTGCAAATCTGCATCTGGGTAGTAACCCATGACATTTAATAGCATTGTCTCCTCTATGTGTATGTTGCATGTGTAATACTATGTTGATTGTAATATGCAGTCTCTTTCTTGCTTCTTTTAAATATGTAGCCTCACTCACACAATTTCTTATTTAATATACAGTATTATATATAGGCATATCCCAATTGCTATTTTATCCCAACTGACTTGCTAGTATTCCCAGTGGAAAAAAATCAGATAATCGAATTTATATTTTTTTATTGTTGGAATGTACATTTTCCCTAAAAGTCTTTGGCCATCTACATAGTTTTAGAGGTAGATGACATAAAAAATGCTTCATTCTATTCACAGTCCACCACATTCAACTCCACATCATACTTGATTCCCTATTATATAGTTCCTTGATTCCCTGTTATATAGTGTTTATTATATAGGTACACAACTTGCTTTTATTTCAGATGGGAGGCTGTAACATGCTTCATTATTGTATACATTCAACTGTCTTCAGCATCCTCCACCCCTGGCCAAAATTACAGGCCACACACGTCATGAGAAAAAGTGTCAGTCACCCATGGGCCCTCCATCAAACAATTATATTTACTGCTGAGCTTTCAAATGCTATAAGTGGCCTGCATATGTATGCCCACCTGAATCTAACTAAAAGTATTACTGAACTGCAATGTGCAATTGATATGTGTATGGGGGGAGTAGATAAAATGACATAAGGATAACAAATGCCTTGAACTTCCATTGCTTGTGTATATTAAGTAAGGCAGGTGATTGGCATGAAATCCTAGGGGAGGGATCAAAAACGATCAGGAGGAGAGATACTATAGAGAAAACCAATACTCCGTGTAATAGAGTAAGCAGTGATAAAAACAGGTGATTGTTTCTCTTAATCATCCTAGAAAAATACAAATCGGCATTCATGCAGCCGTAGTTCCCACTGTCAATAATTGCATACACCGAATATCACAAACCCCATAATCCTCTTTATATAATGTGATGTCCTTTGTAAGCTCAGTATGCTTTGCTGTTCATTTAGTATAGATGCAACCAAAGTATGGAATGGAATAATTTAGCAAGTAATAGCATGCTGAAATGCTCTTACCTCATAGCTAATGTGCATCTCCAGAGGGTAAAGCTTCTCAGGTCACAAGTAGCTGTCCACAATTACAGTATATTCCCAGGAGGATTACGATGAAAGGTTATAGGGGGAAGCTTTGAACCTACGCAGATATAATTGTAAAGCAGATCATGGCCTTATCCCTGTTAAAGAGCTCTCTTGCAGTAACAGGATGGAGCTACGTAGCTGCAAATGGCCTATGCTGTCCACATACTGACAAATGGCAGGCTTTTAGAGGCTTCCTTTCCTCAGCAAAAATCATTTTAATCAATTTGAGGTCTGTGGTTTCATCTTTGGACTACTTTATTATTTATCCATTGACTTATTTTTACACATTGTTGCTAGTGTTATTGTACCACAAAATGGACACTACAGAAAAAAGCCAATTTCTGTTTCTCCAGGAGTAAGAGAGAGAGAGAGCATATGGATACGGAGACTCATGACTCATACCTTAAACAACTTATTGACACCAGAAAAATCTCTTAAGATCCTAGAATTGTAATTGGGTTATATAAAAAGAAACATGATGTGCCCAGGTTCAGTAACCCATAGCAACCTAGTAGCAAGTAACATTTACTGGTCACTTGTATAAAGACAAACAGCTCTTTAATTGTTATGGGTAACTGCACCTAGACAAACTAAAGGGCCTGTATACTAAAATTCTAATTTTTTTTAACATTTTCTTTCTCTAAAAATGAGGTTTTATTTCAAATATCTCTAAACCGCTAACAATTTAAGATTTATAAAGTGTACAAACTATGAAAAGCTCGAACAAACCTTCAGCTAGTAAAAGTAGTTGAGGTCCTACAGAAGCCAATGGGGCTGTGCTGATTCTACTGGACCTTTTTTTTGGTCAGGCAACCTGAAATATTAGAGATTTTCGAAGTTTTTGTGTTTTAGTGTTCTAGTATGTACTTTTTATATTTGGATCTTTTTTGCTCGTGAGCCACATTTAAATTTAAAAAAGAGTTGGAGAGCAACACAAGCATGAAAAAGTCCATGGGGATGTCAAATAAGAGCTCTGATTGGCTTTTTGGTAACCCCTATATGGACTGGCAGCCTACAGGAGAGAATGTTTGGCAGGACATCTGTTTTTTATGCAACCAAAACTTGCCTCTAAGCCAGGAATTCAAAAATAAGCACCTGCTTTGAGGCCACTGGGAGCAACATCCAAGGGGTTGGAGAGCAACATGTTGCTTGCGAACTACTGGTTGGGGACCACTGCCTTACATTATTACTGCTTTGTTTCCCCATTTCTTGGTCCTTCACTAAACATGTTACTTTATATAACTGCATTTCATAGGTCTGAAAATATCAAAATCATTCATCTTGTGTTAATACTAAAAAATCCTTCAGCAAAAGGCATTATTCTCTTAAAAATATATATAACCAAGGCATAGGTGCCCTTAATCATGGGACATTGTAAAGTATCTTTCCATGACCCCAAGTAATGTATTTTGATGGCTGTCAACTTTAGAATAACCTTTATGCACTGGTATTCAGCATTGCAGCTATGATATTTTTCCTCTGCCTCTTGTTTTTACATATTTTACTAGAAGCATATTCATCGGCAACAGTGAGAAGGGTTAAGCCCTTCGTTAAAAAGAGAAGAGCAAAATATGTAAGAGAACCAGATGTGATGAAATGTTAGGATGTTTGGTTTACAGGTGGCAGATTGCGTTGCTAAACCTCATTAGTATTACTGTCACTTAGAGCCTGGCCAAGCAACAAAGAAATTCTCCAAGCAGAGACACAGAAGGGCACAAAATAAATAGCAGCAGCAGTGCGCAGGATCATAGGTCTTCATTTTGTGTGTGAACTTCCAGCCCAAAAACATGGGACTCTGGATAATGATTCTCTGTCACATAATCCAGCTCAGCTTGCAACTGTATGGTACAAGGTTGTGCTGTTCATTGTAATGAAAATGATATTTTAAAAATTATATAAAGGACAAGTTAGGCATACTTTCACATAGTTATTCATATATCAAGTTCTGGTAAATTGTTCCACACCCATCAGCAGAAACAGAAAGGCCACAAGGGTTGAAGAACATGTTGGAAAGAATGTATTATGTTCATTTGCTTCTTGTACATGTAGCTGAATATAGAAACCTAGTGTGCCTGATAGGAGGCAAAGTTCAGTTAAAATATTTGTCATTTCTGAGAGGGGGCAAGTGGCATAAATTTAATTATGAGTAAAGCTATTTGCCATATGTTCTGATAAATTACATCCCACATTGTGACTTATACAATGGAGTCTATTTTTGTAGAGTAAAGTATTAGGATGTATTTTATTATGTGCAACAGTTATAATTGTCTGGTTGTCAATTGTATCAAATTTCTCAGACACTGTCGAATTTTGTCTTTTGCTACTTTTTTTTGTAACAAAGCATTTATCTATGAAAATGTTCAAGGTCAAGAACTGACAAAATTCATAGAAAGAAATTAATTTGATCATATAGTAATCCTTAGTTTGGTTTTATTTATTACAAAGAGCAAAGTTGTCTACAGTTCTTATCCGCTTTATCAGCCAGTCAGCAGGTAGCATTTACTGAACACTTGTTTCAATGTAAACCCTCATAAACCCATATGAATACCATATGTAATAAAAGGCACTAAGTTTGCACAAGTGCAGAGCCCCTTAGCAACCAATAATATGCTGAATTTTAAACAGACTTTTCAAAGTATTCATGTACATTACATGTTATTGCACCTATAGGTCATGTTGATGATGTTTCACAAATCATTTTGCTTTTGTAAGTGACTATTACTTGTAGTTCCTAAACCTGATTGATTTGCCAACCTGACAGTTCCTTCTCAAACTGTCAGTTAAAATTTATAACCCTAAAGGACTATACCACAAATATGGTGGTACCCACTTAGAGGAAATTGGTAATGTAAGTACTTTTGTAACAAAGCTTTAAAGCTTTTACAATGTTATTATATACAATATTTAAATTGTTTAAATTACATTGCCTTGTCTAGCTTAGCACAGGGTCCATGGCACTACAATATAGCATTGCTTTTGGATTATTAACTTAAGAGCTGATACTCTGGTGTGATGCTTGAGATTTTGCTTCATAGCATATGGTAAATTCAGTATGACCACTCCCTAGTAAAGGTTGGTGTGTGGAGCAGAGACATCTTAATAAATCTCAAACATTTACTGTACATTGTCCATAGTAGCTAAATAAATGTTTTGGTATTATGGACACTATATTTAGGTACTATAGTAGGTATTATGTGTAGTGATGGGCGAATCTACCCAGTTTCGCTTCACCGAAAAATTCTCGAATTTCCAGCGAAATTCGCGAATTGGTGAAAAAATTTGCGAAACAAGTCGCAGCGAATCATGGGAATTTGCCGCGAATTCGCTCCTGGCAAATAAATTCGCCCATCACTAATTATGTGTTTTTAAACTTATTCTATACATTCTACATTTGATATTTGAGTGAAAAATTAACAGACAGCTTCCTTGTGCATACCATTGATTGATTATAAAACAACACCTATGACTTCCTGCATTTCTAGATGTCTACACTCATCCCAACACACCTTCACTCAGCATGTACCTACCTTAAAACATAATGGGGGGTCATTTATAAACTTCACACAGGGCAGATTGGTTCGCAGAGTGAATATATTTGCCCTGCGCCTGGTTATATTTATAAAGCTGAATAAGAGTGTGCAAACAGATTTGCGAATTTGTTTTTCACATTGCGAATATCTATAGGAGCTTTTTAAATATGGCAAAGATTACAAATTGCGAACACTCTGCGCCACAACTTTGGTGGTGGAGAAAATATTCAAATTGCGATTTTAAGTTACTGTTTAAGCTATTTTCGCGCAAAACAACCTTTGCAAATTACCTGCACTCACGCAAAGACCTGTCTTGTTTGCGAAAATTAATTCAAAATGCGAATTCGCAAAAACAGGAAAGACGGGCACAGTAGTGCAATATTGTAGCTTTCAGGAAAAAGCATGGGCAAAACTACCATTTGCAAACAATTATGCGCTGTGCAAACTTTATAAATGACCCCCATTGTTTTTATAAAGATAAAGTATCCCCAGCTGCAAAACAAAGTTTATTACAAGTTCTTTTGGAGTCTTGTGACCTACATAAAACTACTTGGCCTTGAGCCTTTATTTTTAAATAAGCCTTAGCAGTTATTCTCTTCCTCAGATGCTATTAAAACAACTGCCAATTTATTGAGATTTACAGTATGTGTGGTGATAAGAAAGCAGCATCATATTTTATGCAGATAAATCATTTGTTTGCATGGATCCATATAATATTTAACTAAGTACATAATATTTAAAGTTAAGATTAATAATCTTTATACTGTATATTCATTTTTAAGGGTCAGACATAATGGAAAAACTGTGGGGTTGGTGATGAATATCCTATAGTATTGGTGCTGCAGATACAGTATCTTTCATTTCACGGTTATGTGTTTTTAGAAAAGGAAATGTGGTCACTTTTGTTGAAAAGGTGTGGTGTAATCCATTAGGTGTCTGATTCAGTTCAATGCTTTTGAGACTTAAACAGGACCTGTCACCTTGAGACTTAAACAGGACCTGTCACCTTGAGACATGAGTAAAATATTTATTTTCCATCCTTAGTTAAACCCTTAAGTCAACTGTTTTTGTCTATATCTGAAACGGATTAGAAAATATCCTTCATGTAAAAAGGGCTTCATAGGCGCTGCCATGTTTAAACACCCCTTTGTTTTCCGTGTGTGGGCTGTGCCAAACTGCCAAATCTCATTCATGCTTAGTCAGAGTATACTCTATGATAGACAAGCTCTGTATAACTCATGTCACACCAGGACTTGATATTCTATGGGAATTATTTGAAACACCTTCTATTGTTCTATTCAGATTGTGTGGGCTACTCCAGCCACTAACAACTGCACAAACTGGTGATATCATGAGAGGAGTCTGCAGCACTGATTCTACCCATGATGCTTTGCTCTCCTGACTTTCTGGAAAGTCAGGGCTTCAGTTAGTGTCTCATGGACATTTGAAAAGTAGTTATAAATTGAGAATTAGTGAGATTTGAGCATAATAAATAGGGGTATGTGGTTTGTTTTAAAAGTTTTATTTCCTTCCTAGTGTTAACTCAATCATGACAGGTTTCCTTTAAGAGGGTTAATAAAAGTTATGTAGCTCAGCAGCTACACAGGCTTTTGCCTCTCCTGAACCCTACTAAGCATTTTTATTATGATTAGTTCATTCCCTGTTATTTCCCCTGCAACCAGAAAAGCACTTAGAGGAATTCCTGCTGGAAACTCACAAAATGGAGCGAAAATTAGTAGCAATGTAGCATTCACTGGCAAACAGCTGCACTTGAGCCTGGCAAAAAAATAATAACGCACAGAGCAATTAGCGTAATTAGCATTGGCAGAGCCCAAGCCAGACGCAACAGTGGAAAGCTGGGACACTTATTAGGTACTCGGATGAGTCTAGCTTTATTTCCAAATCCCTAACTAGTGCTAAAAATTGTCCCTCAGATAAAATAAAAGGGTGATTGAAAATATTATGGAAGGGAGGAAGCCTCATCTTTTCTCACATAATACACTTGGATGGATATGCCCTCATTAAATTATATGTTCAATTAATGCCACACATTATAACGAGCCTGTGCATAAACCAGGTATTTTCTGTTGATGTTACACTTTAAAAAAGTCATTAGATCCTTCTCTTGGTTGGTTATTTCTCAGTTATCACACCACAACCATTGCCTTTTTTACCTTTCTTATAAAATAGTAATGACATGATTTCCTAAGTATAATTCCCACTGAGAATTAAAGAGTAAAACCGTGTTAAATAAATTACCAGCATCACATATTTCACTTTTTCTGTGGTGTGAAGAATGTGAATATTAGCTACAGGGAATAACAACAGCATATGTTGCCTGTGTGCAACAGAATTATCACACAGGTTTAGAGGCTATAGACAATATTTCAGCAGAGCATTGATGCCGCTTATGGGTTGTTATTTGCCCAGTATAAAAGTGTAGAAGTTACATTTAAGGGCTACTGTACCTTAATTTTTTACATTTCTTTTTTGTATGTGTCTAATGGAAATATTATGAAAATAATACAGAATTATTTATTTTCAGTTTTGTTTCCTAGCTTCAATTAAGGTGTTATTGGCTCAACTTGAAACTTATATTGAAACAGATTTAGCACAATAGTGCATCATAGTTTTCCTGGAAGATTCACAGTATTCATAACACTCAAGGACTCTGTAGTGAAGACTAGGGATGGCGCGAACTGTTCGCGTGCGAACTTGTTCGTGCGAACATCCGCTGTTCGCGCTCGCAAAATATTCGCGAACGTTGCGCGACGTTCGCCATTTTGGGTTCGCGCATAGTTGCGCGACTATTCTCAGCATTTATATAGTTGCGCAACTATTTTCAGCATTTATATGGCATATTTTTTCTGTGCTTCAGTGGCTGCGACTATTTTCAGCATTTATATGGCGTATTTTTTCTGTGCTTCAGTGGCTGCGACTATTTTCAGCATTTATATGGCGTATTTTTTCTGTGCTTCAGTGGCTGCGACTATTTTCAGCATTTATATGGCATATTTTTTCTGTGCTTCAGTGGCTGCGACTATTTTCAGCATTTATATGGCATATTTTTTCTGTGCTTCAGTGGCTGCGACTATTTTCAGCATTTATATGGATTTATACAATGGATTTTTCAGATACATTTTTGCCCTTGATCCCCCTCTGGCATGCCACTGTCCAGGTCGTTGCACCCTTTAAACAACTTTAAAATCATTTTTCTGGCCAGAAATGTCTTTTTTAGCTTTTAAAGTTCGCCTTCCCATTGAAGTCTATGGGGTTCGCGAATATTCGCGAACAGTTCGTGTTTTGTCGCAAGTTCGCGAACATTTTTTCCGTGGTTCGCGCCATCCCTAGTGAAGACTCACCCTGGTGGTCTAGCTGGGGGCAGCAGGGACGCCTGCTGCCCCCACGACAGAGATGTCCGTCTGCTTCCACGTTGCGCCGGTAACTAACCCGCGCGAGGCGTGCACTTCTAGGTCTTAAAGGTGCATGCGCACTGACGTGATGACAGCACGCAATGGCGCGAGATTCAAAAGTTTAAAAGGCCAGTTCGGCTTTTTTCTAATCGCCCCTTATAGGTTTGTTCCTGGTGCCTTTGCTTGATTCTGGTTGCTGTTTGTTCTGATTCCTGTGTTTGACCCCCGCCTGGCTTTGACTACTCCTGGCTTCTGTATCCTGATCCGTGCCTGTTATCCGACTACCGATTCTGTCTCATCCTCTTCCAATTGATTACCTGGTTTTGACCCTTTGCCTGACAGACTACGCTTACTATCCGCCTGCCTAGACCCAGCCTGTCTTCGATTATGATTTCATCTCACGCCTCTGTACTTCGACCTTCTGCCCAAAGACTTTTGCTTACAGTTGTGTCCCTTTGCCTGCTCAGAACCTCTTGTCTTGCACCTCTCGTTTAAGACCTGGTGGCATCCGATTAGCCAAGGGCTCCTCCTGAGGTGAAAGGCGGCTGTTATAGGCAGAAGCACGAGCCGAGACCAGGGTGCTTGACATTGGTTCTAAGTTTAGGGTGCCGACCGTTACATTCTCAAAAAGAAACTTTTGCTTATAAGAAAGGGTACCATCCAGTTGAACACCATACTACCCACTAAAAGGCAGGAAAGTGAAAGTGAATGTTGCTGTACCACCAATCATTGACAACTACTATCAAGAGATCCCATTTGCCAAGGTCAGCCATTTGGGAGTTTTAACCTGGGAAAAGCAATTCATACAATTTAGTCCCTATATAAATGCATGAGGAAACAAAATCATTCTTAATGAATGAGATGAATGTGTTTGCCAGCTTTAATATGTTGCAGTAAATGGACAGATAAACAATTCCAATTTAGCTAAAAAAGGGCATTTTTACTAGATATTTGCACGATATGGCTCAATCTGGTCCCATGTGATCAGTGTACGCATTCGGCTGCCTAAAAGGACCCCTGATCTGCACCGAATCATTGCCCAATATAGGTTTTGTTTAGTAGTTCCTGGGTGTGATTATTATATTGATATCTGTGTTTGATATTCTTCCAGTCCTGACACTGGCCTTTGACCCCGATTACTCTTCTGCTCTTGATTTTGTACTGTATTGTCTGATCAGGGCCAGAACTAGGGGTAGGCAGAGTAGCCTTATCTGCTTCTCCTACCCTCTAGTCTAGTCCCTGCTCACAGCTGTAGCCAGCATCTTATTTTTGCGCATGCTCTGTTTTTAGCACATGCCTGCGTTCGGTTATTTTGCGTGTGTGCACATTCAGTTTTCCGGGCATGCACGTCTGTGGGCATTATGCCCAGTATGCACGCCTGTGGGCATTATGCATAGGTTGGCCCAGCGCTGTGTCTGATCCTTGTTATTGACTCCGCCTGTCCCTTGAGTATGCTTCTTGTTCACCATTCCTGTACCATGTACAGTTCCCTTGCCTGCCCAGAACTCTCTCCCTGGTCATCTTACGGGAAGACCTGGTGGCACCCGAGTAGTGGAGGGCTCCTCCCAAAGTGAAAGGTGATAGCATGAAGACTGAGCCCCAACAGGGACCTTGGGGATTGTTTTGGGTTTAGGATAACAATCGTAACAGTCTGTATGAATTATATGATCATAACCTTCGTATACTATTAAAGTATATATTTATATTAATAAATTATATATTTATATTAATAAATTTATATTTTAAATTATACAATTAAATTTCATATGAAATTAAATAGCTACAAGGTTTCATTTATTCTTCTCTACTCTTCAGACTTCAAACAGTGGTCAATAACTAAGTTTCATTGATTCATATCAACTATGATGAAGAGTTAAACATACACAATTCACTACTGAAGGTGTCTAGTTAGTCATTTTCTGTTAAAAGATAATAACTTTGCTCTTAAAAATGATACAGATTTGTCATCAGTAATGATGTGTTTTTGGCCACTTTCCCGTATACTGTACTGTATGGCTTGTTTCCCAGTGGGATCTTCCTTATAAAAAAATATATATATTTTCCCTCTATTCTTATACAAGAAAATCTGTGTTTAGTTATTTTTTTTTACCTACTCTACATTAGTATTTTTAAAGGTTTGTTTTTGAGATCTCTTAAATAAAGTGGTATCTATTCATCAAGGACATAGTGGTATCTGTTCATCAAGGACATGGGCAATGTTCATTATTGCAGTTATGGGGTGTCTTAAAGCCATGACAAATTTTAACCAACAAGAAATTGCATTTTCATTTTTTGTGGGATTTCTGTGTCATTTTTAACTACTTGCTGCTCAGGCAAGGTAATTATGGAAAATGTGTCTATTTTGTTCATATTAACAAATTGAGTGATTGATGATGACAATGTTTGAAAAGTTGTGTTTTGGTAGCCAGGGAGGAGCAGAGTATAACAGTGCTTTATTAGCAGTCTCATGCAGCCATTACACAGCAGTAACATAAACGCTATCAATTTTTAAGCAGTCCAGAAGGTATCATGTATAAACCGTATTACTCATGTGAACAGTGACACCTACAGGCACCTTGCACAAACACCACAGATAGGTATTTAGTTTTTTTATAAAGGCTGGCCTGAGTGGTCCCTAAGGAACAGTCATATGGTGCTTGAGCAGTTGTTGAATATCAGCTACAGACCAAGTGATCATGTCAAGTCCAGTTACTGGTGCTTTTTTTGTTTTACTGTAGAACATGGGTCCCCAACCTTTTTTGCTCGTGAGCCACATTTAAATTCAAAAAAAGAGTTGGAGAGCAACACAAGCATGAAAAAGTCCATGTGGATGTCAAATAAGAACTCTGATTGGCTTTTTGGTAACCCCTATATGGACTGGCAGCCTACAGGAGAGAATGTTTGGCAGGACATCTGCTTTTTTATGCAACCAAAACTTGCCTCTAAGCCAGTAATTCAAAAATAATCACCTGCTTTGAGGCCACTGGGAGCAACATCCAAGGGGTTGGAGAGCAACATGTTGCTCGCGAGCTACTGGCTGGGGATCCCTGCTGTAGAATATATTGCTATACAGTATATACTGTAGTATTGACCAATATCCATATTACCACCTAAAGCTTTGTTTTCACTTCACCTTATAGCAATTACACCTAAAGCCATTTTTACATTCTTGTAAAACCAAGGTTTTTGAGCTGCACCTTAGGATTTAAGTGACTTTTATGTGGAACAAAAACACAGTACAGGAATGAACTGTGCAATTATTATTTTAAGCAATATATTTATTCTAGTTTCATATTATTTTCTTAAATATCTGATACTTTAAAACTTGGGCCAGTATTAAAAAAAACCTTACAAAAAAGAAAATTGAAAGTGCAAAATAAAATCAATTTCAGTAGATTTGTAATGCTTGAGTGACTGTAGACTGATTAGGGACCATTGTGATAGTGCTGCATGCTGTGTCTGCTAGCTGCTGCTATCCACCACTTGTCACTCAAACAGCTGTTAGTGTGATATGGCCTGTCTATTCCAGTAAACCATTTCTCAGACACCACTTACTGGCAGAACATTGGAGAGACTTAGTCAATAGTATAGCTTCTATGCACACATATAAAATGCTATATATATTTTGCATGATAAAATAAATATTTTGCCTTACAAAATTACACTGGCAAGTGCACAACAAAGGCATTGAGGAAACATATTTAACCATTGTAAAACCAATTATAGCAAACCTAGACTTTATAATTAACATTATACATTGGTGCCTTATATACAAAGACCCTATACTAAATCTTGCAAAATTGTCACAAAATGTTAGGAAATAAAATGTATCTGTGAAAAGCAAAAAAACAGCTATTTGAATTAGCAGATGTACTAGAATATCTATGAATTTTTTGATATGAACCATTTTCTTTTCTTTTCAGAAGTTATGTTTTTTAGGAAATAGTTAATAACAAGATTGTGTCTTTGTAGTCAAAGCTTTGCTTTAAAAAAAAACAAAAACTTCTTTACTATTCAAGAACTATTTATTCATCCAATATATATATATATATATATATATATAAATATATAATTATATATATATATATATATTGGGCAATAAGAAGACTAAATGGCATTCACTGCTATCATAAATCTGCATGATTAGTCATGGTTAAACCAAAGCATTCACTGCCTCAATTTTTATATTTTTCTCTCTGGATATATTATAAATGATGGTTTTCAAGATTAGGAGATAGTATATTTTGTACTTGCCATAATACATTTAGAAGTTTTTTACTAAGAAGGCACAGAACCTTATATAGATACTTTTCTCATAAGATATAAAGCTATATCAAAATAGATTGAGTGAAATAATGTTGTAATACTTACCACAAAATGCTCTTGTGTCTTGGTTTAAAGGAACAGAAACAAAAAATGTAAGTGTTTTCAAGGAATGACAGTATAATTTACTGTTGTGCTGCACTGGTGAAACTGGTGTGTTTGTTTCAGAAACACAATTATAGTTTATATAAACAAGCTGCTGTGTAGCCATGGGGGCATCCATTCAAGCACAGGTTACACAGTAGATAATGAAGTTCTGAAGAATCCCATTATATACTACAGCGCTTATCTCTTATCTGCTGTGTATCCTGAGCCATTTCAGTTTTGAATGGTTGCCCCCATGGCTACAAAACAGCTTGTTCACATAAAATGTTGAAGTGATTCTGAAGCCAACACTCCAGTTCTACCAGTGCACAACTGTACACTATATTTTCATTACTTTAAAGCACTTATATGTTTTGGTGTAACCGTTCCTTTAAGCAGCTATTAAGTGATCATTAGCTATTATATGTAGATATGTAAATAGAACCAGAGATGCACATGTTATATGTTAAGGAAAGGCTGTATTTATATCACTTACATAGATTATGGACATGCTGTCACGAACGGCACCAGAACAGTTGCTAAGCATCTTGGTCACAGCTCGGCTTCACCAGTTAAGTGACCTCCTTTGGCCTCGGGAGGAGCCCTCAGCTTACTCAGATGCCACCTGGACTTATCGAGAGGTGCAAAGCTAAGAGTTCTGGCTAGCACTGGGGCACGATCGTCTCACCAAGGATACTGGATTTGAAGAAAACCACCAGACGCCACAGAGTGGAACAGACGGGCTGGGCCAGCACAAGCGGAGTAGAATCGTCAGACAGGCCAGGATCAGAATTAGAGAGTATAGAATAGTCAGTGAACAGGCAGAGGTCAGGATTGGAGAATATCAGAGTTAACAGACAGGCCAAGGTCAGGATTGGAGAGTAATGGAGTAGTCAAGCAAAGCTAGGGTCAAAACACAGTTGATCAGGCAGAAAGTAGCTTAGGAAATAACATCCAGGAACTTCAGATAGAACCTAACAACGGGTAACAAGCTGCAGACAGAATTCCCCTTTTAACATTTGAAATTGGCGCCATTGTGCCTTTAAGCAACCCAGAAGTGCACCATGCGCGCACTAGGGAAGCCGGCAAGCAGGAAGACGGATGCACGTGGTGTGCGTCCCCGCTGGAGGCATGGCGGGCGATCCCGCGTACATGGGGGTAATCCACTAGCACAGCAACAAAACACCGGCACACAGGAACAACTTGCAGGTAAAACCTTGCTGGTTTATTGTGAATGCAGCATGCAACGTTTCGGGGTAACCCCCTTTGTCAAGCATATAGACAATTAGTGCATGTGAACATTTAAACTTTCAACAGGCCACATGACCCGTAAAGTGGGAGTGATTAACAATGATAGTTAATTGATCATAGCAAATTCAGTAATAAAATTGATTTAGTAGTAAAGTTCAAGTGCACAACAAGCCATCAATTAATAAATATATAAATAGTAGTACAGTATAATAATGTGAGACTAAAAATTCATACAGTATAAGAATAGAAATAGAAATAGAAAATATAATCAAAGTCCATCAATACATATTTTTGCCGGAGCGTCAGCTCATATTTTTCAGCCTATCGTTTGTATAACAGGCAAAGCATTAATGTCCAGCTCGATCCACCAATAAATACTGATAGAGGCAAAGAAATAATTTAGACACTCTAATAATTTAAGCAGGACTAAACATTAAAACTGGCCAAAATACTTTGTAACAATTACAAGGCACAATAGTTGAAACTGTAACAATATGTCTGACTTAATACCATGTTATACACAAAATAACAGAAATCTTACCCTAACTAGGGATGGCGCGAACCGCAGAAAAAATGTTCGTGAACATGTTCGCGAACTTGCGACAAAACGCGAACTGTTCGCGAATATTCGCGAACCCCA
>CM044444.1:53302513-53316660 GCA_024363595.1 Xenopus borealis
CACTGTATTTTTCCTGTGACTGTGTATTATTAGGCCACAGTTTTGAATTCACAATCTGTATATTCCCAGCAGTTGCCTAACTGAGAGTTTTAGCCTCTGCCAAAGCTGTTTCAATTTGGCTAGCAACTGTAATAGCCTTTTCAAGGTTTAAATCTTGCTCTAGGAGCAGTCTCTCTCTAATGCGCAGGGAGTTTGTTTTTTCCACTATTTGGTCTCTTAGCATTTCATCTGTTAGAGTCCCAAACTCACAGGTAACAACCAACTCTCTCAAAGCTGCTACAAATGTTCCGTGGATTCACCATTATGCTGTCCACGTTGGCGGAATTTTTTCTTTCAGCAACCACATTTACTTTTGGCACAAAAGAGCACTAAGAGCAGTTTCATAAGTATCATCAGGTATTGGTAATGTATGGAATATATGCTGTCCCTCTGCCCCCAGGCAGTGAATAAGTAAAGCACGCTTTCTAGCTGCAGAAATCTCCCCTTGGTCAGCAGCAATAATGTAATTATCAAACATACGGATCCAAGCAGTAAAAGGTATGGTAGGCTCACCAGGGTTTGGTAGAAAAGTTGAAGGCTGCTGCAGAGGTAGAAAAGACATCCTTGTCGCCATTTGTTGTGTTTGGTAGCCGAGGATGAGGAGAGTATAACAGTGCTTTATTAGCAGGTCATGCAGCCATTACATAACAGCAGTAAGTCTTACTTTCACTTTCAAGCTGTACAGAAAGTCCTGTGTATGCACAGTACCGCCTGCAGGCCATTTGTATAAACACCACACAAATGCTGTGCATGTCATGACACTTACAGATCCAATAACATTATTAAGGCTCAGTATAATTTGTCTGTTCTCTTGTTCCTTTCTCTTCCTGACTCAGTAGAATTACACATGCCCAGTTTGCTTTGTTAGATCTAGTTTCCTAAGGGTCATGCTTCAGTCCTAAGCACACCATGTGGATCTCTAGTGATACCACCAAAAGATGTCTGCACAAAGGCTTCCCAAAGGGTATCAAGACATAGCGGTATATTTGGAGGAAGAAATCTTGACTTTCACTGGATTGGGTTGCTGTATAAGATTGCATGGTAACCCTAGTATGTGTATATCGAGTATATGCATTGGCGTTTGTTTGAAAGGATTGCACTTAATGGTAATTTTTCAATTCAACTTAACTATGTAACTATTTATCAATGTAACTATGTGCTTAAGAACTAGCCTATACTATTTGACTTTAGATGATGCACTGTTATAACTAGGACATATGTCGTAGTTATTAAAGTGTATTTGCTTTTGCAGACAAGTTCATCAAGCTCGCAAAGAAACAAACTTAAAACTAGATCTGAAAAATGCAAACATTTATATAAAGAAAAACATCTATATAAAGAGTATCATTAATTAGCTGACCCAAAAACCAGACCGACAATAGAGTTTACAGTTCCATTGTGCATTCATAGTTATGTAAGCAGGTCTAACAAAAGCAAGTATTTACTTCAATCTAAACAACATGTTGAACTCCTTTGTTACTATAGAAACTCATGAGTAGCAGAGATGTCAGTACTTTAGAAAACAATTGTGATTGATAGCAAATTTATGCAACAGGCATGTTTTTTTTAACCATGATAAACAACTATCATTGAAATAAAGTGTTTATTTGCACCTGAGATCTTCATGTAATGTCAGTTATTTCACAGAGTGATGCTAAAATGGGGTTTAGATAAGTTAATTTTTATTGACTTTGCTTGTAGAGAAAAGCTTATTTCCACCTAAAAATTCCAACTTCTCTTTTTCCAGGGCAGTATAGATGATATGATAAAGGAGCACAGGAATAGAATAGGCAAAGAAATGTGATGACTGATTGGGAAGGTGAGAAAATGATAGGATTCCTACTGCACCTGTATTTTTGTATACAAAACAAAATATCTTGCTGAACATAATGGGGGTGATTTATTAACAAAGCTGATAAACTGCTGTGTCAATTTGCATCCCCCCTGTGGCTTCAGTTGTCAGCTTTTAGAACAAATGTACATAAAAGTTATGCACACATTTTTATCCATTCTTCTTCATCTCAGTAATCTGCATCATTTGTGATGGCTCAGAAATCCTGTGCTCAGACCACCTTTATACTTCCCCTTCATATATTATCAGCCCTTCTAAATGAGTCACCTTAGGTTTAGCATTAGCATAAGAGTTGTGGTGGAGAAGAGCAGAGCATAGGAGTGCACAGGATGTACTGTCATATTCATATAGGTGGCATGAAGATGGTTGGCTTGAAGGTTAAAAGGAGGGTATGTTCATGAAGGAGGAACAGTGGAGCAATATTCTGACACCTGAAGAGGGATAGGGCAGAGGGGCAAAGCAGATATGGGGTGTGGTGTATTAAGGGTGGCTTGGAGAAGTGAGCATGACATTAAAGGATACAGTCTGACAGGGGAAAAGCAAAGGATGCACACTTAAGTAACTGCAAGATGTCCTAAAATGACTACAGAAACAAATAGCAAATAGCAACCTGTCAGGTGTTTGCTGTTTTTATACTTTAGTAGACTGTTCAAAAACATTGCTTATTTGGTGCTCCTGGCAATTGCATTCATTTAGCACCTATGTTCATAAATCAAGCCCCCTAAGTATTTTACCAAAATAATTTACTTAGTTAGGGAACTTCTTACATCTTAAGTCTTTCCTTATTTCTGTAGCCTTTCTTGTAAACATTCAGTCAATATTTGCCAACAGCAAAACATAATATTTCAACTTATTCCTTGGTGAATTCCTACTTGGATGCAAGACCAATTTACGCAACAGTGTTACTTGTATCTCTGTGCGTACATGAAGCTGAAGACCGGAGTTCTTGTATAATAAAGAGGAATGACTGCAAAAACAATGGTAAATAATCCTATTGGACGGAAAATATATAATTAACAAATATAAAAAGAAAAGCAAATCACAAAAATGTAACCAATAGAATTATTAGTTTATTTTAAAAAACTATAATAACTTCTTGGAATATATTAACACATTTCTCAAGAGCATGTTACTCACAGATTTGGCAATCAAACTGTTAAAATCAGCCATTTTTCCTACTTAAACATTTTCTTGTCATAGTTTTTAAAGCCTCCTTGTGCCTTGGGGACTGCTTAGTAGACTGCGTTTGGAAAACTATTGATTTTTCTTGTTATTCTTGTATAGAATTCCTGCTATAATTAAGGTGTACATTTAATAAATATAAATTTTATCTATAATCATGAATAAGGATACTAGCTATATTTTCAAAGAACTTAATTTAGTGTCTTCTAAGGGAAAATATGTTAATCTGTCTAAAACTCATTATGAAAAGCAAATTGTTTATTTTGAACAATGCATTGCAGACAATATTAATGTATTTCTTCTTTTTAGAATTAGATAAGAACACCCAAAGCATCAGTCAAGCTTACTTTGAGTTGGAAAACTAAGGGGCAAATATACTATTACTCCCAGAAATTAGCTCGACCAAATTCTTCTTTTTGAATTGTTTTAGGCTATCATTTTGCTCGATATCTGATTTCTGGATGAATTTGGTAGATTGGATACCGATCATTTGATTTCACGAAAAAAACATGAAGTATCCTTTGAGAGTCCGAAAAATTTGTCCGAACGATATTCGAGCAGGACTTGGGGGCCGATTTACGAAATTCACGTGAAATGATCAAAGTTCGATCGAATTCGATCGAATTCCAATTTTAGGATTAATTCGATAGGTCAAATATGCAAATTAGGCTTATTCGATATTCGATCATTCGATCAGCAAAGAACTTAAAATTTTTTAATTATTCAATTGTCTACTTATCCAGATTTGACTTACCGAATTGTAATAGAAGCCTAAGTCCTGATCGAATAGGATTTGTAAGATCGAAGTCTTCGATCGTTCGAATCGTACAAATTATTTGAATGATCGAATAATTAATTCGAATGATCGTTATTCGATCGAATAACAGGGTAGCCTAAAACTATTCGATTAGCATTCTATATTAGCATTAGTACGAAAATTCGTATGATCGTTGTTCGATCGAATTCGATCGAACTTCGATCATTTCACGTGAAATTCTTAAATCGGCACCTAAGTGAAATATATGTGGCTGGTCATAACTACCTAATATGATTATAAAATCAGCTGCTTTTTTAAGGACTATATTTTTCATGTGTTACAAACATTTTTACATGAGTAATAATAATTTTAATGGTACAGCACTAGTGTTTGGTTAATAACAGGTCCCCATACCTATTTTGCATACTGCAATATCATTATGCTCCACACCCAGTAAAAACTGTGTGATTTAATGGGAGTACTATTGATATTCAAACCCTTGGTTAAAAAAAAAATCTTAGAGGCATTTATATTGACCTGAACCACCAATGAACATGGATTAATTGCTAAAGCTGAAATAGTAAATTCTGTCAGTATAAAAAAATAAATATCTTACAGCAGGAGGTGTTATTTCATGAAATGCAGTGCAAGCCCAAGAAACCTTTAATTAGCTTAACCTTAAGGGTGCTTGTCCTGTCTACTAGTAATGTACTGCTGAGTATCCTTTGATAACTATTGGCGACTTAATGCATGCATAAGTTATCAAGTGACATCCAACAAAGATCTGTAGTGCTTCCATAGGATAACTGCTGATGGAAAATTAATTAGTGTAATACAGGGAGTCAAAAGCTTTTTCTTTCCTGCACTAGGTTTCACTGCAAAAAGCTGAAGGAAATCTCAATCATTTTCTACTTGTTTTTGCTGGGTAAAAAAATCATGTTTAAAGGGAAACTGTCATGGGAAAATAATAGTGCTGCTCCAGTAGACTTCTGCACTGAAATCCATTTCTCAAAAGAGCAAAAAGATTTTTTTATATTCAGTTTGGAAATCTGACATGGGGCTAGCCATTTTGTAAATTTCCCAGCTGCCCCCAGTCATGTGACTTGTGCCAGCACTTAAGAAGAGAACTGCTTTCTGGCAGGCTGTTGTTTTTCCTTCTCAATGTAACTGAATAGTACACAGTGGGACATGGGTTTTACTAATGTGTGCTGTTCTTAGATCTACCAGGCAGCTGTTATCTTGTGTTAGGTTGCTGTTATCTGGTTACCTTCCCATTGTTCTTTTGTTAGGGCTGGGACAGACAGGGAGATTTGGGGAAATTCTGTCATCTGGCGATTAATCGCAGGCAACAATCTCCCCGAACTGCCTTCTCCCTGTCTGCCGCCTGTTAAAATGAAAAAGCACCAGGGCTAATCCACACGCAGAGTGGCGATCTCCAGAATCGCCTGAAGTTTTCTCCCATGACAGGATCCCTTTAATACTGGAAATGTTTAGATGCATTTCAAGGACTTTTAGGGGCAGATTTACTAAATTCACATAAATTCACATGAGTGATTCGAATATTTGATCGAATTTTCAAAAATATTTGAATTTCGAATAGGCAAATTAGGCAAATTCAACCAAATTCGACCATCGAATAGTCGAATTAGAATAATTCGAATATTCAAATTTAATTTAATTTGAATATTCGAAAATTCAATGGTCGAATACTTCCCCTTTAAATTTTAATTCGACCACCTACTTCGCCAGAATAAACCTACTGAAATGGGGATCATTCCCTAAGATCGAATATAAAAAATTTGATTGATCGCTTAAAAATCGTTCGAATATTCGATTCGAATTCGATTTGAATATTCGAAAGATCGAATGAATTTCCTATATTCAATCATTTGAATTGCGGTAAAATCTTTCGAATTCGATAGTCGAATTAGTAGGATTTTACCTCCCCACTATTCCCTGGTCGAATATCGAATTTTTTTATCATTCGAAATTCGACCAATAGTAAATCTGCCCCTTAGTGATCACTCAGCAACTGCAGCAGAGAGATCTACTGTCTTTGTATGCCTTATTGTCATTCAACCAGATCAGTTGGTCAACTAATTATACAAAGGGGTTGAACAGCACAAACATCCTTAGATGCATTTCACTCCAAGATATTAAAGATTTGGGACAAAGATAAGGTACAATTTAGCATGAAGAACGTATGCAGAAAGAATTAGTCTACTTTACTATGCACTGAAATCTACTACCTGGGCAATTTAAGTCAACAAAGCAGAGTGCAATGCACAAAATGCAAAAAAAAGCTGCAATACTTTCTGCAAAATAGCGCAGGCATGCAGGGTGTTCTCTCTCCCACCCTATAGCCATACCCTAACTAGCTTGTTATTTAAACAAACAAGTTATGGAGCGATGGGGACACAAGCTGCAATGGGCCTTATGGCATGCAGAAATGGGTTGGGCTCATCTGCTCCTTCAGCTCCTCAAGTAGAACACAGCATGCCCCTGCAGGGGTGACCAGGGCCAGAACTAGGGGTAGGTAGAAGAGGCACTTGCCTAGGGCACAACAAAAGGGGGCACTGGGCAGGTACCTTTCTTCTGCCTACCCCTAGTCCATGTTCGCTGTCAGCAGTGGAATTTATTGCATTGTCATCACACAGATATATAAGATTGATAATAGATAGATAAGACATACTAGCTACACTGTGATTTTTATGACTATCCCTTTTAAAAAAATCATAAGGAATAAAATTACATTTGAGCCTAGACACATTATGTTCTCTTTATACTGCGATCTGTTAAGAGTCAGTTGGTTATTTACTGCATATATATAATTGAATAATTCAAGATAGTCTGCATTTTTTGTTATCTATAATTTGCGTTGATTTAACTTTTTTTCATTGAAGTTAATTATACTAGAAGTAGGAGACAAGGGGTTGAGTGACCTCCTTAATGCAAACAGACATTTTTACAGATAGGAGAAGACAGAAGCCTCAGCTGAACTCCTGACTGCTTTCCTGCAATCTCAAGAGGAGTTTGGTAACTGTAACTGATTGATCATTGCAATATATACAGACCGATGCCTACTAATGAATTATTCAGCACCTGGATATTCAATAGCAGGGAATTCAAGCTGAAAATGGATGGCATGGGTAGGAAATTCACTTGAATGAAAGGTCACATAAAAAACGTGCGAATATTCGCCAAAATCGTACGAATCAAACGTTTCGAAGCGTTTGATCATACAAATGAAATGCAAAAGACTGGATTCCCATAGGCTTCTATTGCAATTCGGCAGGTTCAATCTGGAGAAGTAGGCAGTCTAATAAAAATTTAAAGGACAAGTTCTTCAACTGGTGAATAGTCGAACGATCAAATATATATTTATTCAATCTATTCGATCTATTTGATGTGACCGAATATTCTATATTTGATAGAATAGTCACACAATCTAATAGAGACTATTCAAGTGACTATTCGAATCCTACACACAAATTTAGTAAATCAGCCTCTTAATGTGCTAACAGTGTCTTGGCTCCTCTAGGTGCCAACTTTGCATTCTTCTTGCAGATCAGCAAACCCATGGTTGTCACGGACACTGACTGAAAATATAGAGTTTTTAGGAGGGTACATCAGAAATGGACTTCTTTATTTCAAGGTTGGTACTACAGTCATATGTATCAAACAAACTTGCATCAAAGACATTTGTTGGGCTTTAGTTGACCAAAAAAGAAAGAAGTTTTCTGACATTTTCTGACAACCACTGACATTTTATCTTCTCCAGCGTACAAGATAACTATTTACTATATACTATTTTCAGTTATTGTAAATAACTTCTCCTCAATGCTTAATAAGCCATTTGGATACAACATATTTTTATTATACAAATACCCCTTTGAGCTATGTGTGAGCTTCTGGAAGTTTACCCTGGAAGTACCCTGGAAGTTTTAGTTGAAAGAAATAAGTCAGATACAGTCTGATACAAAAATGAAGTTAGCTTTATTAGAATGGTCTATATAAATACACCAGTAAACCCTCAAAGTAATGGTGCTCTAAGTCCCCTGTCAAAAGAAACACAGCATTTCTTTCCTTCTATTTGTGTACATACACAAATAGAAGGAAAGAAATGCTGTGTTTCTTTTGACAGGGGACTTAGAGCACCATTACTTTGAGGGTTTACTGGTGTATTTATATAGACCATTCTAATAAAGCTAACTTCATTTTAGCCTTTCTTTCTCCTTTATTAAACATTTATGGACCACAGAACCCATTCAAGAATGTATCAAAAGCTATAGTATAGGCACATAGGGGCCAATGTACTAAATTCACATGAATAGATCGAAGTTCGATCGAATTCGATTGAACAACGATCGTAGGATTTATTCGACTGGTCGAATATGCAAATTTTGGCACATTCGATCATCGAATAGCGAATGATCGAATGATCGAATACATTTGAATACATTCGAATGATCGAATATTCAATCATTCGATCATCGAAGGATTTAAATTTTAAAATGTATTCAATTGCCTACTTCGCCAGATTGGACCTGCCGCATTTCAATAGAAGCCTATGGGAACACTCCCATAAGCTTCTGAGGCTAAGTCCTGATCGAATAGGATTCGTATGATCGATGACTTTGATCTTTTGAATCGTACAAATCATTTGAATGATCGAATAGTTCATTCAAATGAGCGAATGCTCGTTATTCGATCATTATTCGATCATTCAATGATCGATGATCGAATAAAAGGGTAGCCTAAAACTATTCAATTATCATTCGAAAATCGAATGCTAATGGAATATCAAGTAAAAACTAATTTATTTTGGGGAATAATAGTACATTTGCCCCTTAGACTACAAAAAACATTTATACATAAATTGATAGTTATTAGTTGCTGTAATGTTATAATCAAATAAAACCCTTTCAAGCTTTATCTAGATAGCCGGAACTTAAATTGTCTTTATTGTTTTTATTGATATAATGAGCTCTAGGGATAAAACAAAATACACCAATATAAGACTTCTGGGGACTGCAATATAATTATTTTGCACACAAACGTAAAATATATGTAATCATACATTTAAGTGTTTGTTTTTCACTTTAAGGGCTTTACCAGGCTGATGCTAACATTAATTATAATACCTTATGATTTGAACACTTTGGTGTCTCAATAAGTGCATCATATTAATACATCATATGTCTCACAGTGCACAGTCCAGTACATATCCAATATGAACCAGCTGTGTATTGGAAAGATTTGTACATTACATAACATGTAGTTTCAAATGAAACAGAGAGTTAAACCTATTTTACCTGCACAAGAACAAAGGATTTTGGAACTATACAGGAAAAACTGTATTTACTGGTTCAAGTGCTCAACACTTGCTCAAATAGCTGTACACTCTACATCCAAGCAAACTAATAACATTTATTCAAGCCTAATTTTATTTGTATGGCTTGTCCTAAAATCTCTTGAAATGGAATGTGCCTCAAAATACAAAAAAAGCCATATACAGACCAAACATAAAACAGTCTAAAAAAATATAATTGAGCTTTAGGGAGACTTTAGTATCTCTTATATAATAGTTTAGTAGGAGATTTCATGCATGTTTCTTCACTTTCAGTCATGTTAAGACTATTAGGGAAGACAAAGTGAATGCACAGCAGTGGCCATTTTCATGAAATATTTTGGAATGCTTTTTTTTTGGAATGTAACATTATTATGCACCGTTCTATGCAGAAGAGCTAGGTAACTACTAAAGAGACACACCAACACACTCGCATATATATAATAAAAGAAATGTTTCATTGAATGAGGCAGTGGTGGTATGAGATTCCAGCTCCCATGGTTATGCTGTATTTGATCAACTGGATTAGAAAGGTACTTGTGATATGTAGCAAAGGATTAATGGCATGACACTTCACATCCTGCAGTAATAGAGTTAAGAGAGACTTGAGCCCTGGGCTACTGCTATATAATCTCTCATCGATGATATACGGTAGTGATAAATGCACACTAAACTAATACACTGGAACTGGATTTTATTTATTTTGTTGATGAAGAGATTCTGTAATTCATGTAAGCACTGCAACAAATGAGATAAACTCCAAAAGAAGAAAACTGGCAAAAAAAGTTGCACAGAGTTAAGCGTTTCTCTTATCAAAATATAAAACTTGGATGCTGGAGACTCCAATATGTGACATATATTTATACGTATTTGTGGCGGTGGATAAATATAGTATCTGTTTAAAGCCACACCATTACGTTTTATTTTTTTTTTAAAGATATATTTATTAAAATAAAGTACAGGTATGGCATCCGTTATCCATAAACCCATTATCCAGCAAGCTCCGAATTACAGAAAGGCTGCATCCTATAGACAGCATTTTATACAAATAATCAACATTTTTAAAGATAATTTCTTTTTTCTCTGTAATAGTAAAACAGTACCTTGTACTTGATCAAAATCAAGATAGAATTAAACCTTATTGTAAGCAAAAGATTTAAATGTTTTTCTAGTAGTCTTAAGGTATGAAGATCCAAATTACAGAAAGATCTATTATCCAGAAAGCCCCAGGTCTTGAGCATTCTATATAACAGGTCCCGTACCTGTACACAAAGTTCATCTATTGACACAGGGAAACCATGGGGCAAATGTAATGGTAGCTCAAGGGTTCTTTCAACAGCCTGCATGAATGAATGCAAAGGAACAAGTGCAGAGCTCATTTTCATGCCCCAACCCGGAAATTATAGTATCTAAAGATTTTCAGAATAATTGCCAGCAATTTGTGTCAGAAATGTGTGCCTAAAATTGTGCTTTGCACAATGCACTTGCTCTCAGTTTTGCTTTTAAGAGAGCCCTTTATTCTCTGTGATATTGAACTGAGAGCTACATTCTAAAAGGATACCTAATACCTGTATCAGGATACTGTACACGCTTTAGTAACGTCAATCCACATTTGTTTGTCCATAGAGGAGGCCTAAAACTTCCAAAAAAGGCTTGGAAGATAGCAAATAGAGAAGTCACAAAACCTCATATTCAGGCAAAGGAGAGATACCTAAAATAAGAGAAGGACGTATAAGGATAATAATTGGACAATAAACCAAAATTGGACATACGCTGGGGAGATGATTTACAAAGAACAGATCTGAGGGCAGAGAGTGAGTCTATCACAGAAGGAGTCACAAGACAAAATTAAGAGCAATACAAGAAACATCATTCAAAACATCTAATGAAAATCGAGTCAAGGATCGAAATCACTGGTTAAAGTTTTATCTATGAAAAGTTCTTATAAAATACTTATAAAATACTTGATTTATTCATGAAAATAGGTTAGAAACTTTTTTTCAGTGTACCAGCACTTGTTGTTTTGAATGTAATTATTCCATTTCCTCTCCCTTTATTGTGGATGTTTTCTTTAAATTGTCCTTGTGACCTTGAAAATATTCTGCTTGTGTAAAGGTTTGCTTTTATACTCATATTTAATCAGTCTTACAGAGTGGCAATATCAGGACAAAAAGCATCTCTTTTATAGCCATTATGTTATATACTAACAGTCTTACCATTTAAGTCTGGTGGTGTGGGGACAAAAGAAATGGTGTGCATTGGTACAGTTCAGACAATATAAAAATATATTTTAATGTAATTGGTCTTTGTTATATTTATCCCAATTAATTTTGGACAGATCAGTGACAGAATTTGATTAATATTTTTGATCTGTTGCTTCTGAAGTAGACCAATCATGTTTTTTAGGACCTCTTTTTTGGGAGGTCTGTTTATCAACAGTTTAATTTTAGTGGTTTTAAAGGTTTATGAAATCACAACTAATCTCACTTCCTCTAAATCTACAAATGTCATGAAATTTATGAAAAGATCTGAACTGAGAAAGCACAAATGTGAAAAATCACAGAAAAGTCACGAAAACTGTAACTTGTTGCACGCTAAATTTTTTTATATTGTTGAACAAGAGCCAGCATCAAAAACTTCTAAAACCAGTTGTGAAATGTATATTTGACATTACTTGTACATGATTTTGACAGTTTTAGCTGGATCATTTTTGTATTCGGAATTGTCGCAGTTTTGTCCCATAATTAATCCCATAAAGTTGTGCTTTTTTCAAGTGACTTTTTAGGATGTTTGGTACCAAAAAGCACAAAAAAATTTGGTTTAATTAATAAAGGAGGAAGTTGCCAGCAGTTGGACTGTTTGTAATTACTCTACTATTTGTCCAGCAAAATATTAAAAATTTACTAAGCCAGCGTGATGCAGCTTCTGCCTCAAAGCCAGGAGGAGCATAACACATGCCAAAAAAACAGCACTTTTCTTGTTAGAAATATACAATATTAAATGTATGTTGGTAAACAAGATATACAATAAATGTGTGTTGGGAAACAAGATATACAATAAATGTGTGTTGGGAAACAAGATACTTTTAATCAAATTGACTTGTCAGATGAAATCTAAGGTTTAGTCATGAAATATAATTAGTGACCCAGACATTGGGATCAATGTTGTTTAGATGTAGTAAAGTCTACATTGACATATTGCAATGATCTTTAATAAATAATTATGACAAACATAACATTTTGTGGAACAATGACATTCATGCAAAGTCTATGCCAAGTCCTACTTTGTTACATGACTCAGTAACAACATACAGGCTGTACAACATGGATAATACACTTATTCTTCTTTAATAATTGTGTTTTTTTTTAAATGAGAGCAATTTCAGTTTCGGAGCTGAGTGGCAGCTTGATCCAAACTTCAGATTCTATCTCCTGCACATCAGGTCTTTGTAACTGGTGTTGCTAGGTAACCATCGATGCATTTTATGGTTTCAAAAAAGCCCAACTCTGTCATGTTCATGAGAGAAAAAACACCCTTTGACCAATGCATTTCATTAATTTTCATGTTTCACAAATTTTTACACTACCTTGTACATTTTACATCACTACAAATTTAATTGAGACCCTATAATTAGCAATCACAGTATAAACATTGTGGCCCTTGTAGATAAACTCAATTTTGTGCTTCTGCCTTTTGTCCCCATTTCTTTTAATACTTATATACTATGCCCTGAATACGGAGAAAATAATCCCACCAATTAGGTAGGTTGCTTTGATTGATGTAATGTGTTGAATGAGCCCTGAGTCGATCTTGTCATACTTTCAATTAAAAATATATTGTATGCTTATGCTGAATAAAGAAATAAATCTCAGCATACCTCATTGTTAGCACTGCTTATGTTTTATTTATGTATTATTGTACTGCTAGATCAGTTCTCTCTACTATTAATTGGTCAGCTATTTTACAATGCTTAGGGGAAATGCTTTACTGACATTAAACTAAATAGGGGCATATTATTTGGAATTGTGTAAATAAATAGAACATTTTGGACAATTAGTGTCAGTTTGTATATGTGATATACAGTATAGCTGATATTGAAACACAAAGGAGATGTATTTCAATGACAAGTAAATGAAAGGTTACTACAAAAGCCGTAACAGTATTAGTGAATAAATCCAGTGACATTTACAAAGGCAAGGCTAATGCTTCCTGTTACTGACCCTTTATGTTACAGAAGGTGTTAAATTTGCAGTATGATTACCTTAATATACATTATTTTCAAAATCATGTGCTGTGAATACTCACATTCTTCTGAATCAGATAAGAGAGTGAAAGAATTGTGTGATTCATTTAGGCAAATTACATTGACACTATAATGGGCACTGTAAGGACCGACTTGTCAGTTAAAACACAAGACAATTTTCTTAGAATTTTGATTGATTGATAGTTTTCAAGCTGCCCCCCCTCTCCGCCCACAAGTGCATAAAAAATGTATGTTATTATACTTGCATTAAAATTTTGATAAACACACCATGGCACTTAGAGAGTGTAATTACATATCATCACTCCCAGTCTTTGCTGAGGATGTGAATAACAACACTTTTTTGTACTGTAGATATAGATATATTTGTAATTTATGGTACTAAACTTAAATAATAATAGGTATCTTAATTAACTAGGAGACCCCATGGTTCTCTACTTACTAGGAAGAAAGAGCAATATTGTAGTATAAGAGTTAGACGGAAGTATAAAAAATGTAGAGGGTGAAATAATGGGGCATATTTACTAAGGGTCGAGAGGATTCTATTCGAGGGTCGAAGTTTTTTGCACTTCAGAATTCGAGCATTAGTAAATCTGCCCCAAAGTGTGTCTATTCATTAATATAGAGAATAATAAAAGAAAAAATAAATCAAGTATGCTGGAATGAGGGTTTCTGTAAGGGTACCTGTTAATCCCTGCCAGCGTGC
>CM044444.1:53320073-53331966 GCA_024363595.1 Xenopus borealis
CATGATGGATGATAGAGGCTGCAAAAGGTTTTTATAAAAAAGCATGGCACATTAATTCTGTCAGCTAAAGTATTTGATTTTGGCTTGCAAAAATGTGCATCTTCCTAATTATTTTGAACTGGATGCTTCAGTGCTATGTTTCATATTTGTTGTATTCTTTTCTGTTCATTGGGTTTCTTATTCCTTCCTACAAATGCTAAATATTAATTGGCATGAACAAACAACTGAACAGTGTAAACCCCCTAGTGGAGTAGTCATTTAGCTAGTACACCAGCATCAACCATGGAATTGTATTATAACTGTGACTTGGGCATAAGACTGGCTGGGATAACAATTAATGGAAAATGCTTAGAAATGTTATGCAGAGTAGCTGAGTTTTACTAGAGGGGCAGAAGGTTTATGACTTGGCTTGAAACGACGGAAATTGCAGTTGTCATTTTTTGCCTATGTACAGCAGTGACACTTTGATAACACACTAGGCTATTTCTATATGCTGTTATCTCTGCTTCCCACGATATCAACTCTGTTTTTCCCATGTGAAATGCTTGCAGAAGCTATGGTGGCATGGCTGCACTCCTGCTTTTATAAAGAGCTCTTATTTGATGTGTTTAGAGGGGGTTATTAAAGCATAGGACATACTGTTCTCTTACTTTTGTGAAATAGATAAAAGCAAATGCTCAAGCATGCGGTGAGCTTCATTGCAGTGCATTTATATTAAGTAATAACCAGTCTCAGAAATGTGTAAATAACAAATAATACTAGTTCATAGGCAATTGGGACATTTGTAAAGGTCAAAAAGAGACTGTTAATATTTTTATAATAATTAGAGATCTAATACTGCAACCCAATAGAAGTACATGTATGGGATATCCAGAAACCCATTTACCATTACCCATAAAACTGGGAAGACCCATACGTCTCCATTTCAATCAAATAAAACAGTACCTTGTACCTGCTCCCAAATAGTGATTCTTTTTAGTAAGTTATAAGTATAAAGGTCCAAATTATGGAAAGACTCCAGGTCCTGAGTAATAATAATAAAGTATTTCTATCAATCTCTCTATTATAATTGCCAAAAAAAGGAATACATGACATTTGGATCCAAATTTGAAGAAATAAGGAACATAACACAGTTGGATCCGAATGCGATCCCTTCCCAGTTCTCCAAAATCGAAACAATGATACTTTTTCTCACTTGTCCTTGAAACACAGCGAGGGGTTTAATCAGCTTCAATAAACAATTACTTTATTTATTTTAGGGCCTCTCTAGAGTAGTGCAAAGATTTGAATAATAAAATGTGCAAATCCATAAATAGTGGTGCAGTATTAAGAGGAGGAAAACTTTCCAGTATGCAAGAGAGAAAGAATTATGAGGAAGAATTATTATTAGTGATGGGTGAATCTACCCAGTTTCGCTTCATTGAAAAATTTTGTTGCGTCAAAAACGATGCGCAACTCATTTTTTTTGCGAATTTTCGCCGGCGTTTAGTGAATTTATTTGCCAGCGGCAAATCGCGCGAATTCGCCGCGAATTCGCCCCTGGCGAATAAATTCGACCATCACTAATTATTATCCCTTATTTATGTGGATATTTTACATTTTAAATTCCAATTGTGTATTCTTTATTCTCATAATTAATAACTTACAATGGCATTGAAATTAAATGGCTACATGAACACGTACGTAATAGATAATTAGTTGAATTTTGTTGTGAAAATAAATAAGCTCTTGTTAATTATCATACAGATGTAACAAAATTGGTTCTTTGCTCCTGTTACTCTTAGTTCTGTTTTACACACCTGAGAGATTTGCATGAAATCTGTTAAGCATAATTAACAAGCCCATGTTTTTATGTAATTTTATTTAAAAAAATGTATAAATAATAGGGGTTTCCAAGTTACAACATAACAAAATTGAGCTTAGCAGTGTGGTCAAATCCCATGAAAACAGGAACCGTTGAAAGAAAGCAATTAACACATTATGCCAGCCACTGAAACCACTGTGGGGAATGAGGTTTCATCAGTGTATACATCTTCTCTCACCTTCATGCAAATATTTATGGGTATCTTATGTTTTTCTAACAGGGCAATTACAGTCCCTTATTGTAAACTGTTTGTCTTACAGAGACAAAGGCAGGAAAATGCATTTAGCAAAATACAACTTGCTCTGGTTCCTGCAATGCCACAATGCTTCATATTGTTTTTAACTATATTCTAGGTCTCTCTGCCACTATGCGGTTTCAACTCCATACAGGATAATAAACAGAGGTAAATTGGTTGTAAAATGAGGAATACATATTATGTAAATTTGTAGTGACTTTTAATTATAGAACTTATTCATACAGCCATGAATCATGATTCATGGCGAAATTCCGAGCTGCACCATAAGCAATTTTTTTGTCGTGAAAATTTCATACAGAAAAATTTGTAGTGAAAAAATGCCGATAAGAAAAAACGCCCCTTGACTTGAATGCATTATGACAAAAGTCTGCCATAAGAAATAACGTCCACTGACTTTAAATTATTAGGAAAAAAAAAAGTTGCCATAAGAAAAAAAAAAAACGCCCACAGACTTCAATGCGTTTTGTGAAATTTTCACAGCTTCGCATATTTTTTGGCAAAACTAAACTGGACAAATTCACTCATCACTAATTAACAAAAATGTAACTAGTCATCTGCCCATCCAGGGCAACATCCCTTTCAGGTCAACATGTGTCAATCTAATCCTCCTCAAGAGTGATTGAAGCAACTCAGCACATGTGCCGGAGAGGAAGCACTACTGCTCACTACCTCATTTACATCTATTGTAGACAAGATAGAAAAGAAACTGTTGGTTTCCACCGCCTGAAGGCCCTGAGTGAAACCTATAAAACTCACTTTTGTGAGTAACTGTAGAGGGAATGTAAAGTTGCAAAGAGAATTACAATTAGCACCAATAAGAACAAAAATGAACTTTTCGCAATGTAATATTTTACCTTAAACTGTTGTTGCATTGCAAATTTTACCTGCACACTCTTAAAAAGAGCTTGAATGTGTTGTAATCTTGTGTTATCTTTTGGAGCAAACATAACTTTTTCAGTAAGAAGTTTTATTACATTTAGGGAGAGATTTACAAAATTCACGTGAATAATTAGAAGTTCAATGAATTTAATATAAATTTGAATCTTCAAATATGCAAATTAGGCAAATTCAACCATCGAATATTCGAATTCGAATGATTCGAATAGTCAAATAAAATTTTATTTGACTATTTGAATATTCAATGGTCGAATAACTTCCCCTTTAAATTTTTATTCCACCAAGGATCATGCTACGGAATTGGGAATCATCAGTTTAGATTGAATAAAAAATTTTTTTTATATTCGATCGTTCATTCATCGATCGAATTGCGTTAAAATCCTTCGAATTCGACAGTTGAATTCTAAGGATTTTACTTCCCCACTATTCCCATGGTCGAATTACGAATTTTTTTTTCATTCGAAATTCGAACCATTAGTAAATCTTCCCCTAACTGTGTATTGGTGCATGTTTTCTTCATTCTTCCACTGTGGGAAGTGGTCGCTAAACAGTTTCCGGGTTCGCAAAAGCTTTCGCGCAGAGGCTTAACTTTTCACATTTCACATTCTGTTACCCACTTTTATTACATTCCCCTGAAAATATTTTAAAGGAAACTAATACCCTCCAAACATTGTAGGTTTCTGTAAAAATCTATTACATAAAACAACTCATATGTAAAACCATGCTTCATGTAAATAAACCATATTCATATTAATATATATTTTCAGTAGTATGTGCCATTGCGTAATACTAAATAGAAAATTGGTGCATCAATCAAACAATACATGTTAGGTCACATGTTCTAATTAACAGACAGGGCTCTGTCTTGTACTTCCACACTTCTTCCCGTTATAGTTAGAGCTGCTGTATTTCTGGTCAGGTGATCTCTGAGGCAGCACACAGACCATCACAAAATGGTAGTTCGTGGTAAGTGATGTAAAAGGGCAATATTTACTTAAATATATATTCCAGTATATATGCCCCATTTATTTAATATGCAGTACATGTATAAGATCTGTTATCTGGAGACCCATTATTCAGAAAACGTCAAACTATGGAAAGGCTGTCTCTCAGACTCCAGTATAATTAAATAATCAACATTTTTTTCAGAATGGTTTCCATTTCCTTTGTAATAATAAAACATAACGTTGTACATGATCTAAACTAAGACAGACAATTCTTATTGGAAGCAAAACCAGCTTTTAATGGTTTATTTAATCTTAATATGATTTTCTAGTAGACTTTAGGGGGCAAATTTAGCATTATTCCCTAATTTGAGGGCTTTTAGCCCTTGAATTCAGCTGAACTTCAAATGCTTATCGAATATTTTTAGGCTATTTTTACTTCGATATCCGATTTCTCAATAAAATTGTATGATTGAATACTGATTGTTCAATTTCACAAAAAAATGGTGAAATTTCCTCCAATCGCTCGAAAAATTCATATGATTCAAATGATTGAGGCATTCGATTGTACAAATGGTATTCGAGCAGGTGGCTTCCCATAGGCTTCTATTGCAATTCGGCAGGTTCAATCTGGCGAAGTAGGCAGTCAAATAAAATTTTAGGGGCAAATTTACTAGTATTCGACCATCGAATGCTTATCGAATTGTTTTAGGCTATCATTTTGCTCGATATCCGATTTCTCAATGAATTTGTACGATTGGACACTGTTTGTTCGATTTCACGAAGAAATCTTGAAATTTCCTTCAAGAGTCCGAAAAATTCGTCTGATCGTACGAATGGTTTTCGAGCAGGATTTAGCCTCAGAAGCCTATGGGCAGCTTCCCATAGGCTTCTATTACAATTCGGTAGGTTCAATCTGGCGAAGTAGGCAGTCGAAAAACATAAAAATTTTAATTCCTTCGATCATCGAATGATCGAATTATTGAATATCCGATCATTCGATCTATTCAATATATGATGATCGAAGAGGCCAAATTTCACTTTACGATTTCACAAAAAATTTGTACGATCGTTGTTCGATCGAATTCGATCAAACTTCGATCATTTCACGTGAAATTAGTAAATTTTCACTTTAAAGTTAAAGTACTTAGATCATCGAATGGTCGAATTATCGAATATCCAATCATTCGATTTATTTGATCTATTCGATACGCTCGAATTTTGCGTATTCGATGATCGAAGTGCATATTCAAATATTCTAAAAAATCGTACAAATTCGATCAAACTTTGAATTATTAACGTGAATTTAGTAGATCTGCCCCTAGGTATGTAGATAACAGGTCCCATACCTGTACTATTTGTTGCTTAAGTATTCATTTTGGGGTAAAAAATTCCTTTAATTTAGTCATTACTTATGTTTATTAAACAGGCCACTATTTTAATATCATCTATGAGAAACTCATTAAGTAAAAAACAACAATATGGCAGCATTTCCTCAAAAATAAAGCTTTAAGAAAATTCAAACTTTAACCAAATTATGTGGGTGAGGGTGTATTGTATAATGCATAGGGCTTGTGGCTATAAGAAGTTACACAGCAGTTGTATGCCACATGATTAATATAAACTTTAAGTCTACAAACTGTATGTTAGACTCAGAAATGAAACATTAGGCAACTTGTCCATCTCTGCCAGGGAAGTTTTTTAGGAATAGAAAAAAATACTGTAATATGCCTCACAGCTTCCACATTCAATTTTAATGTCTTTTATCTGTAGCTTCTTCATGAAGAAAATTACAAGTTTGTAATAACTTGAGCAAAGTTATTTTATTACCAGGACAATGCTTCAAGCTCCCACGTTCCCTTGATTTTTTTCTAAATCACGTTTTTATATAGCCTAGTATTAAAACCTGAAGCAAAAAGGGAATCACAGCAAAACTGGAATTTAGATGCAGTAAGAATATCACAATACAGTCCTAGGGGCAGATTTACTAAGGGTCAAAGTGAAAATTTGAATTAAAAATTAAAAAAAAATTGAAGTGACTTTTGGCTACTTCAACCATCGAATAGGCCAAAATTCGATTCAAATTGAAAAAAATTGTACTGTCTCTTTAAAAGATTCAAATTTGACACTTTGCCACCTTAAACCTGCCGAATTGCTACTTTAGCATATGGGGGACCTCTTAGAACCTTTAAGAAGTGTTTTTTTTTACTTTTTGAAATTTGAATTTTTTTGCCCAAAATCATTCAAATTGTTTGAATTGAATGGTGCATTTGAATAATTTAGAATTTTTTTCAATTCGAAATTCAAAATAATAAATCTGCCCCTAGTGTGTGTTGCTTCATAAGCAGGAAAGAAACTACTTGTGGAGCCTTATTTATCAAAATTTGTATTTGCAAATTTGCAAAAATGGACCAATTTGAATTAAAAAGAACCATTTTCCATCGAAAAACCACTTAAAAAATTTGAATTTTGAATTTTTTTCAATTTGAAATTCAAAATAATAAATCTGCCCCTAGTGTGTGTTGCTTCATAAGCAGAATAAATAGCAGAGTGGAAATAAAACTACTTGTGGAGCCTTATTTATCAAAATTTGTATTTGCAAATTTTTTTTTCAGTTTGAATTTTTCAATTTGAATAAAATTGAAATTTTTACAAACTCAGATGTTTGCTAATTGGCTAAAGGATAACTTTATCCCCCCTAGTAACAACAGCCCCCCTTAACTACCTTCCATCGTTCCATTCCTTACTCCCCGCACTTCCTTCCCCAAAATTAGCTCGATCAAATTCGAAATTCGATAAGCATTTGACTGTCGAATGCTTATCAAATAGTTTTAGGCTATCATTTTGGTTGATATTCGATTTCTCAATGAATTCATACAATCGGATACCGATCGTTCGATTTCACGAAAAAATCGTGAAATTTCCTTTGAGCCTCCGAAAAATTTGTACGATCAAACACTTCGATCGTACGAATAGTATTCGAGCAGGACTTCCCATAGGCTTCCATTGCAGTTCTATGCCCTATATCGAGTCATTTGGCGGACTTTGAAAAATCTAATTGTTTTGGGGGCCAATCATTGTGATCGAATGCACTAAAAATTCTAATTCACTATTCACCTGCAATTCGAAAATTCTATTTTTTAATACATTTTACTTGGTCTTTTTTAATTCGAATTTCGAAGTAATGGGATTTTAAAACTCCTGTTACTTCAAAATTCGACCTTTGATAAATATGCCCCTAAGGGAGTTATTTAATATTTATTGAGTTTTGCCCCAAAAAATTAGACTGGACTTAAGTAAATAGCCCCCTAAGCCTGTGGGAGCATGTGCAGTTGGGCATATTTAGGAATTGCCTTCAGCTGTGCATGCCACAGGCTTCATGTTGGCAAACAACTAAAAGATAGCGCTGGGGAACTGAACTGCGCTGCTGTGGATTTTAGGCTCAGGGTTTTTTAGGGAAACCTTTCTGTCTAACATACACTGCAGGAGGGAGGGGTGATGCAGTGATGAAAGGTAGATAAGGCAGGCTGTTGTTATTTGGGGGATTTAGATCTTCTTTAAAACATTTAAATGTAAAAAAAAAACCAGTGAAAAAAAAATAATAATACATTGAATTCATATTCTCCTCATCATTATCAGTGGGTCCACAAACTCTTTACAAAAATGTTGAAAAATTTGCAAAACTTTCTACTTGAAAGATAATCTTACATCCATATCAGATAGTAGCTGAGTTTATTACTGCACTCACGACTGTAATTTGGAGAAGTAGTCACTAAAACAGAGGGAGTTTGCTGTAAACAATTCTTATGTCTTGTGAAGTTAAAAATGTTGATCTTAATTCTAAAAATAAATAGGCATAAATAAAAGGAATTCAAGTGCACTGCAGAACTCTGCAACTTTATATTTTTAAAATATAAAAAGCTCCAAATTTTTCTACTCAGACTTTAAAAGGGAAAAATACTAAATTTTTTAAGAAAAAAAAAACTTGATTTGAGTCTGCTAAGAACATGTAAAAATCAATGGCAGATGTCCCGTTAACAATTGGAAGATTTTCTGAATTGTGCTGGGTTTCCAAAAAAAATTAACTTTTGGTCAAAAAATTTTTCAAGCCCAACATCCGAAGAAATAGTAGGATTTGGATTTTTTGTGATTTTATTGTGTGAGAACTTTTCTGATTTTGATTAATAACCACCTTAATATACCATAGATGGAGTATGTATTTCTGCATGTGGAAAACACCAACAAGCAGAAGATGTTCTATAGTTTTGCTTTCTGACATTTGACTGACATTTTTACTGTAATTTCACTACACTTTTGTATTTGATAATGGCGTGTGCTGCTTTGTCTTCTAGAGGTGGCTGATTATTTCTGCATATCCTGCATGCTAGGATCTTGCTCTGATTAAATGCATGGCATGAAACCCACTAGTCTCTAATATTCTTCTATGTGTGTACTTTCTGAGCGCTGTGAAATCACATTTGAAATTGGAAAATAAAATACCACTTCTTAGACTCCCTGGCAAATGTTCTGAGCCATTTGGGATCTGGAAGATAATACTATTTATCATTTCATGGATGTCAGCCAAACATCTAATTAATCCAAGGAGAACAAGATAGGTGTGGTCCATATTGATTTTCTAAAATTTGATTACTTTTTGGTTAATTTAAAGTGATACTGTCAGAAAAACTACTACTCAAAATATCAATATATATATAAATGGTTAGCTAGAGGTCATCTTGATCATTTTCCATCAATAGGGTTACTTGAATCATTACTTGAAGTTCCTGAATGCTTTGCATGCTTGAGTGTCCCATTTCTAACACTAGGGGGCAAATTTATCATTATTCCCTTATTCTAGGGCTAAAAGCCCTCGAATTAGGCCGAAAATCGATAAGCATTCGACTATAGAATGCTTATCGAATAGTTTTAGGCTATTTTTACTTTGCTATTCGATTTCTCGATAAAAACCTGAAATTTCCTCTGATCGTTCGAAAAATGAGTACAAATCGAACGATCGAGGCGTTCGATTGTACAAATGGTTTTCGAGCAGGTGATAGAAAAAAAAGCCTATGGGGCATTCCCATAGACTTCTATTGCAATCCGGTAAATTCAATCTGGCGAAGTAGGCAGTCGAATAAAATGTTAAAGTACTTTGATTTTGAATTATCAAATATCCGATCATTCGATACACTCGAATTTTTGCGTATTCGATGATCGAAGTGTCCGAATTTGCATATTTGAATGTCCGATAAAATCGTACGATCGGAATTTGATTGAATTGGTCGAACTTCGAATTATTCAAGTGAATTTTACAAATTTGACCCTAAAGGTGGCCGTAGACGCACCGATAATACCGTACGAAACGAATTTTCGTACAATATTCTGTGCGTGTATGGTGGGAAATGAGCCGACCGATATCGTCAAAAGATTAAGATATCGGTCGGCTGGTTGATCGGGCTGAACGGAAAATTTTGATCGGATGCCTTTGAAAGCATCCTTAACATCTGCCATTGTTATTGCTGAATCGTCAGATACTGGTAGAATTGTTTGGTTTCTACCTGTATATTTGACAATTCAGATCTACACGTGTGTGTTGAAACAAACGATCTTTCTTGGAAAGATCTTTTCCGAGAAAGATCGTAATTGTTACGTCTATGGCCAGCTTAAAGGGTTATTTATTATAGCTCAACATTTTTTTTCACTAGAAAACTCAAATTTTTAGTGGAAACCCCCCCCAAATTATTTTGAGATTTATTATACCCCTGCAAAAAAAAGCCCTAATCCCAACAGGGGTCAGGGGGTTTTGCCAGAAAATCTGACTTTTTCAGTGTTTTCAGGAAAAAAAAACTTGAAAAATTCAAGGAAACAGACAGAAAAATTCAAGCCATTCAGATTTTTGCTTGATTTTATCGAGTTTTAATCAAGCTTTTATGGCAATATTATAAAGTTCATGCAAAGGCAATGTTATTAAAAACTGTTTCATTTCAGGTGTAAGTATCTCTTTTAAAAGTTATTGAAGAAATTTCAGCATGTATCGTTCTGTAGTAATGTACGATTCTTCCTATTAACATGCAGAATCTTGCATCTGGGTTATTACAAAACTAGGCCCAGACCCTCTTCCCTGATCTGCCAGCCCCCGAATCAAAACCAGCATTCACGCATGTGCAGCATGTGCCAATGTTTGCAGCACAAACTTACACCTAAAGAATCAGATGCCAAGCACCAGAAGCGATTCAGATGCCAAGCACCAGAAGCGATTCCATCCAGAAATTTTTCTGTGCAATAGCATCTGATTCATACTGAAGCAGTGTGTGAATTTTGATGCATCAACATGGTCAAGCATACAGTATCACCCCAGTGAGTTGGATGGCTGGAATTACAAGAGAAGATGCTGCATTTTGGGTAAAAAAACATGGAAGTTGTGTCCAAGATAGCATTTTTCATATTAGGGATCCATGAGTAATTTTTTTACTTCAGCTAGTGAGAAGCTGATTTGGCAACATTTCATTGAGCACTGATGCAATTCTTCCAGTGGTGGATGTGGTCACTAAGCAGTTTCATGGTTCGCAAAAGCTATATTTAATTTGTACAATGTATAAGCTATATTAAATTGCACAAAATCTGTCTACCTAAAAACATACATCTTCTCATTTCAAATATTTATTCTTTTAATGTCTTTTATTATATTCTCCATATGTTTATTCATTACATGTCAACATTGCAGATTTATTATAATGAATATTTATCACTGAGCATCTTAAAATTTCAACCGGATATGACATTGCTAAATTGCCATCCTTTGTCTCACAGAACCCAAATCCAGAATCCTTTATAAAAACTATAGTTTTACATAAACACGTAATCAGAGCAGAGCTGGGCAGATGCCCTAGGCAACCTGGCCGTTTGCAGAGCCAACTGGGTGCGCCCTGTGGGAATTGGTGCTTGCCCGCATGCGCGCATCGACACAGGCACACAGGTGCGAATAGATGCATGCTAAGACAGTCTGGGGAGAGGTGACCAGACTAGGGTTAGGAGGCAGAGGGGGTCATTTATAAAGTTTGCGCAGTGCATAATTGTTTGCAAATGGTAGTTTTGCCTATGCTTTTTCCTGAAAGCTACAATATTGCAGTACTGGGCCCGTCTTTCCAGTTTTTGAGAATTTGCATTGTGAATGAATTTTTGCAAACAATTCGCAAACAAGATGGGTCTTTGCATGAGTACAGGCTCTTTGCGAGGTTGTTTTGCGCGAAAATACTGTTAAAAGTAACAAATTAGCAATTTGCGAAATAGTTTTGCGAATATTTTCTCCGCCACCAAAGTTGTGGTGCAGAGTGTTTGCAATTTATGATTTTTGCCATATTTAAAAAGCTCCTATAGACATTCACAATGTGAAAAACAAATTCGCAAATCTGTTTGCACACTCTTATTCAGCTTTATAAATATAACCAGGCGCAAGGCAAATATATTCACTCTGCGAACCAATCTGCCCTGCGCGAATTTTATAAATGACTCCCCAGTGAAAGCACATGCCTGGAGCCCTCCCCAGCTTTGCGACCTAGGCACGTGCCTACTCTGCTTACCTTTAGTTCTAACCCTGAGTTGGAGATCAGTTGAGTTTGCTCATCCAACTTGGGGCCAAATTCACTAAAGGGTGAATTTCCAGGTACAAATAAGGGACCTGTTATTCAGAATGCTCAGGATCTAGGTTTTCTGGATAAGGAATCTTTCCCTAAACCCAATAGTATTGTTTTGCCTTCAATAAGGATAAATTATACCTTGGGCTCAATTAGAAGCAATTGTTTACAGATAAAAGTTGAGATTATATTTAAAAATTTGATTATAGTGTGGCTACGGAAGATGGCCTTCCGGTAATTTAGAGCTTAATGGATAAATTCCATACCTGTATCTAACATTCTACTTAAAACATTATAC
>CM044444.1:53334954-53362213 GCA_024363595.1 Xenopus borealis
TCTGGAGAAATGTCAGTTTCTGGGAAGATATCACTTAAGTTTTGTGATCTTGAGGAAGCAAATTGATCTCTGTTACTCATTATCTTAAACAACCACATTTTTCAGACAGAAATAAAACACCAACTGTAATTTGGCTACTAATCACATAAATAGCATACAGAAGAAAATGTATTTCTCTTGCTTCTCATTTTGCATGCTTGTGCCCCTGTTTCAAATCTATGGAAGCTGCTATTTCAGTTTCTTATGACAGGTGCTAATCCTGGACACATGCATAAAGGCCAACTCATGTGATGAAATGTGTTACATAAAATCACTGACAACAAAACAGCATTTGAGTGTACTCAAGATAATAAGCCCATTAAAATATCAGAAGGACAAAAGAGGCCTCAGTCATAATATTAAAGCAAAGTAGTGACCATTGTTCCTTTTTGAAGGATGTCATTGTTAAATGCAATATAATACCGCAATGTGTCGACATAATGGCACACAATGTATCACATTTGCAGGCAATGCCCATAACTAGTACTTTATGTCCATACTCACCTCCATCTGCTTGTATCATTCCTATTGCCCTAACTCCCCCAGCACTTCACAATCTGTCCTTTATCTTTATGAACAAATTTTTAATTCCCACCAGCTACATTTAACCCCAAGGCTGCCAGCCTTGTGAGAAATGTTTTTTTATGCCTCTAACACTTGCCTTCAATTAAAAAACATCTTGGTTTCAAAAAGGAAGCCATTTGGAACTTCAAAAAGGGGGGGGGGCAGTCCACATTTCCATCTCGCCTTTGTATGAATAACTTTATTCAAAAAGTAGTACAAGAATACACAGTGACTATGAAGATTTTCATTCATCCAGGTCATATTATATCTAATATAAGTAATTCTAAAACAACTGGACTTGCTGAGTTTTCATTGAAGACGTTTCACTACTCAACTGAGCAGCTTCTTCAGTTCAAATGACTGGTATGGGAAGTTCTCGGTATATAAACTCTTCCACTAATCCAGTCACAATGGCACATTGTAACTCTTCATATCGGTGAAATCTGAATTTGATTCTGTGTAGTTATTGTGATATGATTACCAATGTGTCATGCAACTCCTAGACACAGGTGTTAATTGTGAGTGTTTCTTGAATGGATGTGTGAAGTGTTCTGAAACCGCTTGGGTACCGATGTGAGAACAGCATTGTATGTAGCATAATACACAATGTTGTACAATGTGGCACTCCCCTATGGCAAAGAAATATTCAAGTCAGCACACACTCCTCAATTCACTTGGTGCAGGTCCCTGATAGTGGCCACAGTCCACCTGGTACAGCGGACAAAGAGCCATGATGTGGCTCGAAACATAACTATATCTCTTTTCATAGCCATGATATAATAAAGGCTTTTTACTCAAAAATCAGTGCTGTCCATTGATGAAATTACTCCCCTCTGCCTCACCTTTTTGTAGTTTCTTGAAAGGAATTAACACTTAGGAAAGGACATCAAAAAGGTAGGGATGATTGTGGCAAGACAGAGTAAACAAAGGAGTTGGTGGAAAAGCTAAAACTGTTAGCAGAGCTGGTACTCAAAAGAGCAAAAGGTAATTATTTTTCAGCTATCGTTTATGTTATTTTATGTGGAATTTTGCTGGAATTATAATTAGCTGTGTATAGGATGCAGTGTGTGCTATCTGTTTAAGCTTTAAGATGTGTCACATCATAGTTACTGCACTTAATTCACTTAAGACATTGCAAAAAGTTGCTGACAGCTCAGCTCATAAAGTATGTTTTGTGGCATAAGAACTGTACTGGTGCCTCAGTAGCTTACTTATTTTTAGATTGCATAGTCACTTCATGACTATTTTTGTTTTCTTTGAATTTGTGTACATCTCTCCACTGTACCTACCTTCTTCACTTGCTTACCTCTTGCAGTAACTAAGCTGACCACTAGATGCTGCTGCATGGCAGGCTATAAATGCTGCAGCGCCACCTGGTGGAGAGTTGAGGCTGCACCAATTTCAAAGGCAAAATGATACACAGGGTTATGCTGGAATGAGTCAGAGAATGTAATACAATGGGGGATATTTAAAAAAACAAAGTTGGTCATATTTGGAACTTCACATATATTAACAATGGATCACCGCCTCTGGCAACGGAAACATAAAACACCAGAAACAAAAAAGACAAAAATAGAAGGAAAAAAAAAATTGTGTAGTATTATTAATTAAATGTTCAAACACCACAAGTTATTTTAGGGAATCTGTAATGTACTGTAATCCTTTCCTCTCCATAGATTATTTCACACGTGTTAGGAAATCACACTTAGTTCCTTTAAAGTGAGCGATGGTTCCTCTCAGCATGCACATGTGGTAATGTTACACTTCCACCGGGAACTTGCTAAATTGCCTACTTACTAGACAGTAAACTTTAATGCGCCCGTAGTCTTATTTGTACTGTGCTTCTCCTTCGTCACTCCATGTATTTCCACACGCATATGAAAACCAAGACTTATATTGTGTAATCTGCTTTCATAAAACTTCTTTAAAATCAATAAAAAACATTTCACTCACATTTTTGTCATTCTTTACAAGCATTACAGAATAGGCTGTTATATGCAGGTTGCCCAGTTGTATCCGGGGTTGGAGTGTAAAGCCAACTTCTCTTTCTCCATCGTGGTGCTTTCCTGCAAATTGCCGATCTGTACAAACTGCCTGACGCGTTTCGCTGGTCCAATGTGCATCACATAGCTTCCTTAAAAGCCGATTGCGGCTGGTTTCTATGGTTACCCTTACGTCTATGATGTCCTGCGTTCCGTCTTTTGTTCCAAATCTCTGAGTTTGAGTAGTCTTAGCCTCTCTTCCTCCTTTCTCCTGGGCATGGACACAGCTTGCCATGCACTTTAAAGAGGAACTAAGTGTGATTTCCTAACACGTGTGAAATAATCTATGGAGAGGTAAAGTATTACAGCACATTACAGATTCCCTAAAATAACATGTGGTGTTTGAATGTTTAATTAATAATACTACACTATAGATTTTTTTTCTTCTATTTTTTCTTTTTTGTTTCTGGTGTTTTATATCTCCATTGCCAGAGGCGCTGATCCGTTGTTTATATATGTGAAGTATCCAACAGTTGAGAGACTGGGATCGGCATGAGCAAATTGAACTGAAAGACTAACCTTTTCCACTGACGTGCATTTTTTGCAAATTCTGCATTCCTTTGCAATAGTAATATTTGCTTGTTTTTGCGTTTTTTGTAATTTTCTGCATTTTCCTTGGTGTATATATATATTTTTCTTTCTATCATAATTGGAACTGTTTCTAACAATGATTGAGTCTGCAGCTATTCTTGAAACAAAGTCAAGTTACAGACTAGGATGTGAATACACTGGAAATAACACATAGATGTGTTTAATGGTCTGCTTTCTTCATAAACATTAATCCTTTAAGGAGATTAGTTGGGAGTAAGCCCTGTTGAAGCACATATTCCATTATCAGTTAAGCAGTTTGCATGCTCATCAATCCACAGGATAAATAAGGGTGTCCGTGCCATTCTATAAAAATTACAAACTTTTCCAGGCACCAGTCCTTGGGGTGGGCCATGCATGAGTTTACATGCTGTCCAATGTCTAAATGGGTAAGGAATCAAACATCAAATCCTTTGAGTATTTGTGATTTTGACTTTTAGCTCTGGTAGAGACACAGAGGGATTTGTATTGATCAACAACATTATGGACTGTTATTGTTTCTAATGTTCTAAAAGCACTATGCTTATTTTACAGCACTGTGAAATATGTTAGAATTATACAGGTGGTAATAATAATTATGCTGTTTACAGTCCAGAACATCTATTTTTAATATGCGCTGTTCCTCCATTTTGCAGATAAGTGCAACACAAAATTCAATAAAAGTATTTAATTGAAGGTTTTGTATCTAATACACAAACAGCAATGCATAAATCATTAAAAAGTGCCTGAAGTCCTGAAGTATTTGTATCAGCTTCATAGGCCAGTCCCTTTTGGCTTGGCAAACTGGAAAGCCAATAAAGTGGAATCATTCCCCTATGTAAACACCTTTACCACTGTTCAATATCTGTTCCATAATTTACAGCAGCTTCAGTTGCTATTCTGATATAGGCCTAAAATCTTAAAATAAACAGGCCAATAGCAATTAACACATGAGATGTTATAATTCTCTACAAAATGATAAACCTGCAGAAACCTTTATCTCGCAATGAAAATCAATTCAGGCATAATTAATGTTCAGGAACGGTAAGAAAAATATCGGCGAGCACTCTGTATCCACTCGGGTTAAAGAAACAAACTTATTTTCAACTCATTAAAACCATTGATTCCCTGACGTAGTCACTTTTTCTTCTGATTGTGACTCACCTCCAGCTATGGGTTCGGGGCGATGCACCTCCTTTCATCTGGTGAATGCCTTTCGTTATGTTACCTTTAATATGCTGTTTTGAAGTTTTTGTAAACCCAAATTGTGGGACATGGGATTTGCGCACACGGGTCACTACCAATTCTGGATGAGCAGTTGTAATGCAATAGACTTTGAAATTGACCGCTTGTTTTTAAAATTGGCACTTGATAGCAACTCTTTATATAAATGGATTTTTAGTGCTTTGAATAGCAGTGTTCACTTCGTACGTATACACAGTCAAAGGAACCAAATTCAGCATTTTGCTTAATCTAAAGTTCAGGAAAGTAAGCTTGCAAATATTCCTCTCAGGTTCCACCCCCCCAGCCTCATAATTATTAGAGAGCACTGTGCAAGGAATTAATTAACTCAGTGGATAATAGGGTAGAAAAGTGGTGCAAAGAGAAAACTAGTTTCAGATTTAGCCATGTGCTGACCACTATTTCTTTGATATGCTATTACTTTAGGCTATATGCTTGACATAGATTATATTGATCACGTCCTTTTTAAATCATAATTCTCTGTCAGGTGGTCCATGTGAGAGTCATGATTTCACCTATAAAATGCAAGTTTTCTCTTTGAGAATAAACAGTGTTTTAAAATAGATCAGGTGTAACCTATACATCTACCCTATATTTTGCACCCATCTCAGGTAAAATGGGGTTATATAGTATGTATTTTTTTTATAGTTGTACCTTTATGTTTGTTTAGAATTGTAACATGAAAAAATTACTATGTAGCAATTACATACTACTAATTTGTAAACCTCATTTTACAAAACCCTTTAGGTCTAAAGTACCTGTTGATCATGTTACTGCCATCCTCCACAGATTGTCTTTAATTAATATGAATAGGTAGCACCATGGTAATCTTGTTAGTGTAAGGACTTACCCTGGTGGGCTAGTGGGGGGACGGCAGGGACGCCTGCCGCCCCCTCGGCGGGGACGCCCGCCGCATCTTTTCCCCTCTGGTGCCGGCTTCCTCTAGGCGCGCGCGGCGCACTTCCGCATTTATTTAAAGGCGCAGGCGCGTTGACGTGATGGTCAGCGCGCAATGGCGCCAAATTCAAAAGTATTTAAAGGATTTTTGCTCTGCTATGCGCTGCCCATTATAGGTTTATTTCCCGGTGCCTAGTCTGTGCTGCTTAGCTACTTATCTGTTCCTGACTACCTGTGTTTGACCCTGCCTGGCTGTTTTGACTATTCTGACCTCTGGGACCTGACCCTTGCCTGTATCCGACTGCGATTCTGCTTAACCCTTCGATTGTCTTCCTGGTTTGACTCCTGCCTGTTATTTATGCTGATCCTGTCTCATCCTTATCTGCTTTCATCACCTGGTTTGACCCTTTGCCTGCCTGACGTTCCGTTGTTATTCGCCCGCCTCAACCCGGCCTGTCTGACCACGAACCTGCCTATTCCTGCCTGTACCGTGACCTTCAGCCTTTCCAGACTCTGACTACAGTCGTGCCCCATTGCTAGCCAGAACTCCTGCTCTGCACCTCTCGTATAAGTCCAGGTGGCATCTGAGTAAGCTGAGGGCTCCTCCCGAAGCCAAAGGCGGTCACAATACTGGTGAAGCACGAGCCGAGATCAGGGTGCTTGGCACTTGTTCTGGTTTGGGTGCCGACCGTGACAGTTAGGCAATTATCACTGTGAAACACCAACTAGGGTTCTGCAATGGTCATTTTGACCAACACTGCTTGTAGTAATCCAAGTCCACTAAGGTGGGAACCCTGTAGCCACTGATACTTTTGAGGTGGCAGTAATTTCAATGTTTCTCTGCATTAATAGGCACACTGTACAATTTTTTATACAGAGTAGGACAGGCCAAGCATCACCAAACTATACGAATGCCTATAGACTCCTTAACCCTAATTGAATGGTGTATATTTAAACAATGTGCCACAATGTATGGTTACTTCCCACTTGCAACAAATACATTTTTGTCACAGCAATTAGTGTTCCACCTGGAAGTCCAGTGTGGGATGAGGAGTCTTGACTGGTCTACAAAATAGAAAACGCAAAGCAGAGGGTAAAATGAGCTGGTTAATAAAAGCAAGTAAATAAGAAGTGAGAGTTAGTATCCCAGCCTTTAGATCATTTATTTTTTTCATCTGCATGTGTTACATACTGCACCATAAGGTGCAAATTTACAGCATATAAATTGGACAGCAACCTAATTTCTGTTTTTATCTCTGTATCCCCTGAACATACACATGGGACTGTATGTATTTTACATGTTATGTACTGTTAAGTAAAATAAGCTTCTGAATAATATTTGCACTGTTTTTCCTAACTGTAGCTAACTTCTGAAACAATGCTAACTACTTGATATAATATTAGGTTTATTTATTTGGTTGGTTGGTTGGTTGGCTGGTTGCATTAAGCATTTCTATGTTCACTCGTTGTACTAAATATTGTACTAGGATGTGGTTTTGTTGGTATAGAAAATAGAAAAGCAGTTTTTCATTTTCCCCAGAAACAATGCAAAAAGAACTTGCTTATTCCATGTGCATATGGCTCTGACTACTTTATTTGTTACATGATGTCATTGGATGGGAGCCTATGCCCCCTATGTAATAGTGCCACACACATAGGGGCCGATTTACTAAATTCACGTGAACAGATCGAAGTTCGATCAAATTTAATCGAATTCCGATCGTAGGATTAATTTGATTGGTCAAATATGCAAATTAGGCTAGAATAGATTTGAATGATCGACTATTCATTAATATATTAGCGAAGGATTTAAAATTTAAATTTTTTTTCGATTGCCTACTTCGCCAGATTGGACCTACCAAATTGTAATAGAAGCCTATGGGAGCCCTCCCATAGGCTTCTGAGGCTAAGTCCTGATCGAACAGGATTCGTAGGATCGAAGTCTTCGATTCGAATGATCGAATAATTCATTCGAATGATCGAATGATGGTTATTCGATCATCGAATTATCGAAGATCGAATAACAGGATAGCCTAAAACTATTCGATTCGAATATTGAGCAAAATCTAATTTTTTTTGGTGAATAATAGTAAATGTGCCCCATAGTATATGGGGGTCCTTGGGCAAGGGGTCCCAGGAGAGACCTAGATACCTAGATAAGGAAAAAAAATAGCACAAGCAGGGTATAGCTACTTGTTGGTAATTTGATTCTTTACAAATTATCATCTAGCAGAGGAAATTAAGAAAGTGCCTTTAATATTTAGATTTATCCCCCTAGTCTAAGGTGGCCATAAACTGCAGGGCCTTTTGGTATTGTGGCTGCAAAATTAGCAAAGTATAAGCCCTCATGGAAAATATGTAATCTGGGACACATCCTGTACAAAAAAAAAACTATTGGATGAAACAAATTGCTTCTCTGTGATAATTATTTGGACATTGCCCCTCTTTATATGAGCCTTATAATGTACTTATTTTATTAGCTGCTCATAACATACACTACCAATTTGTTCTGTAGCAGTTATTTTTAAAATATAATTCTGTCACTAGTACATTTTCTAACTGCATATTACTGTAAACAAACTAATTTTCCTAATTTCAAATTACTTTTAATCATGGTTTCATCACGTTCACGATGCATTTAGGCAAGCACGTTTCCATTTCCCTATACATTTTTTTCATTAATCAGTGTCATGGGTTGTGAGAGATCAATTTGAACATTATTTATAAATCTGTGTAGAATCTATAAAGTCCCCCAAATAATTTTCTCAGACAAGCTGTATCAGAGGAGAAAGCTCTTTTTGGCAGCTACTGAGGATTAAGAAATGCAATGACAGGAGGCTGAACCATTGAAACTGTCACTCTATGCTTTTGCCAGAAAAACAGCAGAAGACCACAATCCTAGCCAGCATAAGATGGCCATTCCTTTGACTGTGGTACATACTGTACAATAAGGGGCAATTCTTTAATAATTTGTACATCAAACTCATTTCAGCTTTTTTCCTTTGGGTCCTCTGAACCCATGTTTGATAAACAATAAACCTTCATTACACATGAAAGCAAATGTGTTGTACATGTAAACTGTTGAGTTAAAAAAGCTTCATCATAACCTTTGCTCTATCTTTTTTTTATTCTTTGTGACCTTATGGGACTATAACTAACTTCTGAAATAATGCTATTTACATCATATAGCATTGTTTTTATTTATTTATCTTTTTATATGGTTAAGCTAATAAAACTACAGTCTTTAATTTTCCCTGAAAAAATGCAATAACTTGTCTTCAGTTGCACAACAACTGTGTCCCAGCCCCCCACAAAAAATCTTCAGAGGGCCCTGGTGCTCTGCAAGTGACCTGGCCCCCTACCTCACTGTCTTTCATGGCCCTCCCCTTGATTTAGTGTGCATTTACCTCCCTGAGTAGCCAACAAATGCATAGGTACAATGGCTATACAAGAAGCTGAATTTGTGGTCTGGGTCCTCCCTGTCCCCTGGGTCCCCCTAGCAACCACAGGGTCAGCAGTTGAAAGAGTAAACACTCCACTGTTTATCATGTTATCAGATCATCAGAACAAAAACATATGGATATACCAGTTAAACTGATTCCTGAGCATTGCTGAACCATTCTTTTCTGATGGTGGAGAGTCAACATTATAAGGAGTTCAATACCTTTTATGCTTGAATGAATTTAGTATTTTGTGTCCTGAAGCAATGTGGGCCTTTCTTGGAATGACCAAAGTCTATTGTGACAAATTTACCGTTGTTATGTCCTTCTTAGGATTGGCTTGATATTTGTTTATGGACTCTATTTTTTTTTTAATTTTTACTTAATTAACTGTAGTAGAGTGATCCACTGACATTTTATATTTGGATGTTAAACACTACTTGTTGCTTTTATGGAGTTTGATGCCCTACACTACTACTATAGACAGAAGACAGTATTTGCCAGTTAATGTGTTAGGGCTTAACTTACAGTAAATGAAGTTAACTGCAAGAGCAACACAGAATAGATAAGGAGTGATAAGGAGTTCTGATCTTTAATTGGTGCTACAAGAAAAGCCTCACAAACAGGCTTTACCTACAAGAAAATGTGTTCCTTAAAACATAGTGCCCGACATATATTATAGCTGTGTTACTGAAGGTTTATGCATATTTTATATTTGATATATTTTTTGTCCTTTCTAAATGGTCTCAGGATCAGGGAATTTGGCGACCTAGTGATCTGCCTAGAAGGCAGTGTGCAAAGAACAAAAGCATGGCTTTAAAATATGAATGAATCAATGTTTCTTTAATGATCATTTTTTTTTTGTTTAACACTCTCATTTTATCAATCTCTGGACTTTAAAATTCACATTTTAATACAATGGTGCATCAAAAAAGGCTAGCTTGCCTTTCGAGGCTTATATAAATAGTACAATAATCAATGCATCCCTTTTACTCTGAGGTCAGAATGGAGGTGCAAGTTCACAGCTGAATGATACTTAAAAAGGAATGTATATGCAGTGCACTAAAATATTTTTTGTGCATATTTTTTTCTATTTATAGTTTATATTACATTCTCTACTGAAAGTTTATGTATAATAGTGTTAAAAGAAAGAAAACACAAAGGTGTTTTCCAGAAGTGTTATACTGCTGAAACCTTATGAAAAATGACAAGAGATTTAAATTTGTGATATATATCTACAAATATTAGGGACAGTATAACATAAAAATAAATGGTAATAAAATGCATGTCTATTAAATAGATTGCTAAAAAGAAATAATATGTGGTTGGACAATGAATTTATAACTCTTAGGAGCAGATTTATCAAGGATTGAATTTCGAAGTGAAAAAACGTTGAAATTCAACCATCAATTTTTTTTAGAAGAGTTTGGACAGTTATCGATCAAATAGGTCCGCTTTCAATCAAATTAAATTTGTTCACATAGTTCAATTGAATCATTCAATTTGAACGATTTCCTTCAAAAAATTTAGATTTTTCAAAAATCTCAAAAACACTCCGTAAAGGTTATAGGTAGTGATGGGCGAATCTGTAGAGTTTCGCTTAGCTGAATACAGTAATTTGCGAAATTTGTGAAACAGCAAAAAAAAATGAGGTGCACACTGCGATGTCGTTGCGCGTCAAAATTATTTGACACTGGCGCATACTTGCTTTTTGACGTGCAACAGTATTTTTTTGACGCGCACTGCAATTTGATAAAACCCATCTTCTATGGGTGTTTTGTTTGTGTCACCTTTTTCCAACTTTGGGGATACCAATAAAACATTTTCCCTTACTTTCAAGCATTGTAGACTGCGATGATAAATTAATATGGCATCCTTTTCTTTGTGTCTGAATTTGCTGAATAGCATTGGAGTCAATGAGAAGACCAATTCACACGCGTGCTTCACTTAGTGCACTGCTACACACATGCCCTGCATTATTAGAGGACTCCAATCTTTTCAAAAGAAAAAAAGGCCTCCCATTTTTCATTCTTCTTAAAAACATCTGTGATTATTTAAAATATAAGTGAAAAATTAAAAAGGTGTATTTATATATATATATATATATATACATTTATTTTTAACAGTATTATGTATTATGTATTGGGCTGATGGGGCCTGTTTGGGCCTCTGTGTAATTTGAATGCCAGGGTGTATTTTGACTCCCAGACCAGACATGGCTTTGGGGCAGGCCTGGACTGAGAGTCAAAATAGGCCCAGGCATTTCAGGTACACAGAGGCCCAATCAGCCCAAACAGAAGCCCAAATAGCCCCACCAGCCCAGTAAATTCTGAATTTCTATGGCTCATTATAGCAGCCCCTCTGGCATTTGCCAGAAACCACAGATTGCCAGTCCGGGCCAGCGTTGGGGCTACCATTTAAACATTTTTCCCTTTCTTTTAAACTGTGTACACTGTGATAAATGAATATTTGGCATGTTTTGCTTTGGAGTCAATGGGAAGAGAAATTCACACTTAATATCAATGTGCTGTGTATCCCACATTAAGGGCTCTTCCAGACGAGGAGATTGCAGGGAGATTTGTTGCCTGCGACAAATCGCCATGTGTTTGGGGCAACAAATCTCCCTGAAACTCTTCCCCCAGTCTTACGCCCGTCTGGAAGAGCCCTAAGATCAATAAAACATATACTTATGCCAATGAACCATATATTTATGTTTAAATGTAAGTAATTGTGTTAAATTATCCAAACAACTTCAAGTACCATATGAGTAGTAGTTAAATGAAAAATAAACTCCAAGTATACAGATTTTAACAAAAGTTTGCAATTAAACTGTATTGCAAGTGCAATATTAAATGAAAGCACAATGGTGCTATTATTTAACAAACAAATAAAATAAAATTAGAGGAGGAGGGTTCTCCCTCCTGCTGTGTATCAGGTCCTTTATCTCCTGAACCTCCTACCTGCTGCACCAGGCCAGGTAGGAGGTCAAGGAGCTTGTAGTGCTGCTGCTGTGCCTGTTTAGCAGCATGTTTAGCAGCTGCTACAACAACCTCTTCCTCTCCTAATGCAGGTTCTGCTGCCTCCTCCTCTCCACCATCATCGGCTGCATTGGCCTCTTCCGCTGCCCCTCCTTCATCAGGATATTAGATCCACTCCGCTGGCTTCATTTTGAGTAATAAAGCACATGCATTTGTACAGAAATTGGACAAGCTCCTGGCAGGGATACACACACACACAAGCTTTTGGCAGGGATACATACACTACACAAGCAAAGACAGACAAAGACAGTTAGCCCTAACAAGGGCTATTGGGTGGTGAGCAGGCAGACAGAAGATGGAAAACTGAAATCCACAACCTCCACTTGCACTGACTCAGAAAAAAAGATCACCAAACAAAGTCCACTAGCTGACTAAAACACAAATCTCCGACCGCGGTTTTGTGAAGAAATTTGCCCGCAGTGAAACACACAAATTTGCAGTGAATCTGACCATGGCAATTTTTTTTTGCCCATCACTAGTTATAGGAGGTCCCCCATAGGCTAAAACAGCAATTCGGCAGGTTTAAGTCAAATTTAAATATTTTAAAGAGACGCTACTTCAGTTTTCAAATTCTTAAATTCAAATCAATTTTTTTTATTTGAATAAAATTTTGTCTTATTCGAAGTACCCAAAAATTACTTCGAAATTCAAATATTTAAAATTTGACCATTGATAAATCTGCCCCTTAGTAACTGAATATGTTTTTATGTTGCTGTTTTTCAAAAGGTTAAAAAAATGCTTTATATGACTTATTTTATTTTCTGAAAAAGGTCAAATTATAGATCTGGGAATAATTTAAAATTATGATGTTGTCAGCAACTGAATTCTAGAACAATCTGAATAGCAGGTGAAACGCAAAGCATTTTTTCTGGGCATCTTTGTTACAAACCAAGATGTGTACCAGATATGTAAATGTATAGATAACTATATAGTTCATTCAAAAACAATATAGTTTGAGTAAATGTAGCACTTAAAGGCTAAAGCAGGCCCGGACTGGCACATTTTCAATATTTATTAAGCAAAAAACTCAAAGCACGTTGTAACACTTTGGGAAATAAAATCTTGCAATGTCAGTTAGTAGTCAGTGGGCACTGCCCTAGCCAAAATTCAATTCAAGTATTGTTTGAGCTTGCAAACTCACTAAAAATGATTAGTACAACACGAGTAGTGATGGGCGAATCTCCCCAGTTTCACTTCGCCGAAAAATTCGCAAATTTCCAGAGAAATTGGCGTCGTTTTCGGCACACGTCGCGTCATTTTCGTTGCGTCGCGTCAAAAACGATGCGTGACTCTTTTTTTTTGGCGAAATTTTGCTGGTGTTTCGCAAATTTATTCAACAGCGACGAATCGCGGGAATTCGCTGCGAATTCGCCCCTGGCGAATAAATTCGCCCATCACTAAACACGAGTCATCAACCTTTTGTTCCTTAATTTTATTTACAGTAGTCAAAAAGTTTTTTTATATTGCGATATTTTAACAATTAAGGGACCATTTGCATTTTTTTTTATTGTGTTTATTTGAAGTAAAAAAAACACACTCATATAAGTGTTAGTGTAAAAGTTTACACAAATCCAAATTTTACCAAAATTTGGATCTATGTATTTATTAAAAGTGTAATTTTCAAGATGAGGAAGGATGTAAGTGCAAGGAATAGCTTTAAATTCTTTAAAGTAACTTTAAAGAAGTATTTCAGCTGTGTCTAACTAATGTGACCACAGTGTGCATTCATAACTAATCCTTATAGTTTGTCATAAAGAATTAAATATCATGTTTACTGCAAGATAAAATTATTGCTGTTCTGGAAAATCTGGAAAGAAAAAAAAATCAAGCCCTAAAAAAGACTTGCAAATTGTTTTAAGCAGACTGTGTGGGAAGGACTATTGTTCATCAAGTTTCAGTAGTAATCTGTTCTCATTAACTTCAATCCATTCATCATTATAATGTTCTCACCATGATTAGAACATCACAGAGTTTGTCTTTAAACCATAAAGATGATCTATAGAATATTATTCGGGAAACACAGGCAGATATTGTGATATTTTATACACACAATGTAAAGGAAGGCAAAGGAAAGCATTTTTTTCAGAATATTGCTCCCCATTGGGTTATTATAAGTAATGTCATTTTTATGTTTAATTAATCTGGTGCTTGTAAAGTTTGACAGACGGGGAAGGGAGAGCTGAAGAGGTCACGGTCATAATTTTCTTATACATCAAGAGAGTCGGCATTTGCTTTATTCTAAAACACACACTATACAGAAATGACATCATTTTCATATTGATTTTTGGTGCAAGAGAACATTATAACCAAGAATTATATAACCAGATGCACTTCAAGTACAGTAAACTGCAATACCCATCATCATACATTAATTGAACTTAATGAAAAGAAATGAGGAATAGCCGATTCTTTTGAATGAAATAGCATATAGAAAGGACTTGTTGCAGTCCTGCCACAGTACAAATAAGGCCCCAGGATTACTATTTAAAGGTACCTTAAATGATATTATAAAAAAGCAGCAGAGGGGAATCTTCATGATTAGGGCAATGAAGTTTTGGTTATGTAGTCATGGCAGAATATTAATGCTTTTAAGATATATATATATATATATATATGTATACTTTATAAAATATCTGTGGAAAACTATAAAATGGATTAGCTGAAATTTAAGAAAGACAAGATGCAGATAATGGATGAAGATTACAGTAATCATAGAGTATATGGATGGTTAAGTGGAGGGAGTGACCAAAGATACTGACGTTATCATTGCGCACAAGATAGCCAACAGAAGCAACACTTAACGTTTACTATTGACGTCACGTCAGGGACTCTGTAGCCGAAACCGCCACTTTTTAGCTGTGCCTTGAATATTAAAAAACTGCTCCAATATTACTTCCATTAAAAGTAAACCTTGCTGTGATTCTAATATCAGTTGTGTCTCTCCCATTATACATCCAAAAACTTGACAGCTGTGGATGGTCTAACCTTTCTTATAATATTCTGTACAGTTCACTGCCTCCTATTTTTAAACCCCAAGTTAGAGGAATATGATCAGCCTAATTTGCATTGCAATAAAGTAAAACATTTTACATTTGTTCCCAGCAGAAGTAAATCTGACAGCCTTGAAGCTATTATACCTGCAGGTACTTCCTACACTTTAAATACATTCTGTTGGAGTGATCTTAATTATATTATTATATGTACTTCTGAACTTGAGTCCACGGTTCACTGATTCAGAAAACTTTGGAACAGAACCCTTTAACAGTTCATTAGTGGATGAGCTTTCTAATTGTTGTTTGTACTTTTCTAAAGTCTGATTGAAATCTAAATGATCAAGTTTTAAAAAACAAAACAAAATAATAAACCATGTATTTAACGTATTTTTCTTATTTGTAAAAAAAAAAATATCTGGTCCTGTGGCAAATGGTTTCATCATTGATAAAGAAACAGATCACAATGAAACTATATTTAGGTTTGATACAGTGATATTACTTACACATGGTTTTTATTTTTTATTCTTTGTCTGGTTGCTGTCTCCCATATTCAGTAATCCTAGAAACCAAGCAGCAGTTTTCAATAATCCTAGCAACCAAGCAACAGCTTGAAAGGCAGACTGTAAGATGAATAACAGAAAGACAAGTGATAAAATTATTATTGATAATAAAAATATATATTAAAGATTCAAATGTTTTCTGTATTTGAGGGGTCACTGACCCCAATAACATGATGAATTTGGTAAGACTCTACCCACACAAAGATGCAATATTGCATGAGCCCTGAAGAACAGAAGTAGAATTGTCCTTCACAGTCGTTTTGAACCTCTCTGACACCTATTTATTTTTAAGGATCGGTGTGGAGCTCTATAGATTGCTCACTTGTTGTGCATGTGCACTCACTCACTAGCAGTTAAAAAACTTGTGAAAAGTTTGGAAAAATATTAATATATTGACATATCTAGGGTTGATATAAAAATTTCCTGTCCCAGATGCTTTTCCTCCATGAAGCATTGGCCTAGATTCAGTTACATGAGAAAACATAATCTTATGGTTTATCACATGAAAATATATGGACAAGATTCAATCTGAAAATTCTGAAAACAATTTGCATCAGGCTATATAGGAGAATCTGGAATTGAACTTTGACATTATTAGGCAAATTATTAGGGAGAACCTCAATCTGTTATCTTCTATTTTCTGCCTGAGGCCCATTGATTTTTGACTCAAAACTTTACTTTTAAGCTTAAATATAGCTCTTTCTGACAAAGCCTAATGTGGTTAAATCACTGCCTTGAAAAACAACTTTCCAGAAATTAACTCATTGTTAATTCGGTTTTCGAATTTTAATCGAATAGTTTTAGGCTACCCTTTTATTCGATCTTTGATCATTCGATGATCGAATAACGATCAACTAATGATCATTCGATCATTCGAATGAATTATTCGATCATTCGAATAATTCGTACGATTCGAACGATTGAAGACTTTGATCGTAAGAATCCTATTCGAGCAGGACTTAGCCTCAAAAGCCTATGGGAGGGCTCCCATAGGCTTCTATTACAATTCGGTTGGTCCAATCTGCCGAAGTAGGCAATCGAATAAAAATTAAATCCTTTGCTGATCGAATGATCGAATATTCGATCATTCGAATCTATTTGATTATTCAATGATCGAATAAGCCAAATTTGCATATTCAACCAATCGAACTTTTCCTACAATCGTTGTTCAATAGGGATGGCGCGAACCGCGGAAAAAATGTTCGCGAACATATTCGCTAACTTGCGACAAAACGCGCGAAGGGTTCGAACGTCGCGAACCCCATAGACTTCAATGGGAAGGCGAACTTTAAAAGCTAAAAAAGACATTTCTGGCCAGAAAAATTATTTTAAAGTTGTTTAAAGGGTGCAACGACCTGGACAGTGGCATGCCAGAGGGGGATCAAGGGCAAAAATGTATCTGAAAAATCCAATAGTCGCAGCCACTGAAGCACAGAAAAAATACGCCATATAAATGCTGAAAATAGTCGCAGCCACTGAAGCACAGAAAAAATACGCCATATAAATGCTGAAAATAGTCGCAGCCACTGAAGCACAGAAAAAATACCCCATATAAATGCTGAAAATAGTCGCAGCCACTGAAGCACAGAAAAAATATGCCATATAAATGCTGAAAATAGTCGCAGCCACTGAAGCACAGAAAAAATACAGGTCAATGTATGGCAGTTGTTTGAAGAACAATAGATTTATTTACTAGCCAGCAAAGCTACCTAACCTAAAATGTCCCTCAAATCCCTGCAGACTTCTGTCCCTCCAATACAGAGCAGTATCAAGCAGATTACTAGCCAGCAAACTTTCAACTGTCCCTGAAATCACTAACAGCTCTCTCCCTACACTAACTCTTCCAAGCAGCACACACAGACAGAATGAAAAAATGCTGCAGGGCTTCAGTTCATATATGGAAGGGGAGTGGTCCAGGGGGTGTGGGGGTAGTCCAGGAGGGAGAGCTTCCTTATTGGCTGCCATGTATCTGCTGGTCTGGGGTGAGAGGGCAAAAAAAAGCGGCGACTATGCGCGAACCCAAAATGGCGAACGTCGCGCGACGTTCGCGAATATTCTGGGAGCGCGAACAGCGGATGTTCGCGCGAACAAGTTCGCGCGCGAACAGTTCGCGCCATCCCTATTGTTCGATCAAACTTCAATCTATTCACGTGAATTTTGTAAATTCGGCCCTTAGTATTAAATGATATCCAGCAAGTGCATGATTTAATGTTCTGTTATGTGGCATCATTAAAAATCATTTTGGCAGGTTAAGACATAGGGGTAAATTTATCAAAGTGTGAAGTTCCACCACTAGAGTGAAATTCTACAGCTCTCAATTCATTTCTATGGGATTTTGAAAGGCATATTTATCAATGGGTGAAGTGAAGTTTCACCCTTTGATAAATACACCTTCAAAAATCCCATAGAAATGAATTGAGAGCTGCAGAATTTCCCTCTAGTGGCGGAACTTCACTCTTAACTTCACTCTTTGATAAATATACCCCATAAGGTCTATAGAATGACAACCAGTTAAAATGTAAAATAGTCATCAAGTCATCTGCAGTTTGTCAAAACCTTCAAAAACTGTTTTCCTTTGAAAGATTCTGCTGAGGCCAATATTTGAAATGTTTTTTTTTTCACTGTATACACTCACTGTTTAGTCAGGGAACTGTAATTTCTATATTATTTAGTTTGGCTTTATTTATATAGCTTATTGTAAAGAACATAATTCTGAATAGATCATTCCACAATAGAACCAGTAGATTCATCAAGGGTCTAAGTGAAAATTAGAATGAAAAAATTTTTAATTTCAAAGTAATTTTTGGGTACTTTGACTATCGAATAGGCCAAAATTCGATTTGAATTGAAAAAAAAATCTTTAAAAAAATTCAAATTCGACCCTTCGCCACCTTAAACCTGCCGAGTTGCTGTTTTAGCCTATGGGGGGACCTCCTATAACTCCTTTAAGGAGTCTTTTTGAAATTTATGAGAAATCGAAATTTTTTTGAGGAAAAACGATTCAATTGAATGATTCAAATGAATTTCATTGGATCGACTATGGACCTATTCGCATTTCAAAGTTTTTTCACTTCGAAATTCAGCCCTTGATAAATCTGCCCCTATGTCTTTCTTTATTGGCCTATTTCCTTTTAATTCCAATTTGTGTTAATGATTGGATCTGTAGATAGAAAGATGCTTTTACATATTGTTACTGTAAGGGTTATGACCTTCCACTGTACTTACACAGCAAGTTGTAAAGAAAAAAAGCTGCATTATGAAGCTCAGTCCATTTGAGGTACAATCATTTGTTTATGTCTGCAAACAGTAGCTTATTCTCCATAGAATAAAAATGTATGCAAACAGTATATATTAAGTTATACTGATATTATCGGTCCCATATAAACATAAACATAAACCAGAACTCAAAATGAGATAACCTAGAGAAAAGTATTATAGAGTTTCAGATAAAAATATCATCCACATTTTATGTGAAGAATAAGACAAGGGTGTCTGCTTAGCCATACACAATGAGCTAGAGATAAAACTTGTTTGGCAGAAAGTCAGACTTCTGACAAATATATACATGCAAACCCAGATAAATAACTTTAGCTATTGGTCGAATTTAGAATTTTCAATGTGAATAGGTAGGGAAGTAAAATCCTTCGAATTTGACTATCAAATTGGAAGGATTTTATCGCAATTCGGTTGAATGATCAAATAGGAAAAATTTGTCGATCAAATTTTTTTATTCGATCAAAAAATAATGAAACCCAATTCAGCAGCTTTCATCTGCCGAACTAGGTGGTCAAATAAAAATTTAAAAGGGAGGTACTTCAACAGTCGAATGATGAAACAAACTACACAACACTACCATGTTTATAATGATCAACATATCGTGGAGCAATCACTCAATTTCTTTCTGTAATAATAGGGATCTAATTAATTTTTTTTTAGTGCTATTTTGATGCCACTAGAGTTCTATTTGATCCCACATGTGCAACTGGTTCCTAATTTGATGTTGTTAATTGAACACGAGAAGTGTGAAATATTTTTCATGCTTAGTATAAAATAACTATGGGATATTTATATAAAGGTATGGAACCTATTATCCAGAATGCTCGGGACATGGGTTTTTTGGATGATGGATCTTTATGTAATTTGGATCTTCATACCTGTACCTTATGTATACTAGAAAATTATGTAAACATTAAATAAACCCAATTGTTTGGTTTTGTGTTAAATAAGAATTCAATAAGAATTGATTATATCTTCGTTTGGATCAGTTACAAGGTACTGTCTTATTATTACATAGAAAAATGTAATGAATAATTTGAATTATTTGATTATTAATTAAAATATGATTATGGGAGATCGCCTTTTGTTATTTGGATCTGGATAACAGGTTTCCAGATAATGGATAAATACAAGAGACCCTCTACACTAAACCTATTATCAATATATTTAAGACATTGAGACATTTACCCTTTCCTGTTTTAACCTTGAAAACAAGTAAGTTGCAGATAAAACTTTGTGCCTGTGTAAAATGTATAATGAAGCAGTATAATTCTTAATAAATCAGATAAATATAGTGTAGGACTGGCCAAACCAGATATGACTTTGACATAGTTGGCCAGTTTAAATATATTTCAATGTATGGTGAGGTCACTATTAGGCTACCTGGGAAAATCCAGGATGGAGATTATATATACCCCAGGTTCCTTACATAGTGGTTCCGGGACTGCTAGTCCAGCCCAGGTTTTTTGAGTTTTCCTGAGGCTTCTCAGGTGGATAATTAAACCAGCAGCTCAAGCCAGAGTGTTGAGCTTCGGTCTGGGGGAAAAGACACAGGGAAGCTGCCTGTGTGAGCATAGAAAGAGATTTCTGAATCCTCACAAGGTTTGGAATTTTGTATCTTCCTTAAGGTTCTGTGTTTTGGGGAGACAGGGGGTAGGCCTCTTCCTGGTTAGTTAGGAAACTGACCAGTGTTAGTTAGGTAACCTGGGGAAAATATGAAATTACAATTAAAGTTAAAGCAACATTGTCATATACACAAACAAAATGTGAAGTGGGAATAGCTGTATATGTGCAATAACAAACTTTGACATAAACCATGTTCTGCGTTGTTTATCAAAGATTTTTTTTATTCAAGTAAGGACATATTGTTTAAAATAAATTAAAATCATATATTTCCTAAGGTGTCAAGACCAGTGTTTAATGGAGAAGTTTTGCAGATAACATTTTGTTGGCACTACCAATACACAGATTAAGGCACCATTCCAGCACTGATCTTGTTTATCCTTAAAGGCGTGGAATCTCCTGTTCAGAAAAACTGTTTTCTCATTTGCAAATAAAGCAGCAAATGAAAGTAATATCTTAGTGCAGGTGTTTCGTGATTGATATGCTACAGTATTCATTATAGACATTTGTGGATAGCTGATGGAAAATTGTAAAAAAAAGTCACCCTTGGCCATCTGTATCTATATAGGAATTTTATATTTATATAGGTAATGCTACCTAGGGGTGCATGTCATAGAAATGAAAATTTTTTTTTTTATATTGCAGCCTTATGCCTACCATTAGCAGGATCAGTGTAAAATCTGTCACAGGCTAAAACCTTGTGATTTGAAGGTGATTTGCCAGTGGGTCTCTGTTTTGATTGATTTCATGTAATGAGGTGTTCCGACAAACAGATGTTCATATTGTATAAATATCATATTAACACTGGAAGTATTTTTACCAGATTTTTTTTTCATGCACATTATCCTCATTTATCTCATTAATTTACAGTTGCATATCTTTTATCGAAACAAGAGTCTCTCCTTTCTTCAACAGAAAGGAGACAAAGATTGTGTAGGACACATTATTCACTTGTGCTTGGCTATGGCACTGGAGAACATAGCAAAATTACTGCAGTGGGAAGTACCCTTTGCCTTTGGCTGTCACCTGGAAATGCAAAAGGAACTGTAGAGGACATTGGAACATAATTTGCCCTACTTTTGGCTTAAAATAATCGTGATAGCGTTTATTATTCAGCTTTAATGGTATCTTCTGGTCAGTATAATGTTCTGTTTAATGCCATGTTATGTTGTATTTAAGTACAATAAAATCATAAAGCATTAATCACTAAGCAGGTACAGACCATTTGTTCATTAAGAAACATCAATTCCAAAGTTTAAATTTCCTTGTGTTACTACTGGGCTCCAGAATAGAAATTGGCAGGACCCAGTTAGTGCACTAACCCTATGTGAAAAATATTTTGACCAAGGTTGCTGTTTTACCTCTTACATCAGGCTCTACTTGTCACAATTATTTTCCTCAAATATATTAAAATATGGCATGTATTTAGGAAGTAAATATCTATTTAACTGAGCAGATTTTTCCTAGATTAAATAAACAAAAATTCCAGTAAATCAAATATAAGACCAAAACACTCTGAAAACTTGCAGTGAGATCCCACTACATACAGTAACTTTAAAGGTAAGCATGTTTATGAATATAATTATTGTCCTGATGTGACAAAACAAAATATTTCTCAGTAGGAATGTCAAGCATGTAAATACACAAGTGGCTGGTTTTAGCAGAACACCATACACCTCATAACATCCTACCAGGAACACAAAAAACTAAAATGACTTCAGTCAGACATGGTAATTTTTTACTCTTAGATTAGTTTCTAAATTGATGTTCCTGCTATCCCTTTCCGTTATAAGAGAAATAAAATAGAACAAGTAATGAGGCAGGAAGAGCTTGTCTTGTCTCACTCACTGCAAGGATAGTTAAATGTTTCAAAATCGAGCCAGAAGTCTAAAAAGCTGCATCAGTGAAGCATGTCTCCTATCAACTTAATCTCTAGGGATATTGCTAAACTATGAGGAGGAGTGCCGGTGATTAATATCCTTGCTTTCAATCCAGATTCATACAATATTTGGAATATTATAAGACTTGAATGCAAGGGCATCAGGATGCATGAACTCATTAATCTTTCTTCTGCTAAATAAGAAATAAAATAAGTACAAGTTAACAGGGAATTCCTTTGAGATAACACATCCTTTTTTCCTTCATTTTCTTTATTTCTTCTTTGAAGTTTTATTTCTCTAAACATTCCTTTAGGTATAAGTATACCCTATGTATAATAATGTTTATATTAGTATTCCCATAAATGTGTTGTACTCCTTAATAACGGGATTCTGGGTTTTGCAACAGCAACTCGTCTACCAAAATGCAGTGCATGAAAGCATGGCTCTCTGACTGTACAGCTCAGTCTCCTCTCCTTGTGAAGCTGGCCCCACCTATGTGCTTCTTTTTCTATGACAAACTTTATTAACATCAACATTATCAACACAATAGCAAGGCATTGAAGTACAAGGGCATTCATTGTAAATAGCACATTCCATTTGCCTATATAACAATGCGGGGAACCCACACTTCTAACTATGCCCTACATACACTACTACAATTACTACAAAATAAGCGGTGAATGCCATGTTGCATATTCAGGTGTGATTTTTTTGTAAAAATATTTAGTGGATTATGTAAGAATTGTAAAGACTACATTTTAATATCTTGTGATATCTGTATTTTTGCAGTCTTTGCTTGTTTGTTCTCTGTCTGTATAGAAAGGTTTATAGCCCTCCAAACAACCTAACAAACTGACCTACTGGGAACCCCTTAAATTTTCATTTTCTATAACACAACTCTTTCTCGCCTATTTCAGGTCCTTTTTCCTGCAGAGCCTGTATATATAGTATAAAGCATGCCTGGTCATGTGCTTTCTGAAAGAGCCAGAACTTTAAGATGGAACTGCTTTCTGTCAGGCTGCTGTTATTCCTACTCACGGTAGCTGAATGTGTCACAATGGGACCTGGATTTTACTGTTGTGTTGTGCTTAGATCTACCAGGGAGCTGTTATCTTGTGTTAGAGATCTGCTATCTGGTTACATTCCCAATAGTGATGGGCGAATCTATCCCATTTTGCTTTGATGAAAAATTTGCGAAGTTCCAGCAAAATTTGTGAATTCTCAAAAAATTGTGAAACGAGTCGCGGCACACTTTTGACGTGCGTTGCATCATTTTCATTGCGCAACTAGTTTTTATTTACTCCAGCGAGTTTTCGGCAGGTGAATTTTCGCTGCCGTTTCGCGAATTCGTGCCTGGTGAATAAATTCACCCATCACTAGTAACTGATGCATTGTGAAAAAAACTAAACATTTTTTCCCATGACATTGTCCCTTTAATTGCACATGATCCTGTCAAAAGATTTGCTTGTAGAACTAGGTATAGAAAATGGGGAGTTAAAGGGGTCCATAGCAGTACATTTTAAAAAGCAGGCAGGGCTGGGCCAAACTTGCCAGGTGCCATAGGCAACCCAGCTGACTTTGGGACTCACCCCCTCATCTGTGTTCAGTCACAAACCGACTTGCTTACAGGTGTGAGAAGGAGCATGCTCACAAGCACTACTTAAGGAAGTAGGGGACTGTGTAAAGCAAAGTGGGAAAAGAGTGGTGACTTGAGGTAGGGTACAGAAGAGGTACATGCTGAAAGCCCCCAACGCTATGCCCTGGGCATGTGCTTCTTCTGTCTACCCATAGTTCCTGCCCTGGAAGGAGGGATCTGGAGGGGAAACTTTCATGGAAAAGAGAGACAATCATTCAAAGCACCATGGGGGCACTACAAATGTCAGGACACAGAAGATTAAACTTGTTTAGGGTCATAAAGAATTGGCACTTAAATGACTTAATGGGAAATGGAAATTTACAATAATACACTTTCATAAGTCACAGTAGCTAAAACAGGAAAGTTTAAAATTAGTTCTTTTGACCCAAGAATCCTGTAAGTACTGTATTTGACACTGTCAAAACTTATGACAAAATTGCCTGTGGTAATATGTGGATTTAGAGCTATGCTATCTTTATAGTATATTCTATAAGAAACATAAAACTCAAAAAGTACTACCATACTTTGACTTTGCAAACTCAAGCTCTGTATATATGACCTCAAATAATCCATAATACAAATGTATCAAAGGGATGAACAGGCAGTTCTTTCTGGATATATACTAGATGCTGCCAAACGAGCGGATCTCTCTCCAATATGCCCACCTTGAGGTGGGCAATATCCGGCTGATCCGATCGTGGGTCCTAGGGCCCAACAATTGGATCAGAATGATGCGGATACTGGTGGTCGGATCGCAGGACCGCATCAACGAACAGATGTGGCTGAGATCCGACGGGATTTTCAATCCTGCCCGATCGACATCTGCCCGACTGTTTTGTCCAATTACATGTTCCCAAAGACTAAAAAAAATGGATTATATGAATTGTTCCTTTGAGAATAAAAGCATGTGCACATTCTTTAAAATATTCATCTTTCTTCATTTCACTCTTCTAATGAATGGAAAAAAAGGTCAACCAATCATTAGGTTTGTTTGCAACATTTTCCATACTGTAGTATCGTCAGTTATTATATTTAAAAAAAAAAAACCTCTTGTTATGTTTACTGAAAATCAGTACAGGTATTAGCATCACTTTTAAATGGAAAATGGAATTTGTTGGAATTATTTTGTTTGCATGCATGAAATCAGTTTTATTTTGCTGTAACAGTAGGTAACAAAAAGGGAGAGCTCCTCCAACCTATTACAGCATATACATTAAAATTATATAATAGTTAAAAATATTAATATAATAGTAACCATGGGCTGCAATGTTGACTACATCTGGAACTAGCAGGATCTGCAGAATATACACAAAAAGTGATATAACATAGTCAGATTGTGCAGCAAAAATCAGGTACTATAAATAACTATTGAATTTCCTATCTTTAATATATGTACAGTATATTCCCTTTTATGGTGCAGCACTTCTTAATATGTTGACGTTTTATAAATACATGTTGTTGTTATTAATAATAATAACAATAATGACATTAATATACAATAACAGAGGTAACCAAGTCTAGCTAAGTGAGTAGTTAGAATAACAAAAGTCAACATACTGTAGAAAACTGCACTGCTGATGTAAGTCTCTTGTTGATGTAGTGCACTGCACAACAAACAATGGACATCCAATTACAGAACTCTCCAGAGGTTCTCATGATAAGCATAAAACTTCCTGAGACCTAGCTGGACAACTTTGAGGACTTATTAATAGGCTAACACCTAGCTATTAGTTTATCCACTGTCAAAACCAACCAGGGTTCTATTCATTACTGAAGCTAAAGGCTTGTGCAATGTACACTGAGAAACACTGGGATTTTTGAAACAGAAAATGAAGTATTCAACATCCACAGTCAGCAGTTACCTGTGATATCCTACATTAAACATTTTATCACAAAGTTAACAAATGATGGTTATCAATGGCTAATATAATAAAAAAAAAAAGGTAATTTCAGAGTTCAGGCATTCCAGACATGGCGACGCTGTGCTTGTAATTTTGTTAATTTGAATGCATTTAACTGCTAAATTCTGATTACAAGCAACACCAAATTGGTCAGATTAGCTTGTTAAGACTTGAACTTCATAGGCAGGTGTGTCCAATCATGAGAAAGGGTATTTAGGGCTCTTACAAGCTAACATTTTTACCTGCGCTCCCCTGCGTTCCGTTTTGCTGTGTTCAGCCGCATGGTAGAGCAGGTATAGTCGCACTCAATGCTTTTCAATGGGGCTGTACTCATATGAGCGCATGTAGGCGCCGAACGCAGGTTCAGACGCAACATGCTGAATTTTTCCTGTGTTTGGCACCTACATGCGTTCGTGTGAGTACAGCCCCATTGAAAACCATTGAGTGTGTCTATACTTGCGCTCCCCTGTGGCTGAATGTAGCAAAACTGAATGCAGAGGAGCTCAGGTAAAAACACGTGTGTAAGAGCCCTTAAGGTGGCCAGTTGTAGGTTGTGCTTCAATTTTTTTTCTCCTCTGAAGAGTGACAGCATGGAGTTCTCAAAGAAACTCTCTATCTCAGAGGTTAAACTGTCAGTTTCAACTGTAAGGAATGTAATCAGAAAATGGAAGGTCACAAGTACAGTTGCTGTAAACCCAGGTCTAGCAAGCCATGAAAAATACAGGAGCGGCATATGCGGAGAATGGTTAGAAAACCCAAAAATCCCCTCCAAAGACCTGCAAAAACACATTGCTGCATATGGTGTATCTGCACATTGTTCTACAATGCAGCACTATTTGCACAAAAAACATCTGTATGGTAGGGTGATCAAAAAGAAGCCCTTTTTGCACTCACGCCACAAACAGTTACTTTTTGTATGCAAAAGCTCATTATACAAGCCACAGTCATTTTGGAAGAAAGTGCTCCCCAACATTTTACATTTGAATGTGGCTCACAGGTAAAAAAGTTTGGGGACCACTGCCCTAGAGAACTAGATTAAATAAATATCTTGCCACTTTTATTTTATGTTTTATTCTTATGAAGTTTTCCTTTAAGCAAATCTGGAGATCTTCCGCTAAATGCAAAATGCACACTGTAAGCACAGAGCTGAATTGAAAGCCTGAATCCTAATTAACTTCTGCCTCTTCAACCACAGCACTATAGGGGGTTGATTTGTGATTATAATGGGAACTGTTAATGGTTTGACTTAAAATGGAGGTCAATAGGAATAAGGCAGCACAAAGAAATGTCAAGGAAATCGTTTTTTTTTTAAAGATTTGGGGATTCTGATCCGCCAGTCTTTAAACATAAATCTGAGAGACCTCAATACATTCTAATGAATCTGGGTCAAAATGCAAGTAAAATGCAGATGGACGGCTGACAGTAAAGTGATCAAGTTGAACATGTTTTCCAGTTAGTTTTACATGTTAGCAATAATGTTCACGTTTGCTGTAACAAAATATATATGTAACTGGAAAACCAATGGAAACAACACCTTTGGCAAATATATATATATATATAT
>CM044444.1:53379906-53400687 GCA_024363595.1 Xenopus borealis
AAAAAAAAAAAAAAAAAATCTGCTGTTTAATCATTTGATTTTATCAGTTATGGTAGAGGTTGATACAATTTCCAGAACCAGGCTATATATTTCATAAATAAATAAGTATGGTACATTAATGGCCTGCCACAATGAAGTGTTTAAAATAAACAGCCCACCCTTTATGAGATTAAGGTGGCATGCTGGGCGTCCCATGCCACTGAGTATACTTTTATGTATTTATTACTTGGAAAATATTGTCTGGCTGCAATGCTGCAAAGTCTTCTTTAGCTACAGTATGTAGAAAAATCTCTTGGCACTGATTTACCTGCTTATTTTGGAAACCAAAGTCCCCTGGTAATGTCAGATCAGAGAAGAGAGCAAGGCGAAAGCTGCATTTAGAAGACTGTTCTGCAAGATATAAAGGATTAATCCATGCAATAAAGGGGATGGAACTAACAGCAGTTGGAAGCACTGTGTGTATTTGATTGTAATTTGGAAAATTTCAGAATGAATATAGTAAAAACACTGTGGCAGATCAACACCTAAATTTAAAGCAGAAAACTGAACCACAGGGTTCTCCAGGTTTGACTACATTGCATTCCCAGCATTGGGAATGGAAGTTTTAATGTATGATGAAAAAAGACAAAGGGGCAGATTCACCAAAGGGTGAATTGTAGCCAGCGACCACTTCACACACTTCGCACCACTTCGTCAGGTGCGAATTAGTTACTACTAAGCTAATTCACTAGAATGCAAAGGTGCCGAATGCTGGCGACTTTTCACTAGAGATACTTCTTCAGTGTGAGCATTTCATAATGAAGATTCATTTATGCCAAGCGAAAAGTTGGTAGTGATCATACGCGTAGGTCAATTTGATTCAAGATGTTGGTACAAATGCCTGAAGTGCCCATTTCTTTTTTTTTTTTACAAATGTCCAACGATCCTTTATAAAGACAAAACAGACCCTCTAATGCCCTACATATGACCCCTTTGTAAAATGAATGTTCCATGGACCTCAAATGTGTGGGGAAAAATGTTAACCCAAAAAAGTTAAAGTAAGAATGTTACCAGCATGTTTTACACTTTTTCGGGTACAGGATATGATGTCACTGACATCACATTGAGGAAGATGTAGCTTTTTTATAGCAGTTCAACCGGTCTGAGGTGGCAAAGGAAACTCTGACAAAAGAGGTAACGCTCAGTAAAATCCGCAATTTACTGAATTTGCGGCGCAATGACCATTCGCTAGAGCGAAAAGTTGTCTATTGATAGTGTGAACGAACGCTAGCTATGAATTGCTGATGTCCATGCGGATGGGATTTCATGTGAAAAGTCACTAGCGTTAGACACATCGCCCTTTAGTGAATCTGCCCCAAAATCTTGTTTCTTTGATTGAGATTACTTCCATTGGTATGTAGATCAGGTGTCCCTTTTTGTTTGATATACATAATATATGCTTTTATTTATATAGTGCTACTTATATATGCAGCTTTTAGATGAATAATTTTTAAATTAAAGTTTTAAAAGATTTTTGTGCTTAATAAACCTCTAAAATTCAAGTTTTTTTTAAACTCTAATTTGAATTTTAGCTTAATTTGAAGGTTGATAATTCATTCCCCCGACTTAAAATTTGAGAATACTATCATAAATTAAATATTAAAAGTATAGAAATTGATGTTTACAAATGCTAATATTCTAGACAATCGATAATGTTACCCTAAAGTCAGATACACTAACTATACAGACAGTATACAGTTTTTTTCTAAGTCTCTCCTCTCAACATGATGTAAGTTCTAGATATTGAAGTTTTCACTGATAACATCAGGGGTATCGTTATGCAGGTTATTATATGTACATAGCTTTGACTGGTGATCTAGGGGAAAGATGTGCTCTATTCTCCTACAGCCAATTATATCTTGATTTTCTAAAGACATTTTAGTGGGAAAACTGTTTGTATGCTTTGAGAAATATTCAGTTATATTATATAGTTACAGGGCACTAATGATTTTGAATGTTATACAGACATTAATTATATTGAAGAGTCCCTGAAGGGTCTAGTTAAGCAAATATGTAGAATCTCTGTAAAAATCTCATACAAATGAAGCCACTTTGGATTGTGCATTTGACACAGAATAACTTAACTCAGACATCCCATTTAACTCACTTATCACAGAATATTGTGTCACAGCATCCCATCCAATTAAAGAGTTCACCATTGAAAACAATGGTGTTTGGTATGCTAATGAAAAGTTTGAATGCATTAAATGAGTTAAGATAACTTTGGATAACACAGTTTCTTCAATTAGCCCTGAGCCACGACACATTTAACACACAAATCCAAGTGGCTGCATCTGTATGTCATTATGCATGTTAACTATATTTAAATTAGTGTCATGTTTTTCAAATACTGTAGTTTATTGGGACTGTGAATTTACCTTACAAAAATTATGTGAATAAGACTGAACCACCAATAGAGCCTTGTAACACACCTACTTTACTGTATGTAGAGTACTGATCTTGGATTATGTTAAACACGTTTCTGCTATTGATTTTGCTACTGAATATTAAATATTGTTTGTGATGAGAAAATTATGTAATGCCATGAAATTTTGCTATACCTGGCTCCTTCTTATTGCATATCATATAAAATTGTGCCTCAAATTATATCCAATTACTGTAAAATGCATTCCATTCTACTGTATTCTTTGTTGTTTGAGACATTGCCTACCAGCAGGTACATTCATTTGTCTCTTGATTAATGAGTTCCAGTTGAACAGATGCATAGTACAAGTCTGATATTTTCTAAACATGTATTTCACTTTTTAATGTATAGGCTATATTTCCAAAGATCTTCAAATTGTATCCCCCCCCAAAAAAAAGTCTAAAAATTAAAAAAAAAATAAAGTTTATAAAAGGACAAGGACATTGGAATTAGGAATATAACTCCTATAAGAGGCATACTGTACCTCTTCTGGTACCATACTGTCATTTAAGTCTGCTGTTTTTCCTGGCAATTGTGTGATCAGAAGCCAAATAGTAAAACAATTGTTAACTCTTAGAATAGAAATTCCCATAAACCTACACTCTTACAGGAAGACCAAGCCTGCTGTGTCTGCACAGCAGATTAGACTAGGAGGCAGTTTGCCAGCACCATCTTTATTCTATAACTGAGAAATATATGGTAGCAGCAAATACAGAAAGATAACAGTAGCTTCAAGATGACACTACATGATTTGACTACTTAAAAGGTTATTCCAGCGATGAATGTAGTAAAAAGCTTTCATTGTCCTTTAAGGCTCTTTTGTTGTGTTCACATCATCAATGTATTGCAGTCACAAAGGAAAACAAAATCATTACAGTGGCACATTAATTTTCTTTATGAATTAATGAATGATGGATTACTTATTTTACAGCCCTTTAATCCTGGCTTAAACAAATTAAGTCAATGGGACAAACTTGTATAGCAAAGAATTTCTGAAGCACTAAGTGATGTGGTGTACATTACTAGTAAAAAGTGACAGAGCTGCATCATTTTTGGTTTATCTTTTTTTTTTTAATAATTTGCCTGTGACACAATTGTTGCAAGACCCCACTACTTAGCAGATTGCTGCAGAAGCAGCAGCAGCATTGTGGACACAGGAAATGACTTCCAAACCTCCACAGTCCGACCACTAACTTCTGCATAGGCTCTTCAGATCCTGGGACCCTCGACACTGCTAAGGACTAGTGATGAGCAAATTTATTCTCCAGCCATGAATGTGCAGCGAAATTCAGAATTAGCAATATGCTAATTTTTTCTCTAAATTGTGGCAAAAATGTGCCATGGAAAAATATGCAGAGAAAAATGCCCATTTATTTTAATGCATTATGATAAAAAAAATTCACCATAAGAAAAAACACCCATAGACATTAATGCATAAGGACAAAAAAAATCACCATAAGAAAAAATGCCCTTTAACTTTAATGCATTTGGAGCAAGAAAACTTGCCATGTTTATAAAAAGTTTCACACGTAAAAACACCATTTACTTCGCAAATTTTCCAGCGAAGTGAAACTGAACTGGTTCCCTCATCACTACTAAGGACCCCAGCAGAAATAGTGGGTGGCCCTTCTTTACACATTTACACACATACATGTGTGTCTATTGGATCAAGTATTCTAAGCACTAACCATGCTGTTTAATAATTTATTTTCTTATTTTATTGCAGTTTTATGCTTACATTGTTTGATATTTATTTTAGAGTACAGATGAAGCTACTTTGGATTGTGTGTTTGACACAGAATAACTAAACTCCGATTTCACACTTGTCTCATTTAACACAGAAAATTAGCCCTGAGTCAGGACGCATTTAACATACAAATCCAAGTGGCTCCATCTGTAGCTTTGCTGATTGATTCATGGTTTGGAATAGAAAGACATTTTTAGCAATTTAGCATTTGTCAGAATGTGTCCTTTCCATAAATATGTTTTTGGGGGGTCTTTGTACTATTAGGGGGTCTTGCAGCACATAATACAGATGAAGCCACTTTGGATTGTGTGTTGACACAGAATAACTTAACTCAGTTATCCCATTTAACTCACTTAACACAGAATATTGTCCTACAGCATCCTATCCAATTAAAGAGCTCACCTTTGAAAACAATGGTGCTTTGGTATGCTAATGAAAAGGTTAAATGCATTAAATGAGTTAAGATGACTTTAGATAACACAGTTTCTTCAATTAACCCTGAGTCACGATGCATTTAACACACCTGTGTGGCTACATCTGTACACAGTCAGGGGTCTTTGTTGACAGAAGGCGAATTGACAGCAGAGTAGTTTCATATGTGCTATTTTCATTTGGGGTCTGTACATACCACCTTCTTCGGTATAGCTATGCATATTGGGCATCAAACTGTTCAGGAGACCCTTGGCCTTCATATTTAGGGTGGTTAACCATTGTATGCAAGAAATTGCATCAGATACACGTGGCTTATTACAATATTTTTTCAGAAAATTCATAACAAGTGTTGCCTTTAGTGTAGCTTTGCAGTTTGGTAGTTTGAAGGATGTGTCAGAATGTGTACTTTCTAAAAATATATATTTCAGGAGTCACCATTATTTATTGTGGCTTTCACCACACATGAAACTGGCAGTGTTTATAAATTAGGGTAAATGTAAGCCATCAAAAAAGTATGTGCAAGGTAGATTTTGGGGTATTTACATGCTATGTAGTGATGGGTGAATCTGGGAAAAATTCACGAAACACATTGAAGTCAATGGGTGTCAAAATAATTTTGACGTGAGCAACAATTTTGTGTGCACAAGAGGACAAGAATTTTTTTTGTCACAGAGGATCTTTAGCTAGCTAATTTTTGGCACAGTTTTGCACATTTATTTGCTGGTGGCAAATCAGGGAACTTTGCTGTGAATTAGTTGTCCCTGACAAATTTATTTGCCCATCACTAATGCTATGCACTTTGATATACTTATGATAGACTTACAGATAGAGTCACTTGGATTTGTAAGTTAAATGTATCATGACTCAGGACTAATTGAAGAAACTGTGTTATCTAAAGTTATCTTAACTCATTTAATGCATTTAACCTTTTCATTAGCATACCAAAGCACCATTGTTTTCAATGGTGAACTCTTTAATTGGATGGGATGCTGTGACACAATATTCTGTGCTAAGTGGGATAAATGAGATAAATGAGTTAAGTCACGACCCATTAAACTTACAATCCAAAGTGACTGCATCTGTATGTACATTGAGTACCAAACTGTTCAGTGAACCGCAGACTTTCATACTTGGGGTGTATTTGATTACTCTGGTTATTTGATATTTGGGAGATAAGCTGCTTGCAAAGTGGAAGCTTTAAGGTGATTTTCAGAAATGTCATCAAAATCGCCAAATTTAGTAAAGCTTTGTTTGCAGCTTGGTTATTTGTAGAAAGACATGTTTACCCATTCTGGATCTGGGGAATGTATGGATAAATATATAACTTTCAGGGGTGTGTGTACTCTTTTTGTAGTTTTACACCTCATGGAATGCAGTATATGTGTTGATTTTGCAGTAGCTGTAATTGCAGAAATGATAGCTCGTATGGAGTATCTTTATTTTGGCGTCCCTATATGCCACGTAGCTAGGTAAATCAATGCATATGAGGCATCAAACTATCCCTGCCTAACCCTCTGCAGAAGTCAACAACAGGCATTCATATTTAGACAGTTTTATCTGGTTACCTGATATGTGGGAGATATGATGTTGAAGACTGGAACCATTAAGGATTTTTATAAAAAAAATTATAAATTTAGGAAAGAAATGCAATTTGGTACTGTAAGTTGGAGAGTAATGATATATTTACCCATTTTGAATTTCTTTCAAAATAGGTTAAACCTAATGTTTGTGGAATGTTTGGCATTGAAATCAGAAGTATGAAGTTTTGTGTACTGCGATTTTGACCTATGTGAGTAATCTGCATAAAACTCTATATAATTGGCATTGGCGCATTCAGGAGACATGGAATTTTTGAATATGCTGTGTTTTCATGCATAAAATAACGTTTCTGATAGTGTCTTTATATTATGGGCAACATTGTTTTTTATAATTTTATTTTTAGACACTTAGAAGCCTATATTTTGTCACAGAAGTGGCATTAGCATATTTTGAAAGCTTATGTTTTCCTGAAAAAAATACATCACCTCAGAACTGGTGCTTTCCCAAAGTAATGTACAATAATGTACTATCCAAAAGGAATAGGAATACCAAGTAAATTACTGTAATTAGGAATATATTTATAATATATCTGCTCCAATTTTATTAATCCATAGAAAACAAACAGCTAATAGCATATATATATATATATATATATATATATATATATATATATATATATATATATATATATATATATATATATATATATCAGAATCCAAACAGTATCAGCACTCCAAGGCAATATTCTGGCATAGCCGGGGTGCTGGGTTAAAATATATATAATCTTATATTCAGAATACCGACACTCCCATGTAAAAAACTTTAATCATTTATTGAATCATATCATGTTCCAACGTTTCGGTCGCCGTTACTACCTTTCTCAAGGATACATATATATATAAGCTAAAGACAAGAGACAAGATACTTTCCAAAACCAAATGCTTTAGTTGCTTGCAAATAAATATATACGGCAACCTTGTTCTTTTCACTTTTCTAAAATACCTAAGGGACCTTGACTTTCAGACTAATCATGTTCTGAAAATAATGTGGAAAGTTGTCCAACTATTATATTAGTGTACCAAGCAAGTGATTTATAGATGTCGTTTACTTCTGAACAGTGTTTCAAATTGACTGTCAACTACCAAAGCAGGTGGCAGAATGTAACTGTACCTATTCACTTTATGTGACTTTATTGAAAAGGACAACTGCAAAATGTGTAATAAGAATATGTAAAGAAACACTTGCATTTTCTAAGGCTAAAAGGATGTTCTCTATGGAGAAATTGTCTTTTTTCTGGGATAACTGATTTCAATCTCAGTAAGCAGTATAGAGGGATGATAAATGTGAAGGCATTGGTTCTGGGCAGGTTTGTTATGACTGGTTCAAGCTGATTCGATCAGTATCATAAAGCTGTCAGATGGAAACCCTTTGAGATAGTATGAAGCACCACACATTCAGGTAATGGATGCTTTGTTTTCCTAAGACTATTACAGACAGGAATTGGAGGATTAAATATCTTGATCAAAGTTTAATCACCCTAATTAGCTTCTCTAAAGGCTTCAGCTGACCACTTTCTTCAGCTGTGAATAACTAAGGGACCCAGATATTGCCTGGGAATGGAGGGCCTCCTGTTTTAAACTTCAATCTAGCTGATAATGGCTGCATGGACATTGTTAATTATCTGCTTCTTCTGAAACACTCGAAAGAAAGAGATTAGAGATTGAGAGCCATGCAAACTCTTGTATTTTTTTTTTTTTTTTAAATCTTTAATTTTTATTTAGGTTTAACAGGGAAAGGTCATATAGCACTGCATACATTCAACATACAGATGCAGCCACTTGGATTTGTGAGATAAATGCGTCATGACTCAGGGATAATTGAAGAAACTGTGTTATCAAAAGTTATCTTAACTTATTTAATGCATTTAACCTTTTAATTAGCATACCAAAGCACCATTGTTCTGTGATGCTGTGACGCAATTTTCTGTGTTAAATGAGACAAGTGTGAAGTCTAAGCTTAGTTATTCTGTGTCAAACACACAATCCAAAGTGGCTTCATCTGTATTCAAGAGAACATTGCATATCTATTTTCACATATAGACATTCAAAAAATCTATACAGTTTCAAAAATATATGATCTGTGCTCCGTTTTACTATTATTCACCATAGTACTGCAAAATATCTAGATTCTATCTGCAGTGTAGCTAGCTTCAATGTCCAGCTCTTAGTTTGGGGCCTTAGATAGTATGTGTCTGCTGGGTTGGGGTGGGGTGGGAGGGAAAGGGAAGTGGGGGTGTAGGAAGGGAGTTACAGGCCTAGAATGAGAGAGCTTAGACAGACTAAAAATATCCTTTCAATTCAAATAAATTTGTGATAAGTGGATGCGTGTCATTACTCAAATCAACATTAAAATGAATGAAACATAGGAAGGCTACCTAATGTGCAGAATAAGGCTTAACAGGGTCAAACACCTCTCTATGAATGCTTAAGTTTCTCCATATATTGAGTCCAGGGCAACCAAGCAAGACAGTGATTTCGTAAGGCAGTTTGGGTTTCAAGATGGGTTTCCTCAAATTTGCGGATTTGCTCCATCTCTGTGATCCATTTGGGTGTTGTAGGGGCAAGTATGGATTTCCATTTTCGGGGAATCAACATTTTTGCTACATTTAGAGCATAGTGCATCAGGGAGTTCTTATAAATATGTCTCAAAATCACATTGTGGTGAAACAATGTCGATGCTGGTGTTTTGTTGATATCTGTCTGAAGTTTATCTTTGCAAATAGCCAGCACTTCAGACCAATATTTCTGTATATTTGGCCAGTACCTGAAAATGTGTAATAAGGTGCCTCGTTAGTTGCCACAATGCCAGCATTTATCAGATGCCCCTTGAAAAATTTTGCTCAGCTTAGTGGGTGTATTTTACCATCTTGTCAGTATTTTGTAATTGCTTTCCAAAATGCAACAACTTCTACGTCCAGGGCAAGATTTGAGGATGGTGTCCTCTTGTTCCTGTTCTGAACAGGTATAGTTGAATGATTCACCCCATTTGGCAAGATATCGTTGAGATTGTATCTGTGTTTCTGGGTACGTTATAAGCGAACGGTACATAGTTGAGATATTGTGCCTAGGAGGTGTAGGGGGGGAGGCTAGTGCGTATAAAACTTGCCAGTTGTGATCAGTAATGTTTTGTTGTTGACAGTTGAAAACATTCCTTTTATGTTTTCCCATTGAGGAAGTGTACCATTGGGGCATAATTGGAAAATTTTACAATCTCACCCTGTTGCCAATGTAACCTTTATTGAGACTCTGAGGAAAGTCTCGGTTAGCTGAGTGGTGTTAGTAAAGACTTTGTCTTTGTCAGTCCTTTTTGATATTTAAGTGCACCCCATAGGTTCAAAGCATAAGAGCAGAGATGATGAGGTGTATTAATGTCTTGGTTTTTAGGAGGCAGCCAAGGGAGTAGCTTCAATGGTTGCTTTGAAAATGATTGTTCTATGGCCACCCATACCTTAGTTTGATCATGGTGAATCCAATATATAAGCTGGAGAAGAACACATCCCTGATGGTATACAGTAATATCTGGTACACCTGTACTGCCTTTTGTCTTAGGGCGTGTCAGAATCTCAAACTTAATGTGAGGATGTTTATTGTGCCAGAAGAATTTGCGAAGTTGGATGTTTAGTAACTTAAAAAAATCTTAGGGAGGTTTTATTGGTAATGCTTGGAACAGATCTAATAACCTGGGAAGAACGTTAATTTAACTGTGTTGACCCTGCCAAGCCATGATAGCCTTATTAGACCAGCCATCTAAATCACTCTTGATTTCCTGTAAAAGTGAGAGGTAGTTAATTCTAGCCCAATCAGCACAATCTGGTGTTAAGTAAATACCCAGATACAGCAATTTATCCTTCGACCATTTGAAGGAGAATTTGTCTGAGTCTAGCGTAGGTATCTCAGGTAGGCTGATGTTTATTGCGCTGCATTTATCGTAAATAATTTTAAATTAACTTAATAGGCTTAATTGCCTTATTTTTTGCAATAGATTGGGCAAGGTAACAGGTTGCATAAGTGTAAACAACAAATCATATGCACATATTTTGTGTTGTGTTCTCAGCTGTTATTCCGTGGATGTTAGGGTTGGCTCGTATTTTGCATAAGAGGGATTCTATAGACAATATAAATAAAAGGGGGGATAAGAGGTAGCCCTGTCTGGTACCAATCTAACCCTGTCAAAGGCCTTTTTGTCATCTGTAGACAGGAGAAAGAGAGGAATATGATCTCTATGGATTATTGCTGCATTATTGAAAACCTTGTTTAGGTTGTCCCTTGCTTCCCGCAAACCCTTGTATTTATCTATACCAAATAGAAAAATACATAAAAATATAGACAGGGACTTCTGGGGTGCCAAACCAAAGATGGCCACATTTTAGTTGAGCTCCTGATATAGAGCTTCAATTGAGTGCCATCATAGTTATCACCGATAAAGTGATAAAGTTATCACCGATGTGCATTTGACACAGAAGTTATTCTGTGTCAAATGCACAATTCACAGTGGCTTCATCTGTATGTAACTATGATGGCACTCAATTGAAGCTCTATATCATGGATGGGATGCTGTGATACAATATTCTGTGCTACAGATGCAGTCACTTTGGACTGTGTGTTAAATGCATCGTGACTTAACTCATCTATCCCATTTATCCCACTTAGCACAGAATATTGTCATAGCATCCCATCCAATTAAAGAGTTCACCATTGAAAACAATGGTGCTTTGGTATGCTAATGAAAAGGTTAAATGCATTAAATGAGTTAAGTTAACTTTGGGTAACACAGTTTCTTCAATTAGCCCTAAGTCACGACGCATTTAACTTACAAATCCAAGTGACTGCATCTGTAAGTGGGATAAATGGGATAGATGAGTTAAGTTTTTCTGTGTCAAATGCACAATCCAAAGTGGCTTCATCTGTACCTGACAGAGATAAAACCGATCCTTTTAATAAAATTTGGAAAAACAAATACACAAAGCAAGCAACATCACAAATATATCAGACAATTAGAACAAAACTTGAAATAGAAAATGATCAAAGACCAAACTTCACATGGACTACAGAAATCCCAAACACCACAACTCTTGAAATACTCAAACAACATACTAACATCATGAAGCTACTTCCAGTGAGTAAATATCAGTAAATGACACTTTAGATACTACCCAATTCATCTCCAATCAGGAGATACAAATTGGGAAATCTGCCCTCCGACAACTGCCTCAGATGCCACTCCCCTAAAGCAGACCTAATACATAACGTGTGGTCATGCCCATTATTGCAAAACTTTTGTAAAGAAGTAGCAGTAACTGGTAAACCTCTCCACATGCAATTAGAATGGGCAATATTTAGCAATTGCACAGCCTATACACAATTAACAAAAACAGAAAAGCACTTGATGGGTAGACTGGCGGCTGCTGCCAGGAAAACAATACTGCACTATTGGCTAAATACAGACTCTCCACCCATAACAATAGTAAAACAAAAACTACACCATATATTCCATATGGACTGGTTAGAAGCAACGATCAGAAAGGAATAAATTACAATAACATTTTTCAACACATGGACAACATATATAGCTTAACTCCCAACACAAATCAGATACTTAACAGTTTACACATTCAGATATACAGATGCAGTCACTTTGGATGGTGAGTTTAATGCGTCGCGACTTAACTCATTTATCTCATTTATCCCACTTATCACAGAATATTGTGTCACAGCATCCCATCCAATTAAAGAGTTCACCATTGAAAACAATGGAGCTTTGGTATGCTAATGAAAAGGTTAAATGCATTAAATGAGTTAAGATAACTTTAGATAACACAGTTTCTTCAATTAATGCTGAGTCACGACGCATTTAACTTACAAATCCAAGTGACTCTATCTGTATCACATGGTATGATACGGCAGAACAACCAATGGTCATGGAGTCGTCCCAGCACCTTGGGAATATGCAACAAGAACAAAGACAACCAGACTATGCACCCCCCCCCAAGGAGTTATCAAATCAATAGGCCTCCTATCCACAAAATTCTCTATAGGGTCTCTAGACGGGAGTCATACAAGCTGACTGTTAGAAATGTTATTATGATAATATTATTGTAATGTTGTTATATTGTTGACATATAATGTTTTTGGAATAGAGGGAAATCATGTTGTACAACCAATATTAACTCAAAGATATGTCAAAATTCCAAATAAAAACGAGCTAAAAAAAATAGACAGAACTATATTTTAATATACTGTATCTATAGAATCTCCCTGCACTTGTGAAGATTGTAGGTTAATATTGTTTTTGCGTGATGCCTTTTATATGTAGCCCACATGGATTACAAATATTTTATTTAGGTGATGAGTTGATTATTTGGGTTGAATAAAAAAAAAGAGTATCAAAAAAAATTATATGGACAAAGGCCTAGCATGGAACCATATGTACCCACACCACTTTAATCCAGAGTATAATTGGATATTTTACTTTGCAATGCAGTTATCTAAAACCACCCAGTGGATTATTACACAGATCTTAATTGATGAGAATTGTTTGTTTGAGTCAATCTGAATTAATTTGAATTTATGAGCACTTTAAAGCAGACAACAAAAACAACGCAATGTATCAGTTATTCAATAATAATCACATTTGCATTATGATGCAAAAGAGTAGTAAACTATAAATGCTTGACTGTTCAGAAAATTGATTTTTAAATGACAAAAATCCTTCTACATTACAGGGTCAAAAAATGGTAAATTTGTGCTTGAATAGACTTTATTTAGGTTACACATAAAAAGCATTCATTTAAAAATAGTTTAGATTTAGAATCTCTCAAGGTTTATCAAACCAGGAAAGTTTAAAAGATGATAATGATATTTGATAATGAATAGTTTGATACAAAATTACCTGTCATTGATTACAAAAATATAAGCCAGCCTGTAAATTTTTACTTCTGAAGCTTTTAAGTTCTTGCAAAAAGGATTCTGTAAATCTTTTGGGTTACACGACCCTGTTTAAATGCTTAGTAACATCCCAACCAAAATAAAGATTGTACATACTGTAGTGTACAATTAGCTTGGGGAGAATTGCAATCTGCACAGTAACCCCTATCAACCATTCACATTTTTGAAAAGTAAATGACTAGTTACCAATACAAGTTACTGTCCAGTTGTCGGGTGTTATTAAATAAGCCACAGTGAGTGTTTCCTTTAGTAGCTTTACTATACAGTACATACTTTACATAAGTAAACTACTGGGGAGTTAATCAAAACCAAGCAGGTATGTAGGCCATGTTTACATAAGAGATTACAGGTTTACCCCTCATATATAATGAAAGGAACTAACTTTGCCCTAGTAATCCATATCAGCAAATAAGATGTTTTCTTTTAACCAGCTAACTAGGGTTGCCACCTTTGGCAAAATGTATTACCGGCCGGTGGGGGGTGGGGCCAAAAAGGGGTGGGTTGTGACACAAAATGGGACGGGACATGACACAAAAGGGGTGGAGCCACGGCGAGCGATCGGCTGAAGACTCGAGAAAGGTACATTTTCATAGGATTTAAGGCAAGGCAAGGGCCTTTTTTAAGGGGTATTACAAATTTACCTGCAGCTACATTGCCAGTAAATTTGTAATACCGGCCCTGGCCGGGGCTGGTGTTTTACCGGCTAGGCCGGTAAAATACCGGCTGGGTGGCAACCCTATAGCTAACTCAAACATGCTACCTGTGCTTTGGGTTACTGCATATGTAGTAACTTAGTACCTTTTATTAAATATCTGCTATAATTTCTGTAATACAATATTTGAATACTTAACAATGCACATAAAGTTGAACCATTTTAATAGTTTAATATATAGTATTTATAGAAAGCTAGCATATTCTGTAGTTTATACAAAATTAAATCAAGAATTGTTGCTAAATATTTAAATATTAGAGTATACAACATTAAAACTAAAATTTTGCTAAATATTTCTAATATGAACCAACCACCACCCACCACTGGAGCGAACTTGTTTTTATTCTATCATGTGGTCTAACCATTTAATTTCCTAGGTTACTAGAAGTTTACTCGGTGTACATGATAAGCTTGAGAATGGGGATAAAAGCATAAGAGAGGCATGAAATACTTCTTAAATTGTGAGGTGGCACGAGGATGCACACATAAAGGATTAAGGGGGGGGAATGTAAATAAAGTTGCAAAGAGAAAAACAATTCACACCAACAAGAATACAAAGGCACATCTCACAATGTAATTTGTTCCTTAAACTGTTATTGAATTGCAAATTTTAATTGCGCACTCTTAAGGAGTGCTTGAAGGTGTAGAAATCTTTTTGAGAAAAAAAATACTTTTTCAGTAAGAAGTTTTATTACATTGACGCAAGCTATAAAATTAGAAAACATTCTTCCACTGTCGGAAGTGGTAGCTAAACAGTTTCCGAGTTCGCAAAAGCAATATTAAAGTCGCGCAAAGCAAAATTTGTTCATGCAGAGGTATAATTTTTCGCATTGCGTATAGTTTTCAGTTAAACTAAAAAATTACAGAGAGACCTATTATCTTGAAAACCACAGGTCCAAAGCATTTGAGATATAGATGTCATGCTTGTAGGGATGGCGCGAACTGTTCGCCGGCGAACATCCGCTGTTCGCGCTCACAGAATATTCGCGAACGTCGCACGACGTTCGCCATTTTGGGTTCGCGTATAGTTGGCGCTTTTTTTTGCCCTCTCACCCCAGACCAGCAGATACATGGTAGCCAATCAGGAAGATCTCCCTCCTGGACCACCCCCACACCCCTGCCTGGACCACTCCCCTTCCCTATAAAAACCGAAGCCCTGCAGCGTTTTTTCATTCTGTCTGTGTGTGCTTGGAAGAGCTAGTGTAGGGAGAGAGCTGTTAGTGATTTCAGGGACAGTTGAAAGTAAGTTTACTGGCTAGTAATCTACTGTTCTTCAAACAACTGCCATCTAGCTGTGTGAGCTTGTTCCCATTCTGTCTAAATATCAATAATATTACCGTCTCCAGAAAAAACACCTGAGTGACTTTTTTCAAGCAGCCATAATATATTTTACGTAATCCGTATCCACTGCTGTAGTAGTGTATACGTTGACCTTGTAGGCATTATTTGCCCTGTAGGCATTTTTTGCCCAGTGTGTTCTTCAAACAACTGCCATCTAGCTGTGTGAGCTTGTTCACATTCTGTCTAAATATCAATAATATTACAGTGTCCACAACCACCACCTGAGTGACTTTTTTCCCTTTACAGCACAAAACGCAGCGCTGTGTCAACAATGGATTTTTCAGATACATTTTTGCCCTTGATCCCCCTCTGGCATGCCACTGTCCAGGTCGTTGCACCCTTTAAACAACTTTAAAATCATTTTTCTGGCCAGAAATGTCTTTTTTAGCTTTTAAAGTTTGCCTTCCCCCTGAAGTCTATGGGGTTCGCGACGTTCGCGAACCGTTCGCATATTTTGTCGCAAGTTCGCGAATATGTTCGCGAACTTTTTTTCCGCGGTTCGCGCCATCCCTACATGCTTGTAGTCTGCTACTTAATGGCACAATGAAACAATGTAGCATTGCATGTTTTCTAAATATCATTACTGTCAAAATTACCTATCCAATTACTATTCAATTACTATTCTTCTTCATCTCATCAGCTACATTCATGCATTAAAAACATTTTTGTTGTTCCTAATGTATTCAATTGAATATTAGACATTAGACAGTTTTTTCATAAATAACCTCCCATTCGAGTTGTGAGTACATTACAATTAATTAGTTAAAAAAATCAACATAACCTCGACATTTGACCTTTGATAAATAACCCTCATTGTTTTTGCTAAGAAGAAATAAAATTAAAACGTATAAAAAATTATAATGTATCCTTAAAAAGAGAATAAGGGAATAAGTAAAACTTGATACTTGAATACTAAATCCTCAGTTAAAAGAAAAGTACAACTTAATAAATTTAACTTAATTAAATTAGGTTGAATGAGATTATAGACAACACAGTGTCTGAATATCTAAATATAATTAGCAATTAGAAATATGAATAGTAAACATCTCATGAACCACTGTGTCCTATTTCTCATGGAAAAAAAATCATTAAACAAATTAGATGGAATATCTAGATTATCATCCTTACTAACCATTGATGCACACAACCCAGAAACAGCAAACATACATTACTTTAAACAAATACAAATATATTTTAATGAGGCTTGCATTGAAACATATGACATTTTCATTTTCAGGTTTTTTTTTGGGGGGGTTTTAAATCATACCCTCTGCATGTTACAATCTATATAATACAAATGAAAATATTCCACTAGACAAAGCCATACGGTCTATAGTAACAGTGTGCTTTGCCATTGGAGAATTTAACTTATGGAAGTCCCAAAATTGTGTTTTGGGCTGTAAATGTTTTATTGTTTGAAGGCTGTGTCAAAGGGGGGCTTATTAATAATATTTGAGCAAAGGGCAATGATTATTTTTTTGTGTTTTTCAGTATAAAATATAGGGGCCAGTATTGCATAACTCACTTAATATTAGTTCACAATGCTTAACTTAAACAAGTTGTCAATAGTTGCAATACATGTACATAATAATGAAATATTTTAAACAACATTAATGTATGGCCCTGGGTCTGATGCTACAGTATATACCCAAAAGTATTTACAGAGCACCAATTCTAATTTCTTCAGACTTTTTATCTACTAAAGAACCAGTGTTTTAGAGGTAAATTGTTCTAACTCAAGTATTTAGATAATGTTTAAGGTTTCAGCTACCAATTATAGCCCTTAAACTTTTACATCACTTTTAGGAAAGTTATTTGATGCTTTTATTAGACATCACAACATAGTAAACAGAATATAAATATATTAGCCGTGACTAATATAACTATTACATATTATGTCATTGTATGCTGAAGTATTAGATGGTATTCCAGTTGGCCCACTTAGGTATTACTGAAGCTCCAGTGCCATATACAATATATATTTATATTTGTTTTCTGAATTAAGAACTGTTTTATGCGATGGTGGACTAGGGACTAAGGAGTGCTGCAGAGTTTTGTTTAGGGATTGATTGTATTTAATCTGTCATTAATTAATGACAAATATTCTGAGTATGCAGATAACACAAAACTATGTCAAGCAATTGCATATATTCAGGATGTGACATCTGTAAAATATTGATCAATAGGCAATATACAGTAACTAAGTAGCAAATATTCAATGCTGCTTTATTTAAAAATATGCAGTAGAGCCCTTATATTATATGGGCTAAGACAAGGTGCATCATAGTTGAAGATGAATGTATGGATAAATGTAGTTGTAGCAAGTACAAGCAAGGACCATCAAGTTACTGAATTGTATTAAAGTGGTATAGATACATGGGATTAGAAGGTAATTCATATTACATAAACATGGAACAAAAATGTGAATATTTTGCTGATTAATAACTATACATGTTGGTATATTCCCTGTGTAAGAAAGGAACACCGTTGCAAAGCAAAACCGTTTTGGTTCAATATAAGTGTCGCTATTGAGGTGGGTAAGAAAAAATGTGCCTTTAAAGGAACAGTAACACCAAAAAATGAAAGTGTTTTAAAGTAAAGAAAATATCATGTTGTGATGCCCTGCGCTGTTAAAACTGATCTGTTTGCTTCAGAAACACTACTATAGTTCTTATAAATAAGCTGCTAAGTAGCATTGGCGGAAATTGAAAAATGGCTATATGGCACAGGATAAGTAATGGATAAAAGATAACATTATGTTCTACAGAGCTTATCTGTTATCAGCTGTGTAACTTGAGCCTTTTCTCCTTTGACTAGTTGCCCCCATGGATACACAGCAGCTTATTTATATAAACAATAGTAGTGCTTCTGAAGCAAACAGTGCAGTTTTAACAGTGCAAGGCAACACTGCATTATATTTTCATTACTTTAAAGTGGACCCGTCACCCCAAAAAAACGGAAAAGGACTTTTATTATACAGATTTTTGTGTCTGGGGGACGGGTCCACTTTAAAACAATATAATTTTTTGATGTTACTGGTCTTTAAATGCTTTTAAGTTTTCAAAACATTTAGGGTATTGCAGTAAAAAGATTCTAAAATAATTTTTAAAAATAAAGCAGGAAGGGGTGTGACCCTTAATATCAGAGGGGGGTCAGCTGGTGGATGAGAACAAAAAAAGCTGAGATTCTAAACTCTTATTTTTCATCTGTCTAGACAAATGAGGAACCAGTTAACGAAGGTTTCCTGTTTAATAGTCCCAATTCAAGTAATATACCTAATGATGCATGGTTCCCACATGAGGAAATTCAAGAGAGAGACCATGTTAAAAAGAAAACATGTTAAGCTAAACAAAGGTCCAGCCAGGATGGTACTCATCCCAGGGTCTTTATTTCATGTTGCATTGAGGTCTAGCATGGTGCCAAGAGACTTTCTAATTGGGTGCTGCTATTCAAAAAGGTATCAACCTCAAAACTATAGGGCAGTCTGTCTGACATTAATGGTAGGACAGCTTTTCAAAGGGTTAATAAAGGATACAATACTGTACTTCATAGCAAATCATAATACCATGAGTTTGTTCCAGCATGGTTTTATGCCAAAGTTAGTGCCTGGAACATAGTATTTGTACCTGGATAGAGAACTGGCTAAAAGATAGACTACAAAGAGTGGTGGTAAATGGAACATTTTCTAATTGGACCGGTGTTGTTCAAGGAGTTCTGCAGGGTTCTGAACTTGGTCCGTTTCTTTTTAACTTGTTTATTAAATACCTGGAGGGGGCATTTAAAGTACTGTTTCTTTTCTGTTTTTTGCTGATACAAAATTGAGCAGGATTGCTGCCACTTTGAGGAGTGATTTGACTAATTCGTAAAAAAAAAAAAATGGCAGTATGTTGGGAGTTTCATTAAGTGAGCAGGATCTAGGGGTTTTTGTAGATAACACATTGTCTAATTCTGGGCAGTGCCATTCTGTCGCTACTGTCTTGCATAAAAGAGGGCATAAACTCAAGGGATGAAAACATAATTATGCCTATTTATAGGTCTCTGGTAAGGCCTCATCTGGAGTATGCAGTGTAGTTTTGGCCTCCAGTCCTGAAATGGGATGTAAATTTTGAAGCAGCATGGATGGTTCTTCACAATAAGGGTAGTGAGGTTGTGGAATGCGATACTGGGTGAGGTTGTGATTTCTTATTCCAGTGCTGGACCAAGCCGACTGGGCGCCCTAGGCCAGCCAGCCTGCTCCCCCTCCGCAAGTATATCAACATGAATGCATCTAAATGAACTTAAATGCAACCTGCTCATGTGCAGTAGCAAAGGGCAAGTCAGAGGAGAGCATCTGGAAGGAGGGGAAAGAGTTGGGAGGGAGGGGCAAGCGTTTGTCGGGAGGGAATGAGACAGCCACAGAGGGGAGGGAGGAGAGCAGGGCAGTGTACAGGAACTAGGGAGAGGCAGAAGATGTTTTACAGGTATGTGCCTGGCACCCCCCTGTTGTTGCACTCTTGGCAGGTGCATCTTCTGCCTACCCCCAATTATGGCCCTGGCTGATTCTGTTTATGCTTTTAAGAGTGGCTCAGATGATTTCTTGGAGAGTCATAATATCAAAGGCTAAATTCTATAGTTAGTATAGATATGGATATGTATAATTTATTTGAGGTTATGGAGGGGTGTGTGTATGGATGTTGGGCTTCATTTGAAGAACTTGAGGACTTTGTATTTTTCAGCCCGATTTAACTATGTAACTGTGTGCTATGTAATCACTGTTTTTGGTAGCAATTTCATTTCTACATGGCAAATAATTTACTATTAGGTATTTTAGAGTAATAGAAAAACAACAAACCCAACAGTCATGACATGCATTTTTCCGATTTTGTGTAATTTGAATTATTAATTGAAATTGTTCAAAGTAATAACAATAACAAAATTATAATAGCTTGTTTGAAATAACAGCAGAGTGGAGTTCAATCAGTGAGGTAATTAATTCTATCAATTAAGACCCTTATTTATGGAAGGAAGGCTGCAAATATTTCTCTCAATTCAATTGTTCAAAAATAGCAAAGATACGACAAATGATCATCTCCAGTAAGATCAAAGAAGTTCTAAAGTTAGTTGAGTACTGTTACAATTAGAAGACGCCTATGTGAAACCAAGCCCCCAAAAAGTCCCATTGTTGAAAAAAACGATGTGCTGAAGAGGTTGCAATTTGCCAAAAGAACACATTGACTAGCCAAAAGAGAAATGGTGCAATATTGTGTGGACTGATGAAAGCAAGGCTGTTTTTTTTTTTGGTCTATGTGCTGCAGTTTGTCAGATAACCCCCAAACACCAAATTCAAGTTCTAGTACACTGTGAAGCATGAATCATCATGATTTAGGATATTTCTCATACAATGGTGTTGAGCCTATTTGCATAACAGGGATCATAGATCAGTTTTAGTATAACAAAATACTTGAAGAGTCCATGTTGCCTTATGCTGAAGAAACCCTAAAAAGGGTGGTTCAACAAGATGACAACATCTTGGTTCCAGACTAACAAGCTTGATGTGAGGATC
>CM044444.1:53419132-53438404 GCA_024363595.1 Xenopus borealis
GCCTGCACCTCCAAATGGAGCAAGTGCACGGAGCAAGTGCACGCAGCGCATGCACTAGGAGGAAGACTTTGCGGAGGGTAGACGCGGCGGGCGTCCCCGCCGCAACACCACTAGACCACCTTGGTGAGGCCTGAAAGATACATTCAAGGGTAGCCTTAAAGTCAGTTATAAAAATACATGTGAGTTAATGTTTTGCTGTCTTGGATACCCCAACAAGTTCTGAAGGTGGACTCTTTATAATTGTGTTATGAGCTAGTGCAAGCCAACCAAAGTTTGGCTTGAACCAACATTTTGTGAATAACTGTATTGAATGTTTTGGTCATGGTACAGTTCCAAACAACAATACATAGCCTTATCCCTTTTACAGGATTGAAATTTCAAGCATTCCAAATTGATGGTATGGTGTGTGTGTGTGTACCATGTCCCTGGAGCCCACATGTTCGCTTCACTTCCTGTAACTCAGAACACTGCATGTGGCAACAAAATGGATATTAAATTAATAGAAGATTTTTTGTTGAGATTTTAAGGAACATGAAGAAACAGCTTGGATATCAAATAATTAAAAGTGCATTACTCGCTCTAGTCACATCCCCCAATAAATTAAGTAAAAACAGTATTCACATATTTAATATCTTTTTGGTCTACAGGCATAATTATTTTCGGAATGTAAGATAAAAAATATGGAAAAGATCACTACATGCAGAAAGGAGAAGGAAGACAAGGAGCAAATGGAGAATGGATGATTACAATTATTCTCCAACAACCTTAGTGAAAACAAAAAAATCAGAGGCTTTTAATAACCGCATATCAGAATATAGCAAAATAATAAAAAAAAATCTGATGGCTCCACCAATTCACTTTCTGACCTTTATTCTGTCACACAGAGCACCTGGTAGAAGTTTTCTAAGAAATTTTTTTTCCCTCCATCTTTTTTCATTGAGGCATCATAATGAAAATGAAATAACGAAATAAGTTAAGAAGAACAGGATCATACAGTCATATGAAAACATTTGGGAACCCCTCTCAGCCTGCATAATAATTTACTCCACTTTCAACAAAAAAGATAACATTGGTATGTCTTTCATTTACCAGAAACATCTGAGTATTGAGGTGATTTTTGAACAAAGATTTGTGAAGCAGCATTGAGTTGTATAAAATTAAATCAAACGTGAAAAACTGGCTGCACAAAAATTTGGGTACCCTTGTAATTTGGCTAATTTATATGCATGTAGATGCTCAATACTGATTACTGGCAAAACTAAATTAGTTGGATTAGCTCGTTAAGCTTTGAACATCATGTGCAGGTGTGTTCAATAGTGATGGGTGAATAAATACACCTGGCAAAAATTTGTGGTGAATTCCATGTTCTGCTGGCAAATAAATTTATGAATCTCCCGAGAAAATTCTCACTGGCGCCTATTGACTTTAATGCCACCGTCAGCTTGGACACGTGCGTCATTTTCCAATTTTTCATGAAAATGTCAGATTTTCATGAATTTTTCTTGGAACTTTGATTTCACAATTTTTGCACAAATTTTTTGGTGAGAATGGGAGAAATTCGCTCATCACTAGTGTTTAATCATCAGAAAAGGTATTTAAGGTGGTCAGTTGCAAGTTGTTCTTCTGTTTGACTCACCTCTGAAGAGTGACAGCACGGGCTCCTCAAAGAAACTGTGTTATCTAAAGTCATCTTAACTCATTTAATGCATTTCACCTTTAAATTAGCATACCAAAGCACCATTGTTTTCAATGGTGAACTCTTTAATTGGATGGAATGCTGTGACACAATATTCTGTGATAAGTGAGTTAAATGGGATGTCTTAAGTTATTCTGTGTCAAATGCACAATCCAAAGTGGCTTCATCTGTAGTAAGACTGATGAGAAAAACAATGTTATTTGATCACAACAGAATGCACCACATTCTAAGAAAAACACCTGCTACCTACAGTCAAATTTGTTGGAGGTTCCATCATGCTGTGGGGCTGTGAGGCTAGTTTAGGGGCTGTGGCCCTTGTTAAAGTCGAGGGTTAAATTAATTCAACTCCGTATCAACAAATTCTTCTGGATAATGTTCAAGCATCAGTCACAAAATTGAAGTTACACAGGTGTTGGCTATTCCAACAAGACACCCTAAACACACTTCAAAATCTCCAAAGGCATTTATGCATAGGGAGAAGTACAGCCGTCACAGTTCCCCAACTTGAATATCATCGAAAATCTATGGGATGAATTGAAGCAGGCTGCCCATGTTTGGCAGCCATCAAATTTAACAGTAATGGAGAGATTTTGTATGCATGAATGGTCAAAAATACCGCCATCCAGAATCAACACACTCATCAAAGATGTGCTAGAGGCTGATACATTTGCAAAAGGAGGCTCAACTAAGGGCAGATTTACTATTGGTCAAATTTCGATAAATCGTTCGAATCGATCGATTTGAATAATTTTTATCGATCAGATTTTTTTTATTTGATCAAAATTAAGGAAACCGAATTCAGTAGCTTTGATCTGGCGAACAAGGTGGTGGAATAAAAATTTAAAGGGGAAGTACTTCAACAGTTGAATGGTTGAATATTCAAAATAATTTTTTTTCAAATTAATCGATTCTATCCAATTTTAAAAATTCACTGGTCAAAGTGGTCTTCAATGTTTTTGAAAATTCGATGGAACTTCGAATCCTTCATGTGAATTTAGTAAATCTGCCCCTAAGTATTAATGTAATATCTTTGTTCAGGTGCCCAGATTTATGTACCGGTCTAATTTTGTTATGATGAATATTGCATATTTTCTGTTAATCCAATAAAATTTATCACTGCTGAAATACTACTTTTTCCATAAGGCAAAATGCTATATTTAAAAAGTAAGAGAGGTTCTTAAACTTTTTCATATGACTATATAAAGTACAAATCACTGGTAACATTCTTTTTTTATTAGTGAATATTCTATAGTATCATGAGACTCAAATAGCATTGATTATGATGACAGGAAGGATAAGGAAAGTAAAATAAAATGATTTGTGGTTTTCAGCTAAATATTTTCTTACCATTAATGCCCTTACACAAAGTACAAAAGCAGAAACATGTTTATTTTCATCTTCCATTACCTGGCTTTAAAGTGTATATGCAGATTGAATTATGAGAGTAATATACATTTAAAGCTTTGTAGCAAAGATAATCCTGGTTAGGAAACCCATTTTAATATAAGGAATTTCGATTTTGAAACCAAATGGGTAAACTTTAGCCTGTAAGAGAGAATAGGCAAAATTTCACCTACTAGGATTTAAAGTACAGCCAAGTTAGTTATTGATCACACGTTTGCACTATGCTGAAACACCCGAATAAGGGAACAGAACTGGATTACCTTAAATGTAAAGCAAAAGAGGCCCTTTGCTTTACATGCAGATGAAGAGAGGGCCTCATCACTAAAAAGCTTTTCATGTGGACCCAATGTCCCAAATCTACATGTGTTGATCATAACAACTACACCTCCCCAGTAAAGGTGAAACTGGTCTGTAGTCAGATATGGTCAGCAACTGTCTTGGTTTTCTTGTGAGCTTTAAGTGAGTGTTGGCCTATAGGGTTTCTAGTTTGAACTTTAAGGTTCTATTTTTACAACATAAATGCAAAGAAACAGGCATAATGTATATAAAAAACCTATACAACTTAAGTGACTTACCAAAATAGCATGACATTGATCTGATTCATTTCAGTTAGCGTATATGATTTATCGTAAGTTCACTTATGCAACATCCAGTTTGAACTGATTATTTGTATACATCCTTTGTTTGAACTACTGCCAGAATCCAATTATGTATTCCAGTTTCTTCAGATATAATAGCCTAATTTTGCTGGTCTAGATTAATTTAAATGTCTATTGTTTTCTTGCCTGAGCTCACAAAGCATATTTTTAACTGTGACCTTCCCTATGATTTTGTATTGCCTAATACTTATTCTTTATTGTCTCTTACCTAATGTCTTAAGTAACCCCTTCATGTGCCAGTGCATTACAAGAATAATATATTAAGCAATATTATATCACTGGAAAAATTAAATGTGTTTGAAATGATGCTGACATTTGTTTTTTTTTCATAGGCCTTTGTCTTTTTCCATGGCTCTGTATGCATGCTCATGTCTGACACTGACATGGACATTCTCACAGAACAACAAGCAATTGCTGCTGTTGCACTGGGCTTGTGGGTAATGCAAATAGCTTATAGACTAGACCACCACTGCAAACAGTATTTCCCACCTGTCAGATTTAAAATTCGTTCTGAACCTGGTGGCTTCAATTCAGCAAGCAATGGAAAGGGATTAGACTAAAACATTTTTTTAATATTTTTAAGTGATAGTTTTTATAAATAAGAGGGCTATGGCACAATGTGTATCACAAAAAGCTTTTATGTTTCCATTAACATCCAAGCTTTCCCTATATATTCAGTCTTAATTTACAGTATTTCATCACGGTCTATTTGAATTGGCACAACCAATATGCCTGTGTAAAATGTATATTCTAGACAAGCATGGTTCCTTTCAATTGCAACAGTTGAAAGGTTCCACACTTGGCCTTACCTATTATACTGGGTGTCACCATGCCACTGAATGAATTTTACATTACATATTTTTGTCCAATTTCAAATTATGTGTCCAATATTAGGTATGGAGGATGAGAAATGTTCAGATGAATACTTATTGCAGCATCCTGTAAATATAAACAGAGACAATTTCTGTATGCTTGCCAATGTTGGCTACACTGGTCTGTTATAAAATTGTTCTTGGCACAGCCTGTACCTCCTAATCTTGAATGGATATCATTCATAATAACCCCAGAGACTCAACTCAGCAAGATACTGTATCAGTCCTTTCTTTTACAGAAAGCTCTGTGGGTAAATGCATCCCAATTACTTTGTAGAAACAGGTACAGTAATAACTACAGGGTCACTTGACATCAGAAAATATCTGTGTATCCTAATTTAGAACAAGTACACAGGACATGTAAAAATAAATTCTAAATATAAAAGCTTCTGCTTAGCTGGATGATTGAATAAGTAGAATACAGAGGAAAACTGTACCAAGTTAATTCATTTGCAAATTGTCTAAAGATTAAGTGTGAGACATATTTCCTGCTGATTATGAAGAATTCCAGGAAGAAAATGCCCAGTTTTCTGACCAATCACAGTGCAGTCTTAGTTGGCAGAAAAGTTAAAATTATTGGATAATAATAGCCAAGGCACTGTATTAATCATGTTTCTAAGGCACTTTGAGAACTAAAAATGAGAAGTGCTCTAAGAGAGCAAAATTATGATGACTTTTTGTTATCTTTTATCGATTCACCCTCTTATAAGCAATTCATCTTTTTCATCATCATCAAGCTTTACCTTTGCCATTTCAAAAATGTTGCTACATTATCTTTTATCATATTCTAATAATTAATTATAAATATATACACACACACAGTATGTTTCTAAACATTTCCTTAAATTAACTTTTTTTTTTTATTCCAGCATAGAATCTTATTACCTGTCTTTTCCCCTTGAATAGTTCTTTTAATTGTTAATGATAGAAAACAATATTTAATCTTAACACTCCTCCTATAGTCATCTGTAAAATCACTGTAAAGTGATATTGAAACATGGGTTCCAAAGGGTAGAACTCGGACAGCATTGAAGCTGAGAAACCATCATGATTAAAGAGTTAAGAAACAAATAATTTGCATGTCTCTGCCCATAATTCTTTAAGAGATGGTTGAAGCCTTTCAATTTTAGGAAGGCTTTCATTGCATGTCTTTGATTGTGAAGGGCTCTTCAGCTTCTTGCATGTATGTATGTATATTTGTATTTGTATAGCTCTCCTTGAGGGCAAAGCACTGTACAGCAAAACAATAAATTAGTAGTAACAAACAAGGGGTCATTGAAATAAAAAGTAACAATAAGTGCATTATTATAAATACAACTCGCATAAATAAAAAATATAATTACAATATAGATTATGCGCTCAGTGTCAAGGAAACAAAAGGCTAGTGGATCCTGCACCGTACGCCCTTCTCACCTTAACTATGACAGATTCTTACACTGCAATAGATATACTTATTGTGTGTTGTGACTTAATAACAGAGTTTTATCTTTGGCTATTACATAAATGCTTTGAACCTTTTATCAGCTGCGGGCCTGAATGATCACAGTTGGATTGATAGCTCACATTGACTAGTATGGCATATTTTATCCTTACTTCTTTACTGCACCATGCACCTCTCCCGTGGTCTTTTGGCCGGGCAAGAAAATGTTTATAATTCCTACAGAAAGACTGTATTTATATAATTGTTCGACCATATATTAGTGGTGGCCTTTATGGGGTCCATCCCTGTATCACAGATTCAATGTAATAACGTAACTTTTCTGGATGTACAAATAATACTGAGGATAGTTTTGTAATCAAAATGTTTTTCAAACTGATGGATAGGAATCAGCTATTAGCATATGATAATATCCATCCTTCAGTGGTTGAAAAATCTATACCCATTTCTAGGGTGTGTCAAATAACTAATGAACCATCCCTGTAAGAACAAGATCTAATAAAAATGAAAAAAAATTGACCAATAGAGATTATCCACCAGAGATCCTTGATGCAAATATGGTCAAAGCAAAGGAGAATGCAGGGAGGATTGGACATAAGGCAAATAGAGAGGAACGGCGCATAAATTTTGTTAGCCAATAGCATTCACGTAGTGACGATTTTTGTTATCTAAGCATTGGCACCTATTAAAGGATGCATATTCCATGGTACTGGATTTTAAACAGCCACCCATGATGTCATTTAAAAGAGGCTGCATTATACACAAAAAATTGGTAAAGCGTGAAATAATTCCATCACCAAGGCAATACACTTTAAGTCCACCCAAGGATGGCATGTTTTGCTGCAAAGGCTGTACAAATTAAGACTTACAATATCAGGGGACATTACAGCTGTGATATTAATTTTGTAGTTTACATGTTATGTCCATGTAACCTAATACACTGTATTTAGGTGAAACTGTACAAAAGTTAGGGATAGGTTTTCCCAACACAGATCTACAGTAAATACTGGCAATTTGGTATTGCTGGTGTCAACACACTGCCTAGGAAAGGGTCATAGTGCAGAAGATCTAAAATGTAGAGTGAATGCAACATATCCTGTAGCCTAGGAAGGGTGGCAATAGAGTCTTGATTTAAAAAAAAATTAAAAATAAGAGGTACAATGGATCGTTTGAGATCATTGAGCCCCAATGGTCTGAATAAAGATTTTGATTCACACCTATTTATTCGATTACAAAGATGTATTGGAATTCAGGAGCTTCAAGTGCAATTTTAGTGAATATCTGATATATGTACAATAATGTCTTTTAGTTGCTATGCTGTATATAGGAGCTGTATTCGTATGCCGTCTACTGATATCTGATTAGTGATTGAACTAGCCAACATCGGCTGTTGGGTTTAGCCAACAAGTAATATGGTGCCAGTCACTTTAACATGTGGATTACCCTGAGTTACTCACTTCTGTGAGGGACTGAAGCTGATTGCATTACTGCGTCAGAGTAACTTAGGACATCGCCACTATTTTTTTAGATGAGAGGTATCATGAAATTGGAAATTGTTTGACTGTCTATCTGCAAAAGCTAAGGGGGACAAACTTGAGAGAGGGCACAGTTGGCTCCAGAAACATCGTGATTTATTCTCTTTGCAGATGAGAATACATTTTGGCTTGTCTTTTGATAACTTTTACGATGGAATAATAAATGCTATGTTATAATGAACATTTTAAATTGCGACCCTGTTGGATTGTATATTGTGTTGTGGAATGACTCACCACTTAAGAGATATGCACCCAATCTTCAATACTTGATATATAGGAGAGTGCATTACAGGAGCTGGACTGTGTTTTGTGTGTATGTGTGTGTGTGTGTGTGTGTGTGTATATACTGTGTGTATGTATATAAATATATATATACACACACACACACACACACACACACACACACACACACACACACACACACACACACACACACACACACACACACACACACACACACACACACACACACACAAAGGGTCGTTTGTACATGCTTGTTTTGCTGTTTGCCTTCTAAAAATCCTTCCCATTTCCTTTCCTTTTCATCTTTTTCTATTTCCTTATCTATCTTGCAATCTCTGCCTCTGACTCACTGAAATCTAGTAGACTAAAATAAAAATTCCTTTGAAGCAATACAGCGTGAAGAGGATTTATCCATGTCCACTTAAATATTTATGGGCTTGCATTTCTGTTAAAAAAAGACACTTGTTTATTTAGATAAGATTTAATTTATTCATAATTTACCTAAAATTGCTGCAGCGTGCATGTACGTTTTAGCTTATGAGAAGCATAATACATAAAACATTAGTCAAGCATGCAAATTAAACAAATACAGCTTTTCAAACTGCGTGCTTGCTTTAGAAAGATAACTCACTGAGGATCTTACAGGAAGAATCCCTGGCTACATGCTCTATTTAAACAATTCATTTTATTTTTTACTTCCTAAATGCTATGGTGAAAGGTGTTAGATGCATTTACTGAGAGCTAATTTCAAGCTGGCAGCATTGATGGCTCTTGTAAACCTTCTATAATGTCTACTCAAAGCAGACAGCAGGAGTGTGAAATTGTTCTGTCACTGTTCTCAGCCACGTCTGTTTCAGTGACACTCTACAAAGGTGTTGTGATACTTTCCTTAACGAAGTGTGTCATAAAAATGCATTCAAAGTTCTCAAAAACAAAGCCTTAATAATGACACAAGATACATGTCTTAGAGCTAAGTTGTGCAAATGCATTCATTTACTTTATACAAGTGGAGCAAGACTATCAAAGAGCCGAAAAGGCTATTGTGCATTTTACCAATAATTGTGCTGTTAGACAAGTCTGTGAGTCTGAAAGATTTTACACCTGCTACATTTATATCTTGCTGTCTCACCAGCTGTGTAAGGGTAATTTAAACTAATTTTGTACAGCATCTTAAGGAGCTAGACTAAAATAAATAAATGCCTATGTTTGTTTTTGCCAGACACATAAATTGTTGGATGGGGCCCCAAAAGACCTTGCTGATGCAAGTAAAATCAAAAGTGCTACCACCAGTTAGTGTCTGCTATCGTTTTTCTGGTATTGTGGGGAATGAAGGAACAGTTATACTGTGCTTTTCTAGGTAACAGATTGAAAATGACCACTCTGCTACGTATTGAGGTGGTAAACACCTCTCAGCTTGAGAGACAGGAGTTCTGCAAAAGTAGCTAGGTTCCTTACAAACCCAATTTTCCATTTTTGACCATTAATGACAGGGGAGAATAAACACAAAAAGTGGACGGGATAAGAGAGGAACAATAAAAAGGTGTCAGGAGAACCACTAAGAAAGAACAGGAAAGGGTAAAATAAAATTAAAAAAATAGAAGACAAAAGGAGAACAAGAAATATGAGAAAATATGAGAAAAAGTGAGGGGGAATATAAAGGAGAAGAGCAGAAAAAAATGGTGATAGGACAAAGGGATTGTAGTGAGAGGTACTATTGAGTAACACTATAAAAGTTTGGATGTGTGATAGAGAAGGTAAGAAGTAGTGAAAAATAAAATGGTTAGTATGAACAATAAACGGCTTTGGTAGCTTTCCTTCTCCATTTAGTGCTTGCTATCCCAAACAATCCCTTGGCAAAACTAAAATACAGTTTTGTCACTAGCTATTTTGAACTTTTTCAAGATTCTTAGGGGCAGATTTATTAAAGTTCGAATGATAAATTCAAATTTGTATTTTCAAACTTACATCATATTTAAATTCAAATTCTAGTTGAATTAAAATTAGAATTTGTATCGCTCCTCGACCCTTGAAACTCGAAACTCGATTCAAATTAGATTTGAATTTTCGCCTCAAATTTATTAGAGTTAAAAAAATTCACTTAACTAGAATATCTAACAGTAAATTGAAAATAGGAACTTGAAGTCAACCATGGTTTTGACAACAAGTTCCTCCCAACAAATACCCCATGGTACAGCAAGTAAAACAATAAAAATGTTCTGGACCTCATTGACCTTGGGCAGAATGGTAGAGACTTTTTGTGTTCAAGTCTTCCTTTGTGGCCTAATACTGTAGGGTCCTCTTTGTTAAATGTTAAATAAAAAGTTACAGATCTATCAAACATGATGTAAATCTGATCCTGGAATATTCAAGAGTATAGTATTATTCCCGTTACTGTTCAAGCTGTACAAACATCATATGAGTGCACTGGGCCCTTCCGGTAGGGCCAATCACAAAGTTTGGGAGCCACTTTGGTGGGGGTATAGAATTAACAAGTCCAAATGGATGTGAGAGAACTAGTGGTAATAAAGACATTAGCAAAAGTTAGTATAAAGTAAAATACTGTTTATTTAGGACATAATAGAATGACCACCACACAAAGTTTCTCGCTCCAGAGGTTACTTGCTCAGCTATAGTTGCAGACATCTAAGTTTACCTAGCTAAGGCTTTGGCATTGAGTGGCTGCTGTGGTGATTATAATAGTGAAGGGAACAACAAACTACTTGAGGCAAACATTTCTTATTATTCATTAAACAATGCATACAATAAATGTACATTTTCAATACACTTGTTTGTCACCTTGCTGGATTTTTGTGTTCCAAAGGTACCTATTGACTCAGAGATCATCCTGACCTTTCGCTTTATAATGCACCATGTTCTATATCAAGTCCAAAATTTATAGAATCTCAGGCTGGGCTTTTACAGTTAAACATTAAATAATTTTAATGATGGCTACATCTTTGATATTTTCTACAGAGCATACTGTATATTAGAAGGAATATTTTTGTATGAATAAAAATGTCTCATTGTACAGCAGCATTCATAATCCAATTACACTTATCATTTTAAACATTTATAGCACAGTTGTATAGTTTTGTGGTCAAAGAAGAAATCCTCAACTGATGAAAACAATATGGCAGCATCCATATATATTTATACAAGCAAAAGTAAATAAATAATTTTGTTAATTGCAAATCAAGTTAATATACTGTGTTTTTTAAAATTAGTTATTTTCAGTCTTGATTTAATGCAAGTGTCAAGTGTAAGAACACCTGATGTCCTTCAAACTTTTCAAATGCTAGAAAAACATCAAAATATCCTGTATAAGCCACAAAAACAAAGATGATCCAGTACAGCAACAGTAATCATAGTTAACAGAGAATCCTTTGTTTATATTCTCTCACTCTCTGTCATGGGAATAATTTTTTTTTCCCCAAAATGCATCAGTTAATAGTGCTGATCCAGCACAGTTCTGCACTGAAATCCATTTCTCAAAAGAGCAAACAGATTTTTTTATATTCAGTTTTGAAATCTGACATGGGACTAGACATATTTTCAATTTCCCAGCTGCCCCAAGTCATGTGATTTGTGCTCTGATAAACTTCAATCAGTCTTTACTGCTGTACTGCAAGTTGGAGTGAAATCACCCCTCCCTTTCCCCCCCCAGCAGCCTAACAACAGAACAATGGGAAGGTAACCAGATAACAGCTCCTTAACACAAGATAAAATCTGCCTGGTAGATCTAAGAACAGCATTCAATAATAATGACCCATGTCCCACTGCATTCCATTGTTACATTGAGAAGGAAAAACAGCCTGCCATAAAGCAGTTCCCTGCTAAAGTGCTGGTACAAGTCACATGACCATGGGTAGCTGGTATATTGATAAAATGTCTTACCACATCGATTTCAAAAATTTATATAAAAAAAATGTGTTTGCTCTTTTGAGAAATGGATTTCAGTGCAGACGTCTGCTGGAGCAGCACTATTAACGGATGCGTTTTGAAAAAAACATGTTTTCCCATGATAGTATCCCTTTAAATCTTTACTGCACTGAATATAGTATGCTCCAGTTTTTGTTATTTATGTGATATATATATTTCTTCTGCCTTCTCTCCCCCCAACCCATTTTATTACAGATATAAATTGTTTTTGCTTGACATATGGGGCTTTCTAAAAGTAGTGACTGAAAAAAAAATCTATGTGCTATTTTTTTCTCTAAAGGGTAATAACTTAAAATATCTGCAGGAGCATGTATATTAATTACAATAATTTATTACATTTAGATAAATGGAGGGAAAACCATTACAGTTTTAGAGAGCCATCAAAACTGCACTTGGTAAAAAGCCATCTTTTAAAGTGCTGTGTTAATCGTCTGCTCATATAATACTTAAATGAGGATTTTGAGGTAACTCACAATTTGTGAGCAAATATCAGAACATGAATTGTAACTGCAAACATATACAGATATACAATAACAATTATTCCTTAATGGTGCAATGTATGCTATGTACTTAAGACATAGTATTTAATTGACCGAAATTAGATTCCTTCTTAAAGTGGACCCGTCACCCAGACACAAAAATCTGTATAATAAAAGTCCTTTTCAAATGAAACATAAAATCCAATTTCAAATTTTTATTAAAGCATTCATAGCTGTTTTAAGCTCATTTAAAAATCCCTGCTGTCAATCAAATATTGTCTGCCACTCCTCTATGCCTTAGGCAGATAATTACTTTCACTTTCCATTCAGCACTTCCTAGATGTCACTGCTCCCCACACATTCCCCCAGTTCTCTTAACCATTTAATTGTGTTGCCAGAACATGGGGATAGACATCGGGTCCCCCATTCGGGTGCACACACAAGATTCTGAGATGATGCAAGGCTTGTCTTAATAACAGTGTCCACAAAATGGCTCCTACCTGCTTGCTATAATTATGAATTCCCAGACTGAAGAAAACAAGATTAAAATAATTCATATAGTGTAATTAATGTTCATTTTGCTTGACCAATGTGATAAAATAGGATTTTGAATATTTTTTTGGGGTGACGGGTCCACTTTAATAGGATCACTTTACAGAGGTATTTTCAAAGCTAATCCTATGTGCAGACTGATATATATTCTCGTCATCTAAAATATGGAGCTAGAAAGAAACATTCTAAGTGGCATAATATATTTTAGATGGACAGTTTTGTCATTTGAGGACCAGACTGAAAATCTTGTCAGCTGATACTTTGCATTGAAATGTGTTGGTGACATCAGTACAAGTTTGGAAGGGAAGGGGACTGACACAAATGCAGCAAAAATAAAATATATCCACTTATATAGTACATAAAGACAATATGGCATGAAGCAGTGGGGGTCATTTATTAACACTGGGCAAATATGCCCATGGGCAGTTACCAATGGCAACCATTCAAAAGGCTGCATTCATTGTTCTACTTGCAGCTTGCTTTAAAAAGCTAATCACTGATTATAGGTTACTGCCCATGGGCAAATTTGCCCAGTGTTGATAAATGAGCCCCACTGTCTTATACCCATGCCATACCAATACAGGTATGGGACCTATTAAACAAAATGCTCAGGACCTGAGGCTTTCCAGATGAGTCTTTCCGTAATTTGGATCTTCCCATCTTAAGATTACTTGAAAATCATGTAAACATTAAATTAACCCAAAAGGCTGCTTTTGCTGTTAATAAGGAGTAACTATATCTTCATTTGGATCAAGTACAAGCTACTGTTTTATTATTACAGTAAAAATTGAAAAACTTTTTTAAAATTTGGATTATTTGATTATAATGGAGTCTATAGGAGATGGCCTTTCTGTACTTTGGAACTTTCTGGATAATGGATCCCATACCTGTATTACTTTTACAAGATTTCTAGATCTTCAGGTTCAGCATATGACATGGCATAAAATCATTGTCAAAAATCATATAGATTATCAACCAAAAATATTGTTCATTTCCAGAGCTTAAAAAGAAAATTAATTAACAAAGGTAAAAAAAGAAAATTAAATGAAATAATTATCTGTATTAATTACTTATAAGCCTTATATTGTTATTACATATGAGCAAACTGTTTACTCCAGGTTTCGCTCTGAACAAGGCATCAAAAAATAAAATTGTCACCCACTGATGGAATTTTTTAGTTTCGCCCATCGCCATTTACTTTATTTATTTATTTATTTATTTATTTATTTATGTGAATTTACTAAATTCACATGAAGGATTCGAAGTTCGATTGAATTTTCAAAAAGATTTGAATTTTCAAATGTTTTTGAAGACCACTTTGACCAGTGAATTTTGAAAATTCGATTGAATCGAATAATTCGAATAAAAATCTCTTTGAATATTCGACAGTCAAATTACTTCCTCTTTAAATTTTTATTTGACTGCCTAGTTCGCCAGATTAAATCTTCCAAATTGGCTTTCATTAATTTTGATTGAATAGAAAAATTTGATCGAATAGATAAAATAGTTTGAATCGTTCGATTCGAAGGATTTTATCATTCGATCAAAAAAAATTGATCGTTCGACCAATCAAATAGCGGTAAAATCCTTCAAATTCGATATTCGAATTAGAAGGATTTTCATTCCTACAGTATTTTTCATTCCTTTTTTCATTTGGTAGGCTTTAGTTAAAAATAATAGACAACTAAATAGCACTTGTAACTGTTTTCATTTCAGAAAAGTGTGACACATTATAAAACCCAGGTGTACAGTGTAGTTGTGTTGTTCCTAAATCTGACACTTGCCTATTTTCTTTGAACAAACATGTTTTTAACAAGTTAAGTCCCAGCGTGATAGTGTTGCACCTGCTACTGTACACTGTATGTTCTAAAGTAGAGGTAGAAAACACATTAATTATTTTTTAATGCTTATACCAAATGCAGAGCAGAAAGTGACCAAATGAATTGCACTTTGCAAAGCTAGCTATTTGTACACAGTGCCTTGCCTAAGTATTCAAATTTCTATTATGTTAAAATCTGTTTTATTGGGATTCCAATAAAGGGTTACCCGATCACTTGAAAATTCTGCAACACATCTAGACAATCCAGCTAGAAGAGCTTTTTAGAAGAATTTTTCTTCTTGAAAAAAGTAAACATTTCTCGGTTACAATTAAGGGACACATTTACTAAGGGTCGAAGTGAATTTTCGAATAAAGTTTGAATTTTTAAAATTGAAAATTTTAAAAAGTGATGTTGGGCTACTTCCACTATTGAATAGCCCAAAATTTGATTCAAACTGAAAAAATTTGAACATTTTAAGTACTGTCTCTTTAAAAAAAAAAATTCTCATCTGAGTTAATGGGAATTTTTCTCTGGGTTTTTTTTTTTACTCTAAGGGGCAGATTTACTAAGGGTCGAAGTGAGTAATCATATAAAATTTAAATTTAAAAAATTCGAATTTCGAAGTAATTTTGGGCATCTTCGACTATCGAATAGATAAAATTTCGATTCAAATAGAAAAAAATTCCAAAATTTGACAAGTACTGGCCCTTTAAAATCCTTCAAATTTGACACTTCGCCACCTTAACGCTGCCAAATTACCATTGTAGCCTATGGAGGACCTCCTAGAACCTATCCTGAAATTTTTTCGAAGTCCTAGTAAATCAAAGGATATTGCGCAAAATCCTTCGCATCGAACGGTTCAAACAATTTTATTCGATCGAAAGCAGACCAATTCGGTCGATTAGGTAAATTTTCCCCCAAAGGGTAAAATTCAAAATTTGACAATTGAATTAGAATTTTGGGGGGTAATTTTGGATCAAATATGGCCGAAATTAGATCGAATACTTCTGTTTTCGATCTAATGTCGGCCATATTTGATCGAAAATTACCCCCCAAAAAAAGGACAGGTTCTAGGAGGTCCCCATAGGATAAAATGGCAATTCGACAGCTTTAAGGTGGCGAATAGTCAAATTCAAAGGATTTTTAAAGGGCCAGTACTTTGAAATTCGAAAATTTGAATTCTAAATTTTTTTAAATTTTTTCAATTCAAATTAAATTTTGGGCTGTTAAATAGTCGAAGTAGCCCAATATTACTGCAAAATTCTAATTTTTGAAATTCAAAGTTTATTTGGATTTTCACTTCAACACATAGGGGCAGATTTACAGAATTCATGTGAATAATTCGAAGTTCAGTCGAATTCGATAGAATTCCGATCGTGCGATTTTATCAGATATGCGAATATGCAAATATGGCCACTTTGATCATCTAATATGCAAAATTTGATCGAATAGATCAAATAGATCGAATATTCGACCATTCGATGATCGAAGTACTTCAATTTAAAAATATTGTTCGACTACTCGCCAGTCGAAGAACTTGCCCTTTTTTTTTTTGACTGCCTACTTTGCCAGATTGAACCTACCAAATAGCAATAGAAACCTATGGGAATCTCACCCATAGGCTTTTTTTTCTCTTACCTGCTCGAATACCATTCGTATGATTGAACACCTCGTTCATTCGAATCGTACAAATTTTTCGAATGATCGAAGGAAATCCTATGATTTTTTCGAGAAATCAAATAGTGCTAAAAAAATAGCCTAAAACTATTCGATTTCCATTCAACAGTGGAATTTCTGTGGAATTTGTGAATAATGATAAATTTGCCCCTTTGTAAATGTGCCCCTAAGGGCTGATTTATCAAGGGCAAAAACTTTGAATTTGAATTCAAAAAGACCAGGTGAAATTAATTCAAATTTTTTTCCATCGAATAGGTCCATTTTCGATCGAATAGGTCCATTTTCAATTGAATTTGAATTGATTCAAATTTTTTACCTCATTCAATTTGGGTTTTCCCCTCAAAAACTTCCCCCCAAATTTTCAAAGTCCACCAATTGACTCCATATAGGTTCTAGGAGGTCCCCATAGGCTAAAACAGCAACTCAGCAGGTTTTAGATGGCAAATGGTCGAATGCAAATTTTTATAGAGCACATGATAGTACATGATGAATTTCAAAATTAGAATTTTCTAATTTTTTGCACATGCGAATCAAAATTGGACTATTCCGTAGTCAAAGTACAAAAAAATAACTCGAAATTCGATTTTTTTTTCCAATTTTCACCTCAACCCTTGATAAATGTGTTTGAGAAAATGGATTTTTTTCTTGCATTCTTCTTGGGGGTTTTCTTGCAGGAAAAAGAAAGTATTTTTTCCTGCAGAAATAAAATATACGGTAAAATTCTACCACAGATAAGCTAAAAATGTTACTGCTTACAAGACCATAAAGTGCAAGCTCATCCATGGTGTTCATGATACTGCTTCTTACGTATGACCTTTAAAAAAAAACTCTGGACAATTCTGGAAGTAGGTGTGCATTATCTTTTTAATTATTTTGAGCTCATGTGACACTTTTATTGTATACAGGGGGACTCCGTTCAGATAATGATGTTACATGTAAATGCCATTTGTGGCACGAGCTAATTTAGGGGTTTCACTAGTCATTATGGTGGTGGTGAATGCTTATGCAGTTAATGTTTTTATACATAAATGCATTTTAAAACAACTTTGTTTTTTTCCCATTGTAGATAGATAAATAGATAGACAGAAGATACTGTAGATAGATGCTAGCATCCCTTCATGCTGAGGTTAACTATACTAATCCCGATCAGAACAACAAACTTCTTCTACCTTCCCTGTGACCTTGTGCCTTCACATAATACAGGGAGTTCTTGAGTGACTTTCATTCAACTTACCTACAACTCATACGTACAAACAGAGGCTATTACAGTAATATACTATGGTTTTCTTAACCCTTCTTAATAAACCACCTGCCCCAATCCCCACTGCATGTGTTGTCTACTGCAGAGCACAGTAAGGTAAAATTAAATATGCACAGAGAGGTAAAAATGCATACTATGTTAAGATAAACAAATGTATTTGTTTCGACTCACATACAAATTCAACCTAAGAACAAAGAACAAACCTATATCAAATATTGCCTGCCCCTTCACTATGCCTTAGGCAGTTGCTTTCCATTCAGCACTTACTAGATGTCTCTGCTCTCTCCACATTCCCTCCGTTCTCTTCATGGTTTAATTGTATATCCAGTGCATGGGGATGGACATCAGGTCCCCCATTCTGGTGCAAAAAGAAGATTGAGATGATGCAAGGCTTGGCTTCATAACAGTTTCCACAAAATGTAAAGGTGTAATCAACTGCTGATCGTTAGTAAGCACAACATGCGATTTTGGAGCACCAGTTCATAGTGAATAATCAATGCCATTTTTTTTTACAAGTGTTGCTAAGTTCCACTTTGATGCATACCTCTGCAAATACAACAAGCTATTCCCTTTTACTAAATCCATTTTTTATAAGCTGAATGTTGCAATATCATTACCTCTGTGTGTTTGTTAAAAAATGCATACAAATGCTCACTAGCATGCAATGCATTCGGCAACAATAGTGATGTCTAATGGGAGGCAGAATGATAGCAAAATTATCCACTTCCCTACTAAAGGGTTAATAAACCAGTCTTTTTCCAAACCTAACTGTAATGTATTTTCAATTTATTTGAGCTAGCAATCTGCCAGACCCAGACAGGGTGATTTATGACAGAGTTTTACAACGGGAGGGTAATTCTCCACTGTTATTTCAGTTTTATAGAGTAGGGGGTCTCTCTTCTATTCAGCCCACCCTGCTGGAAAGGTGAGAGGGACATCAAAAAGCCAAAAATAGAACTTGTAGATCCATACAGTGACACAAGTTTTTTTATTTAATCTTTCTATACTGACTTATTCAGGCACAAGTCCTTGCTTCCTAGAACTGACATCTGTTTAAATGAAACTGGTACAATATACGCTGTATATAACTTTTTATATAACTTTTCAATAAGAGCACTGTATAGGGCACTTTAATGAACATATAATGAACAAATACTTTTTAAGATTCATTATCCAAAAGTTTGTTCAGCATTAGGCAAGCAAAGATGTGTCAGAATGTGCCTAAATGCAACACTCATAGGGGCGTTACCGCCCGCAGGGACTTCACGATTTACTAACGGGAGTCACTTTGATAGCAAAAGAGATGGACGCTAGCGTTGATTTGCACTCTGTCGCCAGGTGACTTTTTGCTGTGGCAAAAGTTTCTTTTTCCCCAAATTCACTAAAATGCGGATTTTACTGAACGTTACGTCTTTCGCCAGACTTGCCTTCCCCAGCTCAGACCAGGCGAAGTGCAATGGCGTGCATAGATCTTCCTCAATTACTTACTTGATATTCTGAGTGGAAAAATTATATAGTGTAAGTTCAAAAAATGCTGGCGCCTTTTCCTTTTTTCAGGGTGATAGGCTGCAAAAGGCATAACTTTTTTTTGGGTAACCAGTTTTCTCCATACATTTTCTAACATATGGAACATCATCTTACAGTGGGCTCATGTGTAGGACATTATAACAACTCTATTGACTTTATTAAGGTTCCCT
>CM044444.1:53457391-53484817 GCA_024363595.1 Xenopus borealis
ACAGAGCACTGGGGAGCTGCACATCCCCAGTGCTCCCCTGAAAGATGCTGGGTGGCATGCTGCCCCTAATATGTTGCCGCCCAAGGCCCAGTCCTTTGTGGCCTCACCACAAATCTTGCCCTGTCAGGCACTCGGTGCTCTTGCATCACAGGGGATTGCAAATTACCTTTCCAATTTTGTGCAAATTCATTGGTATTGTATACATAAAAATAAATTCATAATCAAACCATTATATCATGCATAGTTTCACCTGTCCTTAATTTAATTTACACCATGAGATATTAGCAACAAACAAAGAAGGTGATATTGATGTTAAAAATATGCAGCTGAATTCTTTGTCTTGATAGCATTTTTTTGTAATTAAAAGCTTGCTATGTTTTAAGTGACAAGATAAAAAAAAAACACATCAATACAGCCATCCCCCCATCTCAAATGTTAATGTATCAGCTCCCAAGTGTCTTACCATATATATTTTAGGAGATAAAAAAGTTTAGAAATAAACATTTAATGGATGGATTTGTTAGTTCCCAGTGCGTTACTTTGACTTTAACAAAGAATGCTTTTGCTTTAACTAAAAGTCATTATTTGAATTTAAGTGCTATTCTCTGAGCAGCACTCTGTATTTATAAATGGCAAGAAAAACATCCCAATGGTTCGGTTTTAGAACAGTTTGTTTTTCTACAGCCAAGAGGAAACAATGTTGCAAAAAGGTCTCTAAGAAACCAAGATATTTCACCGTAAGATTTGCCACATCATTTGAATCAGAAGAAGATTAAATAGTTTCTCGTTAATTAGAGCAGTGGAAATATCAGTGAGCATATGGTCATTTCCACCTCTTCTTACCCCACAGTCTGGGGACCCTTGCTAAGGCCGACAACCCCTCTGGCTAACCGCTCAAATCTGTGTGAAATGTCAAGTGGAAAAGACATGTCTGCATTTGTGCATGGCATATATGGATTGATGTGGGGAGATGTAATATGCATACCCATGTTTAGGATTTCTGAAGATATCAAAACTTATATGATCGATTAAATATACTGAAGATTACTTTTGTCAGTGCATTAAACATGCATTCCCTTGCATTGATTTATGCTTTGCAGAAATATGTCTGTGAATTTATATGCTATGCTGGTAGATTTTGAACAATTCTTTAAAGGCAGGATTTTTTTAGACTTACAAGTTAAGGCCTTCTTAGAAAGAAATTGTGAGAATTGTTTTAACCCTTAGCGGCTATGCCTATTTATGATATCAGATATGATAGCACATTAGAATGTATAAGACATCGATTTGGACTTGTCCTAATATGACTTTTTTATATAAATATTTCTTTGTTTTCAAAAATAAAGGGGAGAAAGGATACAGAAGGCCAATAGGGAGGGTGGGGAGATACAAAGTTCAACCAACAATTCTTTTAATCCAAAAATATGTATATAAATATACTGTAAGTAGGTTTACAACATATCCTTTCTATAAATTTAGTAACCATACACCCATTTATAGTATATATGGCTTGATCTGCTCTAGCCAATCCAAATTCTCATTAAATATCCCATATCATTTCAGTTTAAAGTTATCAAGCCATGGTTTCCAAGTTAATCTATACTGAGTTCAATGATTTTGTATTAGATACATAATTTCTTCTAATTTCCTAGTCTCTTCTACTAAATTTATCCAATCACTTTTTATAGTAGGGGTTTCATTCTTCCACCTCTTAGTGATTACTGCAAGTGCTGCACAAAAGAGGTATAAGTTAAGTTTATCAGTTATCCCTCCCCTTTTCTTATCTATCTGGAATATAATAAAAGGTATATCCATATGTTGGTAACTAATCCCTGTTACTTGATTAATGATCTTGCATATTTGTTCATAATATGTGGACATAACCAGACGTGTAACCCAAATATGTTTTAAAAGAGCCCACCTCTGATGCACGCATCTCCAACATTTTTCTGAAGTTAATGGGAATAATTTATGTAGTCTTTCAGGTACTTAATACCATCTAGTAGTGATTTTATACAACATTTCTCAAACCCTAGAATAATATGGCTAATAATGACCCTAATATGACTTTACTTATGAAGAGATTTACCAGCTAATAGTCAAAGAATGAATAAGAAATAACCACTGTTGAACAGACTTGTGGCATTTCTGCTTCAAAGCAAAATTTGTGAAAACCACAAGATTTTTCTAAAAAGTCAGTGGAAAATCAAAATGATATTACAGTTAAAGGGGTGGTTAACTTTTAGTATGGCCAATTAAGCAACTTGGTCTTTATTATTTTTTTTATAATTATTTAAATTATTTATCTTCTTCCAATTCTTTCCCCCCTCCCTCTGGATACATTTTTTCCAGATGTATGCAGGCAGGCCCAGAGGCAGTGTGGGCCTGCCTGGGTTCAATTGCACCTGCTGCAACCATGGTACAGGTGTAGGATATGTTATCCAGAAAGCTCCAAATTACGGAAAGGCCATCTCCCAAATACTCCATTATACAAATTGTCTCAGAATATCACTTTCTGCATAATACTAAAAGCTAATTCATATGTGCACTAGCATATACATGAAACGTTACAAAAGCACACTATGCTACAACTTTTATGCACCCAATCAGACCCTGGCAGACTGACAAGGGCCCTGCTAAGAGCTGTGACAAGAACCATGTTCTTGTGAGCCAATTACTTTACCTCACTATCCCCTTCCTATTACTACTAATACCTAACTAACTAATAACTGGTGAACCCACAACCCTCCAGGCCACATAAGTGACAACTAGCAAAAAAACAAAATAACAAAACCTCCCAACCTAAAATGGTGGCCAGCTTCTCCTGTCCTGACTCTAAATGGAGCCCCAACTCCATCCCCTAAGCCTTAAATCTTTCCCCACTATACGGAAATCCTTGGTCACTCCCAGAGGCGGAGCAGGGTCATGGCTGCCCCTCCTTCAAGCGTGAGGTGCTATCCATGACTTACATTACAGTGATTATAAACCCAAATATAACATTTTGGACAGGTGTGGGATATATTACCTGGGATGCTTAGGATTTGTGCCACCAATGTGGATTCATGCAGTTTAATTATTATAATGAAAAACAAAATAACTGAAAACAATATAGAATTGTTTGCTAAAAAATGCTTTCTGGATACTGGGTTTCTGATTCTGTACCTGCATAGTTTATTTACTTTTAAGCAGCTTCCCAATATATACTGGTTTTTCAGTGACTTCAAGGTTTACTGTAAATGGAATTGCTATGACAAACAGTATCAATCCTATTTTGTTTTCTACACTGCTGGTCCTCACTGCATGTAACTTTGAATCAATGTTGCTCTCCATCATGCTGTCAGATCTCAAGCTGTGACTATTAACCCTGATTGGTAAGCACTAAACCTCATTATAAACATATGATTTATGTCACTTCATGCTTGACACCAATGAGTTCCTACCCTGCACTTCACCAATGAGTTAACTTGGCCAATGAGTTAACTTCCCAGTTAACTGGGAAAACGCAACAGTCGTGTAACTGGGGCCAACCATGGCTGATGGACACCTATTACAATCAGAAGTGTATAGATTGCCTTGGCTCTAGGAAGCAAGCATACTCAAAGTTGCAATGAACAAAGAAACACTTTATTAATAGCTTCTTGAAGGGAGGCACATTGCATAAAGGCTTATATAGGCTACAGTAGGGTGGCTTGGTGCCATCTACTGGTTGAACCTTCACAACTGCCCAACTACAATATCAAAATATTTTTTATTTTTCCGTTTTACAAACATCATTTTTTTTATTAGAAACTTTTGAGGACATTGGATATCTGCAGGAGGCAGCTTTCAAATTATAGAATGAAAGCATATAAAACTGATGGCAATGATTTATCAAGCAATAGGTTTTGCTAGATACATTTATACATCCAGCTCTTTCTTCCAGGGTTCCTTCTCATTTGCTAGCCGGATGCCATTGCCCAGAAATTAGCAATATTGAACGCATACAATTTCAGCATATTTTTCCTCCCTCACTCATATCTCTGGCTGTCGATGTATGTAAATTGTATTTTTACACAGTAAATGTACTTGGGTATTTTACACCTTGACAGCCTGTCAACCCGCTTTAATGATTGCTTTCTAATTTAGTATTTGTTCAATAGCTCTGAATTTAGCCTTGAATACAGAAGAATGAAGGGATTTTGAGTGAAGGATCATTTCTGCATGACACATACCATCAAAAAAGCTTTTGTTTATGGGAAATGGACCCATCCTCTTGGGAATCTCTGTTTAATATTTTTTCTTTTTTGCTGTTTTATACCCAGCATGTGTGACTTTGCAGAAGTAAGGCAAACAAAAGGAAGGGAAAAGGAACTGCATAGATCGATAACAGTATCATATAAAATGGCTCATCTGCAGTTTCCATGGTATGTAACGGCTTTAGCATAATCTCTGTGTGTGTTTTTAGTTTGAATTTCTGTTAATCTAATTTCTGGACCTTCTGCTGAACATTAATTCCCAGCATCCTCCTCCAGCCATTGATAAATCTAGATGAAAGCATCCATCATTCATAGCTACAGCTATTATAATCCAATCATTTACTGGATTCACTTTTAGTTAGAGACAATTGAAGGCTGCCTCACTGCTTTCATCCATACAACCCCACTTTCAGTCCAATGAACAAACTGGTTTCAGCACTGGATGCACCTTAATGTCATTGCTGCCTGCTCTTCTCTTCTCCTCTCAGGCTTCTTTACACGCTGTGTTACACACATCATTCCTGAGCTCTTCCAAGTGACGTTTCTTGGGCACAGCACTCAGGCAGAATGATGGAGAGTTGTAAGAAAAATGCAGAAGTTGAATTCAAACCAGACCCAGTCCCTAAGCATGTGCATCTGTCCGATGTTGTAATAAGACAAAACAGAGGCGCCAAAAGGATAAAATTAGCTAAAAAACACTTAAAAACCCAATGGGTAATTCAGAGGAGGTAGTAGTGGACTTACCTCCTCCAAGCAGACACCAACGAAAGTGGTAATTTTCAGTAATAGTTTATTCAAAAAACAGTATTGCAACGCGTTTCTCAGGCATTTCCTGCTTCATCAGGCAATGTGGAACGGGAGCAAAAACAACAGTGTCTTTGTATAAACACACCAGGCACCTCTGCCTGATGTCAGTCTTCTAAATTAGCATCAATGCTGAAAATATAACTACATATTGTGTGGAGGAGCATCTTCATTGACATTCCCTTTCATATAAACAACTTTATTTAAATAGTTTTGCTGGGTAATCTTATGTCTCCAGGGATTATACAGTTAAAATTCAGACTGTAAAAAACATTAATCAATGACCTGAGATGGAGCTTGACATTAAAGTAATACTGTGCTTGTGATCACATATGCTATGTTGCATATGCATAGATTTGTTTTTAAAAACTGAAATCCAAGAAACAAGACCTTATTTTTTTTAGCAAATTTATAGGGGTTATGTAATAATAGGTGTAAAGTTGCTACAGGTCTAGGTGCTTTATTTACTTTGATGCTATGGGTTACTACACCTCAGCAGACTCTGTCTTTTGTTAATTCACGTATTACTTATAATGCAGTATTTTAAGATAAACTTTATTATTTTTAGTACCAATCATAAGACAAGAAAATTATTACAGAACATCCTTCATCAACAAATGAGAACACATCTTTTAGCACTCCATAATTTTATAATTCTTCCACAGTCAAAAAATAATTCAGAGTGGTCATATTAAAACAATATTATATTATATATCATATCTATATGGACCTTTTTTAATTAACTTAAATAAAATTTTGACTTTAAAATAACTGTTAAGAAGGTTCCCAGTGTGCACTCAATCATCATGGACTTCTATTGATAATTTTTGTGAGTAGCACCTGGGTATTTTGCTGTTTCAGTGGAGTGCTGTTAACTATATATATATATATATATATATATATATATATATATATATATATATATATATATATATATATAATGTATATAGAGTGAATTAAATACTCCCTATTGTAAAATATAAGGATATGAAAGGTCACAGAGGAGTTCCTTAACCACACAAAAGCATGAGGTCGAAGGCAGAATGTACAGTAGGTTATAAGATATGTGGGTGGTGGAGTTTTTTGGAGGGCGCATCTACCGTTTTCAACACATGCGAGTAATGGGGCAGGTTCATATCATTTTGTTGAGCTACATACAGTTGGTGGAAGTGGACCAGCCTGTCTAATAGAGATCAGGCAGCCATATAAATAGTTTGTAGCTTCACCTTGCGTACTTTCAGACTTTTATTTTGACTGAGCAGTTATAAAAGTTTGAGGGAGCGTATATATATAGAGACAATGCACCAAACTGTGTTCTGAAAATTGCATAATTTTATTTAATTTGCATAATCTAAATTATCTAAAAAGTTATATATGCAACATCTTTAATCTCCGCTGTAAAATTCTTGGAGGTACAAAACTGGAGTCTTAGATGAGATCAGACAGACTATACTTAGAATGGTTTGTGGCCAAGATCCATGCCACATGCGGTGTATTCATTTTGATTGGAAGCTGTTCTGAATCCCAATGTATTTCATAAACAATACTTTTCATTCTGTACCTTCTAGTGACCCCACCGATAAGGTCTGCAGAATCATGTTAAGGTTCTGTGAAATTGAATGGTGCCAACAATCTAATTATTACTTCTGTGAAGCTTGGTATTAAAGCTGGAAGTTGAGGAAAGCTAAGACTCTATCGCAATTTGCCACTGATCATTTTTCCCAGATGACCCTTGGGACTTTTTTATTCCATATAACGAGGAGAAAGACATTTGTAAACATATCTTTATGTATAAAAACTGGAGCATTGTGAAATTGAATTTTGCAATGAATTATTGTAGGTATAGTTACCCCTAAATATTTAAACCCACCTGAAAAGTTTCATGAGTTCAATGAGTTGCATTACTGTCTATGGGGAAAATGAAAATAGAAAGATACTACTTCCAATCGATTTGTAGTCCAGAGTATAGACCCATTCCATCCACCAGATGAAAGAAGCTGAGAATGGAATATAGCCAAACAGATCATGTTTGTAAATAGGTAAAAGGGTAAGGCTCTGGCTAACGGCAGAATGTTAAACAAGTATTGTCAGTAGAACTATGGCTATGGCAATTAAAAGAGGTGAGGGCATCCTTCATCATTTTCTACAGGTTAAAATGCAGTGAAGTCAGTTTTTGGCCTAGTGGTGTGACCTAGAAAATAAACTGGTCCCCTAGATTTCACATATTGTTGGCACTCATTAGAATACAACACATTAGAATCCAGAAAAGCCGCTGACCTGGATGCAAAGTGTGACATACTGTATTTGTAAAAAAAAAATCTATTTAATGTTTGTGGGTAAAGCAAGATCGGCTGGGGAGGTCATAAATGCTAATTAAAGTAGTTAATTTGGTAAGGAGCATTATGTAATCATAAATCTGCCAAAGTGGTCTGTGATAACCTGTCCCAGGGTAAATGGTACATTCAACCATAAATATTTTGTTAGGCAAATGTATATACATAGGCAAAAGACGTAAGCATGTTTTAGTGAAAGAGGAAAGGGGTTCTAAATGTCTTTAATCTAATTTTTACCCTATGTTACTTTTTTATTGTCTCTCTAACAATTTTCCTTTAGCTTTATTTCATATTTTTTTTTAATCTCTCGTCTGTCTTTCTTTTCAAATGTAATTAATTTCCTATCCCACTTTCTCATCTCAGTGTTTCCTCTTATCATCTCAACGTGTTTCCTCTTATCTCAGCTACAGTGTCTTTTTGTCTATTTTTCTGTCCTTTAATTCTTCCTTAAACATATAGATTTTTTAATTTCCCATATTCACCATATCGTCTTCCTTATTAACTTTACCCAATTCTTTACTCTTTCAACTTTTTTTTACTACTTTCTTTCACACTGTGGCAGCCCTGGCCATTTTAGTTGAAATCTTAACTGTTTCACCATTGTTTTGCTTTAAAAACAACAGTTTATCTATTTTGTGAATTTAAAGCTGTTAAAGCATTATAATTACATGTACACTAAATAAAAATGGGAGTGTTATAATATGTGCAAAAGCTATTGTATTTGTACTGCTATAAATCTCCTATAAGTCATCACAGTAAACTCCAAGTGCCCCGACAGTACAACTGGAACACGTAGGTGTGTGGGTGCCTTTGTTAAGCACATGAAAGCATGCCCCTAAGCAATTATTTGAATCTTACTGTGCCTGTGATTCATTTGTTCACGTATCCATTCATTCTCTATATGTATTGGATTTTATTTTGTTTATTTAAAATAAATGGGGTTTGGTTGCCCTAACAGCATCATATAGGTTACCGCAATAACTTTAATCGAAGCTTGAGAATGAAGTTTATTCCTAGTATTTCATATATACATCATACTAATTTTCTCCATTTACAAGACCAACACTATTGTAATTAATAATTACTAATCCCAAAGCACTTAGTAAAGCACTTGACTATAAATTGAGAGTTTATCACAGTAGTCACTTATAAAGGTTTATTTTCCTTCTGAAACAGATGCAAATGTCATCATTATTATGGTCAATTTTCTTGTTCCTTCTTTACTATTGCATTTTAAAAAGTGAACTTTAAAAGTGCCATGACAACTCATATGGCATACATAAAGAGGGAGTGATGTATTTATGTTGCATAAATGCTGTAAACTCAGTGCCACATTATCCTTGTCCCTAGCAGCAGGTCAGACCTTGAATTGGGGATAGTGAAACAGATTCCAAAAATGTGCATTAAAATGCTTCAACATCCTCTTTATGTACTGTACCTCTATCATATATAATCAAATATAAAGGGACAAATATTTATAGACTGCGTAAATATGTTATATTGTTTTTATTACTAAATAAAGCAAGAGAAAACCTATATATGAGTGATGCTTCATTCACATGCTTCAGTCAATGCTCTGTAAAGCCAAGCATGCATTTCCAAGACAGATTGGTCAGTGAGGAACACTGTTTAATAGTAATCTAAGGATGATGTTTCATCTGATCTCAGAACATTTCATCTCTGTCTAAAAATCTGTTTTTTGAGTGACTTTGTTTCAATGGTCAGGACATATTGTGGAACACATAAGCTGAAATATGGATAGCTTATCTAAATGTTCAGGATAAAAATCCCCTCGAACATGTTTAAGGAGGTTCAGTGTTTCTTATTTTTTCTTATAAAAAAACAATGTATTTGGTACATTCATAGCACAACAAAAATACTGTGTTTTTCTATATTCCCTGTTTATAAACATTTTTATACCAAACTAGCTACTACTTACAATAATTAAAATTTGCAAATGTACTGTAGTAGCAAATGAAAGTATTTGGGGAACATCTTGCTTATTTGATGGTAGTAAATCCAAAGCTCTATGCTCAGGGTCTGCTAAAGGATTATGACAGGAGATAAACAGGAAAATAAAAATGACACCCACAGAAGGCAACATAAATAGGAAATGAATTAGACGAGGAGTCATTAAATAGTTTTATGGTTGGACATCACAGTTTGTGAGGGATTAGCATTTATCTGGAGAGATTTATAGATGCATACTTGGCCTTGTTCTTCAGCAATGTCTCATTGTGTCCTCGGGACATGTGATATAAGGAAACTGTACCATTAAAGGTTGGTTCCAAGGAACAAATGAATAATACAAATACCCATTTTGTTGATCTAGAAGATTATACCCATTATTGCATACACACTGCCATATTCCAAAATGCACTGAAAGGGATTGTTTACCTTTAAATAAACCTTTAGTATGATGTAGAGTGACATTCTGAGGCAATTCATTTTAACTTTTTATTATTTGTGGGGGGACATTTAAAAGCAGGAAAAGGTTACAAAAAGACTGCAATTAATTAAAAATGATAAAAGAGGAAAAATGAAGGCCAATCTACAAGTTGCTTAGAATTAGCCATTCTATAACATACTAAGGCAAAATGTAATAAAATTCAAAAAGAAAACTAATTTGCAACAAAAAAATTGTAATAATGTAATATTCTTCATTAGACTTTTTATTGTATTGTGAATCTTAATTGCACATTGTGAACCTTTAACACTTGGAGCAAATGTAGCAACGTTTTATTACATACACTGTGCACAAACTATAAAATCTGCAATCACCATCTTACTGTAACATGACGGGCAAAGTGGAGTGTCCCTTTTTAGTAGAAGCAGTATTGACATTGACCGTGCATATAAACTTGTCTGGAATACATGTACCATCTTTATCCACACTTAATACTGTAACATTTGTAGTAGTGACTTCATGAACATTTTTAGCAGAACTACGGCAGACCCCAGAAAAATGACCGACCTTTGAGGATCTGCGGCACTATACCTACCGCTTTGGCAGGACATGTAGCATAATTTGCAATGTATTGTGTTGAACCACAGCGAAAGCAGTATTTTACATTTGTATTCGCTGCACGGTTTTGCAGTGAATCCCTTTCCTTAGCACTGTATTTTGCCTGTGACTGCGCATTATTAGGCCGCAGTTTTGAATTCACAATCTGTACATTCCCAGCAGTTCCCTGACTGAGAGTTTTAGCCTCTGCCACAGCTGTTTCAATTTGGCTAGCAACTGTAATAGCCTATCTCTAATGCAGTGATCCCCAACCAGTAGCTCGTAAGCAACATGTTGCTCTCCAACCCCTTGGATGTTGCACCCAGTGGCCTCAGAGCAGGTGCTCATTTTTTAATTCCAGGCTTGAATGCAAGTTTTGGTTGTATAAAAAATTTGCTGTAGACACTACATTACACTACACAAGCCTAGGAAAACTTTAATAAATAAAATAAAGTTGTTCTATTGCCCTACACGTGCCCACTGTATAGTTGAGTTGCCATATGAAATGTAGGGGGGGAGGAGGGTACCCTAAAAAAAAATTACGATCTTCTTCAGCCTATCCCCCTTTAAAAAGTAAAAGACGCCAAAGTTTTTTGGAACTTTGGAACTTTTTTTAAAGAAATTCCTATCTACCCTGTTGGCTTGGTCTGAGGTGGCAAAGTCAAGTGTTGCGCAAGGGGTAACGGTCAGAAAAATCTGCATCTTAGTGAATTAGCATAGTTACGTCCCTTCGTCAGTGTGCAACTTCACCTGGCATAAGGGTGTGAAGTTGCGCTAGAGTCTGTCTACTTCGCTACGAAGTTATGGAAGGGACAGTTAGTAAATCAGCAAAGCGTTAACCTCTTCGCACTTTAGTGAATTTCCCCCATAGTGCTGATCTCAAATCTTCACTGAGAAACAGCAGAGCATAGCAGCAATCTCTTATGGAATGCTGGCTTTAGAATATTGCCTTGGGTTGAGGCTGGCATGGTTCTGTTTATTTGATAAAATTTCAATAAATACTGTGGCCAATTTACCTCATTTCTGGCTCCTAGTGCTTCATTAAGATATAAAACAATGGGGTTAAGGTGGATGGCTATAAGTGAAGGGTCAATTGAGAAGTTCCCTTCTCAAGTATGTGATGAAGTCTTAAAAATATTTGTATGGTTTTCATCTCCAGATACTTTGTAAAGATATAATGCTAATTTGGGTTACTGTCTCTTTAAATATAATCTTCATTGCAATTCAGGGGCCCTGAGTCCCTTTTGCTTATGAAAAGTACTGGGAATTACAGTGCAGTGCCTCCGGCTAGAGAGCACTGAGGAACTTACCTCAGGGGAATCCCTAAGAAAAATAAAACACACAGTTTGCAGATGAACAAAAATTACCTTTATAGAAATGGTAATATAACAACTAATACACAAGTCACACCTGTATGGGAATATATGGGACACTGCCTAAATCCCTATTAGGTTCTAACTGTTAGTTCAACACAGTCCTTAGGATATCACAGTCCCATTTCTCTGGAAGGGTTAAAAAGCACACAGTTCAAAATGCAATGTCCCTTTCCCCCGGTGCTCTTATTCCCCGGTAGCACCTTTCCCCAGAGTACATTTTCCTTTGCAAAGTAGCATGCAAAACTACACAAGGCCTGTCTTCCTGTTAGGCGCAATACTGTATCCGTGCCAAAACCTCGCTTGAAGGGATTCACTCACCGATTGCTCTCAGAGGCAGATCACATTGGAATCACTAGTAACTCTGCTGCAGAATCACTCCCACCAATTGCACTTTTCTCCTTCTGAAGCTTTAGCAGGGTGGCAGGGACCAGGGACCCCCTTTCTGCTCTCCTGCAGATCTCACAGCTTGAACAGCTTTTACAGGTCTTGGCTCCGGTTGTATCTTTACTCCACAATCCGTGTTCAACTGTAACACCTGGTCTGTACACACAGTTCCAAGGCCTAAACACGCAGCTTCACAGTCTGGCACACCCTCTCTTCCCAGGATGCACTGTGGTGTCCCGTCAATCAGGTCACTCTCCAGCCTGTAACTAGGCAGAATGATGTCACAGACAGAGAAACAGGGGAAAGATTTCTCTTCTCCTCTACATACATTTAAAGGAAAACTATGTAGGTCTCTATATAAAGATATTGCATAAAACAACTCAGATGCAAAACCCTGATTCATGTGAATAAACCATTTTCATAATAATACACTTTTTTAGTAGCACGTGCCATTGGGTAATCATAAATAGAAAATTTAAAAAAATGTATTTTAAAAAATAAGGACATTGTATGATTCAACGGTGCACACAAACATACTAAACAAACTATAAAGTAAGTCACATGAGCCAATTAACAGACAGAGCTGTGTCTTTTGCTTCCACACTTCTTCCTGTAACAGTTAGAGTTGAAATATTTCTGGTCAGGTGATCTCTGAGGCAGCATACAGACCATCACGAAATGGTGGTTATAGGCAAGAGATGTAAAAGGGCAATTTTAACTTAAATATATATACCAGTTTGGTAAGATTATTTAATATGTCATTTAATTTGATATAAACTATCTGTTGCTCAAGTATTCATTTTCAGGGTATAGTTTTCCTTTAAAGTATATAGTAACATAAACTATGCATGCTTGATGTCTCTCTTAATCCCATTAAGGGAAACATAGGCCCCTTATTTAGCAGTAGGACTGTATATGCAGTAAATAATGTATTATTGTCTGGGCCTCACCATGCTTGTGAGGTGAAATTATTCAATTCATTTTGACTGCTGTAACAGGCTATTCATCAAATGGATACAAATTTAAATTTAAATCAATGAAGCCAATTAGTCTCTTACTGTGCTAGAAAACATACAGTATAAAATAACTATTGAATAAGTGTTTTAAATCACTTCAGTTGCTTCAGCAACTGAAACTGTATTCAGGTTTCGGATTTGTTTTTGAAATGTATTTTATGTAACTAAGCAACTAAACTACATTAATCTATATTTGTGGCAAAACAATTCTATTTGGCTTATTTAATGTTTAAATGTTTTTTAGCAGACTTTAGCAGAAACTGGCAAATTTAAGCTGCAAATTCAGGCCTTCAAACAGAAATGGCAACTTTTCTGCCTGTATATGGGGTCCTCTAACAGGCCTACCTACTGATATATAACTGAGAATCATCCTGGTGGGGATCAGCTTGGTTTGGTTTTTCTGTTGGATCAAACACATGGGGATATTGGTGAAAGATCTGCTTATTTGGCAAGGTTGTATCTTGTAATGTAGGACCACATTAAGGTATAGTCAATCAAATTTGGAATAGGTCCCTTATCAGGAAATCCCAATATTATGTATAATGGATCTAATTGGTAAAAGATAAGGGATCCAATACCTGTAGTATGACAATATGGAATGCTGACATAATATACTGTATGTGGAGGAGCAGTAAGGCATATTTTATACTTTATAGTTTGTTTGTGTGCTCCATTGAATCCTAGGCTCCCAGGAGGCTGTCTTTATTTTCTAAAATGGCAATTTTCTATTTAGGTTGACCCAATGGCACATGCTACTAAAAAAGTATATTATTATGAAAATGGTTTATTTACATGAATCAGGGTTTTACATATGAGTTGTTTTATGCAATATCTTTTTATAGAGACCTATATTGTCTGGGTGGTATAGTTTTCCTTTAACATCTAATAATAGGAGGCCTTTACTGAACATCTGAACAGACTTTTTGCAGGATGTTTTATTGCTGAAACACATTGTTCTTTTGATTTTTGTTAATTTCTTTCTATTACAGATCTTTTACATCCTAATGCAATAAATTTAGATTTTGAGCCAGATGCAGAATGAAAAATATTTGGCACAAAATACCCCATCAAAAGATTCTACAAATGAAATACATTCCCCCTGAGGGATAAGTCTACCATTTAAATTAATTTGAATGGTTCTGCTGTTCTCAGGGAAAAACAGTCTCGGCTGATGACGGCTTGCCACCAAATTGTTCTTCAATTGTGATGGATCTAATAATTTTGTAGATGCCGATGTTCTGTTAGGAAAGACATATCAAGCATCACTGTAGCCACAAAAAATGTCAGTTTAAACTTTTCTCAGTATCTGATTCTCATTCTTCTCATTTTCACATTCTTGGAAGCCAAGTCACAAACAAGCAGTGGTGTAACTACCAGGGAGTGGTTGGGTTCCCCCCCCTAGGGGCCCTCTGGCGAACACATTAAGGAAAATGTGTGGGGGGGCGGCACTGGGTGCACATTCTGCACCCAGGCCCAGAAGAGGATAGTTATGTTACTGTAAACAAGGACTTACATATGATGAGTATTTATATAGAGGGTATGACTCATATAGAATATTCATATCTCCCTTTGAACTCATTATATGGAAGCAGTCTGAATATATCTAGAGTGGTTACCCAGACTGTCACTTCCAATGTTGAGGGTTCACCTAACTACTAGATTGTAAGAACTGTTTATTTTTGCATGTATTCATGCCTTTGAATATTTCGATCATTCAAAGGTCAGAGGCCTAACCATTGCACCTGCTCAATCTTGGCTGTAAATGTGGGTGGGTTTCCAGCTCTGCACTAATCTAGTAGCCATTTAAAATGAGTTGACTTGATAAATTAATGTTACATTTTGTTTTAGTTTACCAATAAAATGGACATGAACTGCAAAGCTATGCCATTTGGTCATTCTATGAAACATACTTTTATTGTCTACAGCAGGGGTATTCAACCTTTTGGCTTCCCTGGGCCATATTGGAAAAAATTTGTCTGGGTCCAAACAGGAAATACACAAACACTTTTGATTTGTAAAAGTAAAGAAAATGCACAGAAAAGAAGTCCCTCCTCTTGCCTATAACATGAAGTTTCCTCGGGTACCAAAGATTTCAAGCTGGGCCGCATTCATATCCATGGCGGGTTGCATGCGGCCGCAGGTTGGACACCCCTGGTCTACAGGCTGCTGTGTCCATGTAAACAATTAAAATTTGTGATTGGATAACATTATAAAGTTGCTTTGATAGGTAGTAAAACGTATACCCTTATACATACATATAATAACAAGGTGATAAAATAATTTATTGGTGTGTGCAGAGGATTATGTACTGCAAACAGTATGATGTGTGTGTGTGTTTTGTAGCAGAACCATTTCATGATAAAACATTGTAGTTAAAGTAGAGCTACTACATTTTGCTTTACTTTGTCCCTGGGATACCATATTCAGCCTTAAGAAAAGCTGTATCTGATACACATCAGATACACATCGTCCACATCATCCATTTCTCAGTAGATGGGTTAAGTTAACCTATTTTGGGTAACAGGTTCTGTACCTGTACAAAAAAAATAGTTTGATTGCATGTTACTATTGACAAGCATCAGAATGTGTTTCAAAACTATTCTGATTGATGTGTTCGTCTTTCTGGACTAGCAGCAACACATGGAATGGAGCCAAGGGTGCAGGGTCTATGCTGTGCTGGATTAAGGGGAGGAGTTTAGTTTAGCAGAAAAGAAAGTATAGCAGGGTAGGCATACTAGTTTCTAGTAGGGGTAGTATGTGTTCTTGTGAGGTTTTTGTCACAGTTTGCTTGCAAATGCTTGCTGGGGATGGGACCAGAGATCAAGGTTCATACCCAAAGGGTAGATGGTTAAGACCCTTCACAAACTAGAGACTGGAGATAGAGATGGTTGCTTGCCTTTAGTTGCCACTTGGACAGTCAGCATGGCAGGTATCCCTTAATTGGGCATGGCTTTGGGGGATAGTTATAGTCAATGCACAAGTCCTTAAATGTTTACTAAACAATTAATACATGATAAATTAGGTGTAGTATTCCACTCTCTTTTTTGTTATTTCTGTATAACTGAGTGACACCTATCCCACAATCTATGTACAGGCCATGGGGAAAGCAGATATTTTTCTGATTTTAACATAAATTAGAAGCACCTGATCAGCAAGGGTGGGACTTTAATGCATTTTTCTTTTACTTTATCTGCTGCTGTGGTGACCACCTTGCAATCTATTTATGTACCCTTTTGTAATGTTCTCAGCAGAGAAATGATGAACGTAGTTTACAAGACACCATGCCTCATGACATAAAAAGTAGAGTAGGACTGCAAAAGGAGCAGATTTGTAGTTTAAGAAAAGAAAGTAATTTAATGTGCATGGTAACAAATCAGTAGAATAACACTCTCAACAGGGATATAGACCAGGAGGAACTATGGGAAGTTCTGAAAACAATGCCTACCTCTAAAACTCCGGGGCCAGATGGCCTTCCCTATAGTTACTATAAAACCTACAAACAAATCCTGACCCCCCAGTTATTAAGCATGTATAATAGTTTTTTGAAAGGGGAAAGGGTCCCCAACACATTCAAAGAATTATATATCACTTTGATCCCAAAAGAAGGCAAAGATTTGACTAGATGTAGTAATTATCGCCCTATCTCTCTACTTAACTCAGACTACAAAATACTAACTAAAATTCTTTCATTACGGCTAAATAGCTTACTCCCTAAATGAATCCATATGGATCAAGTGGGCTTTATAAAGGGCAGGAAGGCTGGGGACAACACACGAAGGATCATAGATCTAGTGGATATAGCTAACAAAAGACAGGAATCCATGCTACTCCTGAGCCTAGACGCGGAGAAAGCATTCGACCGCTTGGACTGGGATTTTATGTTTCTCACTCTGCAACGAATGGGTTTTTCGGGGGAATTTATGGTGATATTACAATCCCTTTATAAAGACCTGGGAACATAACTTAAAATAATGGAGAGAGTATCACCATCGATACCTATCACTAATGGCACAAGACAGGGCTGCCCCTTGTCCCCATTATTATTTGCTATAAGTATAGAACCATTAGCTCAAAAAATTAGGGAAAACAGTGATATATATGGCTTAAGGATAAAGGAAACACAATATAAAATCGCCTTGTATGCGGATGATGTTATTCTCTCCATAACTCGCCCCCAGACTTCACTTCCAAATTTGCATGCTACATTAGAAAGATATGGGACAGTATCTGGATATAAGATAAATGAATCCAAATCAGAGGCCCTACCTATCAATATTTCAGACCCACAGATCAAACTTTTGAAATTAAACTTCCCGTACAATTGGCAATCCAAAGCAATCAAATACCTGGGAATCAGATTAACCCCGACATATGGCTCACTATATGTGGCCAATTACCCAAGGTTGATAGAGGTAATGAAAAAAGAATTACTAGAATGGAACCGGTACAATCTATCCTGGTTTGGGCGCATTGCATCTATTAAAATGAACCTGCTTCCCCACCTACTATACCTCTATGACACCTTACCTGTAGCGGTTCCGAAGCGGAACATAGAGGATCTACAAAAAGCTATTTTAAAATTTATATGGAACCATAAAAGACATCGATTGGGACAAAAAGTTTTGATGGCTCCTAAAACGAGGGGGGGGGTTGTCACTGCCCAACCTATATCACTATTATTTAGCGACTCACGTCAAACAAGTAGCAGGATGGCTCTCTAAGCTCCCTCTGACCTCATGGGCAGATATAGAGAGAAATCACGCACAAAAGGGCTCCCCAGAGTGCATCCTATGGATAAGAGGTAAACAAGCTGCTCACATCTTTCCCTTAGAATCTATGAAGCAAACAGCCTTAATTTGGAGAAAGGTGACTACCCATCTAGGATTTTACCCTAACAAATCTCCACTAATCCCGTTAATAGATAACCAAGATTTTCCACCGGGGTCGAACCCTCATATCAAAGAACAACTAGCATTGGCCAAAGTCACTCATCTCTACTCTCTATTTAAAACGGTTGGCGGTAGCCTCTGTACATATAGAGATATAACAGAGAGAGATGATAGAGGTCTCATATCTCCTTTTCTGTATATACAGCTAAGACACTATGCTCTAACCATTTTCCCGACAGCATGCCTCCCACAGAAACACCCAGTTATTGAACTATGTAAACTATCCCCTACACAAAAGGGCCTAATTACAAATTGGTATGAGACCATAAATAAGCCAGAAATAGAGAAGCAACCTCATAAATACATGATACAATGGGAGAAAATGCTTGGAAGGGTGATCCCACTCTCCACATGGGATAAAATCTGGGAAAATGCAGGGGCTACATCGGTATGCGCAACTATTAAAGAGAATATATATAAGATCTTGATGTGTTGGTACCATACTCCACAACTCTTGCATAAACTGTTTCCTGACACCACAGATTTCCGATGTTGGAGATGTGGAGATAATGAGGGTTCGCTCCTACACATGTTTTGGACTTGTAATAAATTAAAACAGTTTTGGGAGATGGTGAAAGGATTGATTGAAAGGGTAACTATGATAATAGTACCACTGGATCCATTGGTCTACATATTGGGCAATAAAATCCCCAAACTACAAAACCCCATATAAAAAATGGTTAATAATATTCTCACAGCAGCTAGGGGACTAATAGCGAAAAATTGGAAGGTATTAACCCCCCCATCACATAAAGATTTACTGGAAAGAATCAGATATGTTCGGAGAATGGATTTTCTAACGGCACTTAAACATGATAAGGTGGAGCAGTTTAATAAAATATGGAGTAATTGGGAAGTTATAGAGGCCACATCACAAACCTGAACTATGATTGGATAATGGAGAAATAAGGGAAGAGGGAATAACTAATAAAGTTAATGGTGCGGTACTAGTGTGTTAAATAAGGGTACTACATAGCTGTATGGTAAAAGAATGGAATGAAGGTGGCTTGCAGGCATCTCAGGGAGAAAAATTTTAAAGTCATGTACAAGAAAAATTTGTGTTTTATACATATATGTATTGCAGAAATTCATCTCAAGATGCTTTCTATGTAACGGTAAACCATGTTATAGCCCACTGAGGGCAAATTGTTTGTTTGATTGTTTTACTTGAAAATGGAAAATAATAAAAATTTTATGGAAAAAAAAAACAAACAAATCAGTAGAATATAATGCATGTAGATATACAAGTATATTTTTCTTAGAAGTAAAATTTTCTGACTTCATTTAATGATGAATGAGAAAATAACACAGAAAAAGCAGCCAAAAAAAAGACATAGCTAAGTGCTAAGAACAAAAGACGAACTACTTATGTTGAAGGTAAAAAGGGATAAGTCAGAGTACAATAGAAGGCAACAAGGGAAAAGGAGCAGTAAAGGCAGATGATTCAGAACAGCATGTTATATATAATAACAAAGGCTTTGGGTAAGATGTATTGTAGGGGCATGCATAAGTCTGAGAAAGAACAGAAAAGGAACTGAGGGTAATGAGACGTGAACATAACAGAGAGGTGAGGAAGGAAAAAAAGTAGCAAAAACAAAATAAATAAATAACATGAAAAACCCTTTGGCAGGCAAATCAGTATGTAACAGGAACACTGGGAGATTTTTACAAAAAAATAAAATAACTGCATCAAATTACAGCTGTCAAACCTCTCGAACTGGAAGTGTCAAATCCAGCTCATTACACGGGCAGCAGGCTCCTCTCTCTTCGAGATTGGAGGATTTCAGAAAAATCCTCTTTTGCCATTTAAAGATTTTTCTGGTTAACCCTACCGGCTCTGCAACTCTGGGAGAACATACAGTAAGTGCTATATTAACAAAACTTTTGAGATGAACAAGAAGAAAACGCTGGTCTTCTTTGACAAAAACATGATGACAAAAAAACCCATGGAATGGTTCATGCACGTCATGTGGCTAAAATGACTTGCAATGCTCTTGCTTTCTGCATGATGAAATCTTGATGCTGGTTGAGGAAAGCTGTTGCTGAATGGGCAACACCAGTGCCAGCATTTCATTCCCTCTGCTGCCAGGTCTCCAATTATACAGAGAACAGACACAGCGAGGGGAGCCAAGATAAGAGTAGCAGGGTGGAGGCATACACTAGAAAATAGGATAGGTAGTGCTGATAAGCAAATACAGACACAAATGAGTATGTGGAATTTCCAAGAGCTTGTTAGGTTGTCCAACTGGCTGTCAGATGGCACACTGTTGCTGGGTGACACATTATTATGTCATTATTATGCCAGTTGTTCTTGTATCTTGCAACCCTCTTGTAGTTCTATGGTAACGTATGCCCTATATTCCCCCACTGGCTTGTCCAGTTTGTCTTCTTTCACCTATAAACAACATATTACAGTCTGCTTATTGTACAGAATGTCAATGTTCAGATTGGCTCAAAACAAAAAAAACAAGTGGATTATTACTACAGGTATGGGATCTGTTATCCAGAAACCTGTTATCCAGAAAGCTCCAGATTATGGAAAGGTTGTTTCCCACAGACTCCATTTTATTGAAATATTCAACATATTTAAGATGATAATTTTTCCCTGTAATAATACAACAGTACCTTATACCGGTACTTGATTGCAAATAAGATGTACAGTAATTAATAGTTATTGGAAGCAAAATCAGTCTATTTAGTTTACTTAATGTTTACATGATTTTCTAGTAGAGTTAAGGTATGAAGATCCCTTCCAATTTTTACATTTAAAATCCTTCGATCATCGAATATTTGGTATACGATGATCGAAGTGGCCAAATTTGCATATTCTATCCTCCGAAAAAATCCTATGATTGGTATTTGATCGAATTCGATCGAAATTCGATCTCTTCACACAAATTTTGTAAATTGTACATTCAGTACATGTGTATATTTGAATGAATTGCGATATTGCATGCATGTCATTGACTTTGCCACTTAAATGTCAGAATGTTTTCTTTCTCTATATATTTCCCTTTTCTCTATGGTTGTTGATAGAAACATTAATCGCACAGTATAAAATAAAGTGCCCTTTTACTTTTCTTGAAGATGTTTTTCTGGCCATAAAAATGAACTTTAATAAATATTGCAGAACTCCAAGGTGACATGTAGTATCCTTATTGAGTTATAAGCCGAGTTAAATATATACAGAATGGAGCAGAGATACAGTTTTAAAAATAGAATTTCTTACAGGTACAGTGTTGAATAAAGACATTTTATATGTAGTTATATCTATTTGTGCAAATTAATTGGCAACTTCCATTTTTCTGCCAAAATCACACTGGAAGTACTTTGTCTTGGGCTGCTGGTTATGGTTCTGAACATGAACTCATTGGGAGCCCCATCTGGCTCTGTTCTCATCTCTCCCATTTTTTAAAATGTCAGAATAATTTCAGTCATCTCGAGACAAAGCTGCAGTAAAATAATAGCTTTAATCTTTAGTTGTACACAGCGCCAGGCCATGCTCAAAAAGGCGTGCATGCGGAAAAATGGCACACGTGCTAAAAGGCTGCACATTCCGACAGCCAGTAGGGGGTAGGCAACAGAGAAGGTATGTAAGGTATGGCCCTCTTGTACAAACCCATAGAGCCCTATCAACACATTTCAGTTACGGTTGGAAGTACAAGTATGGAATCCTTAATCCTGAAATCCATTATCCAGAAAGTTCTGAATTACAGGGAGGTCATCTGCCTTGGAGTTCTTTTAAAACAATTCATTCTAATTTCTAAAAATAATTTTCCTTTTTCTCTGTTATACTTGGTGGTAACTAAGCTAAAACAATCCTATTGGGTTTAATTCAAATTCATTTAAATGATTTTTAGCAGACTTAAGGTACTCCATCATGATCTACATTACACAAAGCTCCATTTTCAAGAAACCCAAGGTCCCAAGCATTGCAGATAGATTTCTCTTCATAGTTACAGTGGGTTACAAGACCCAGAGTAAATGAATCTCGTTACAAGTGGTTTTAACTTCCTTTCTCTAAATCTAACTTTACTCCTTACAACTGTTTTTAACCTCCTTTTTCTAAATCTAACATTACTCCTTACAACTCTTTCTCACTTCCTTTCTCTAAATCTAACGTTACACTTTAATTTCAGGCTGCCATATATTGATCTAAATTTGAGGCTATGCGAAAAGTAGGAAAGTGACAAATAGAATTACTCTCTTCTTAAAATAAATAACATGAAAATTATTAATGTTTGCTGAAAATGACACATGATCCACACACAGAGGTAGAAACCTCCCAACACACAATATAGTTTTATTTTTAACAACTCCGTGAGCCCAAGGGCAAACTATCACAAGGACTGCAAACAAGATACATGAAAATAAATCATCTCAGATGCTGCTGCCGAGACCAAGAGGTGTCTGTCAACATTGCAGAGATGCAATAGGAAGGGTAAACCTTCACTGCTGATACATTTTTTTTTATGGGGATTAACAAAGGAAAAGCATGACAGGCATTTACAGCCTTTCTACCATGGTCAGGTCAGAAGTGAAAGCTCTGTCCACTCTAAATAACAGTATCTTGATTCAATAAACAAGACAGAATTTTAACTACATTTACCCTTTCTTCCAGCTGTGCTGTTCAAACTTTGCATATCTGCCTTGACGCTGCTCCCGCTGATCACAGCAATAACAACATACTGTGCAAATAAAATATATTTAGGCATGTTCAGATGTTTTAATAATGCCAACTGAGGCAAGTTGCACATGTACATTATAGGACTGTAAAATGCTGTAAATTCAACTGTTTTGTATAGTGTTTGATGCCAAACATGGAGGGCATGGAACAAATATGATACTTAAGACTTTTGTGGACTGGTTTCCGGAACCAGGTATGGGATCCGTTACCTTGAAAACTCATTATGCAGAAATTTCCGAATAATGGAAAAGCTTTCTCCCATTGACTTCATTATATCCAAAAAAATCTAAATTTTTAAAAATGATTTCCCTTTTCCCAGTAATACAGTAGCTTGTACTTTATCCCAACTAGGATACAGATACATAATCCTTGTCTGAAGCAAAACCAACCTACTGGGTTTATTTAATACTTACATGATTTTTGGAAAAGTTTTTTTTTTTCTATAGACAGGGATGGAAAATCAAGTAAGCAATGAATCCGAATTTCTACTTTGCACACTTAGGAGCAGATTTACTAAGGGTCGGATTTGAGGGTTAAAAAACCCCGGAATTCGACCATCGAATTTTTACCAAATTTTACCTTTCAAATTCGATATTCTAAGGTTTTTAACGTAATTCAAAAAAATTGAATGATCGAATAAAAAAATTTTGATTGATCGATAAAATCGTTCGAACTATTTTAGCCATTCGATCGAATTTTTTTTATTCAATCTTAAAAATCTGAAATAACCCTATGGGGTTTAATCTGCCGATCTAGGGATTTGAATAATCATTTAAAGGGTAAGTAATTCGACCATCGAATAGTTGAATAATCGAATAGATTTCTATTCGAATCATTCGATTTGACATTGCCAAATGTGACATCTGTAAACCTGTATCTACTCACTATTACATTCATTTTGACTTATAGCTCCAGGGCTTTCCTTTCTTGTCAAATCTGCACTGTGATTGCCATAAGTACAAAGTCACACAAATTTCAATGGCACTCCGTTACACAGATGCATTATAAAGAAAAAAGACATATTTAAAATATATTACATTAAGGGCATGGACACATTTTTTTATGCCGTGTTCCGTGCTGCGGTTTTAAAAAAATAAAAGCCAACTGCTGCGTAAATGTTCTAAGAGGTTTCTAGCTTAGGCAATGGCACACTAGGCTAGCATAGTTGCGTGGTGGTCTGCTTTTTTAAAAAACCACACCATTATTGTAGCGTAAAAATGCATGTGCGTTCATGGCCTAAAAGGGGAGTTGTAGAATATATCTTTAAACTGTACACTATATAGTGAATAAAGTACCCTTTATTGTAAAATACAAGGATATTATAATTCACCAAGGAGTTTTATGACCATATAAAAGCACAAGGCCAAAGGCAGAGTTCTTTTAAACGGGTCATGGTACTATGAGGGTATTTCTAATATCCTTGTATTTTACAATAAAAGGTACTTTAATCATTATATAATGTACAGTTTACAGTAGTCCTCACATTTTCCAACAACTGTTATCCTATTTATTATAATACACGTTTTAGTGAGTCATGTGGCAAAAAGGACATCACTAAGCTCTGTTTATAATGGATGACATCACTAAGAGCCATTTATAAGGATATCATTTATAGGATATTCTTGGCTTTTGTGTGTTAGATATACTGTAGTGATGGGTGAATTTATTCACCTGGGGCAAATTTGTGGCGAACTCCCGCAATTCTCTGTAGGCGAATGCATTCACGAAACGCCAGAATAATTTTGCCTGGCGAAAAATTGGCAGCATCTCATTTTGGATGCAGGCGCCCATTGCCATCATCCAAAAAACGCATGCCAGCATCCAAAAATTTTTCGCTGTTTCGCAAATTTCGAAAGCCAAATGCCGCAGATTCATCCATCCCTAGTTAGATATTGTGAATAAAATACCCCCTCTTGTAAATTATAAGGATATTATAAGTTACAGAGGAGTTTCATGACCATATAAAAACCGAAGGCCGAGCTTTGAGGTTACTTCTAATATCCTCATATTTTGCAACTGGGGGTACTTTATTTATTATAATACACAAGTTCCAGTGAGTCATGTGACAGAAATGAACTCACCGTTTATAACTGATGACATCAGAACTCACCGTTTATAAGGATATTATTTACAAGATATTCACGGCAAAGTCCCATTGCTCAAGCACACAAGCACAGGAATCAGAATGCATGCACACTGAATCCCAAATGGTTTGGACATTGACAAATTTCATCCATTAGCAGTGTTAATTAATGTCCTAGGAAAGCTGCAATGACAGTGTCTCACTTGTGAAAATATACTGTATGGTATGGGACCTGTACATGAATACCAAATCATACTCATTACAGTCTGCCGTAATTCTACAATGAATGATGGATGAGCTGTTCTGTACTGTTGCTGAAGCTGTAGGATAAAGGTGTGTAATGAATTGCATTGACTTGTAGGAAATGCCCCTGTATCTTTTATTCTGTCCTGCCTGGTATCAATTTGCATACAGGCCAATCACACAATGACACTTATGAGAGCATGCTGCTACTTAAAAGCCAATTGAAAACAATATAACAGATTATTGCAGGCCTGTTTTCAGATGCTTACATTGACAATATACATTTTTGCTGCTAAAGAATATGTGGAAATGATATAATGTTGAAGTATGCTTATTAAAACTACATTTTTACCTACGTGAAACATATAAAGTGGAGTGACTGTTTCATAATGTGATATTGTGCTAACATAGGAGTTTAGCCTGGGTTCACTGCTTCGTATCTATTTATGTCCAAAAGCAGAATTTTAAGGAAACTGTAACTTTTAGGATAGGGCTTTTTTAATGAAAAATGTAGATTCTGCTTTAGTTTCATATTTATGAATGTATTTACATATTGATTTGAGTTATTAGTTTAGTGTTTTTTTTCCTAGGTGACACATATTTGTGTTCTAGCCTAGTATTTGATATTTCCTAGCACTTGATATTAATAATGATAGGGACCCCAGACTCTTCATAAGAGTGAGACTGTCTTTGTCCCATTGTCATTCTATCCGTCAGGGTATTTAGCCAGTGGACTGGAGGTTATTTTGGTTCTGTATGAGTGTAATGTTGTTGTAATGTTAGTCTAATTTATGTTCATATTCTGTTGTAAAGTTTTCAATAAAAAACCCCATAATCCCTACTCTGCCAAAAACAATGCTAAACGTTTTTTATTGAAAGATGTTCAGTTGGTGTTTTAAAATAGCAACTGCTGTAATCAACAGATTTCTATGTCTTACTAAACTTGAAATCCCAATATTTCAAGACAACATTAGGCTGCTACCTCTGTACTCCCAGGCCATAAAGGCTGCCCCACCTCAAATGAGCTAGATATGAGCTCTGGAGACATATGGGAGATTTTCAAAAAATGGTGGAGTGGAGCCAGCCCAGAGGTACCTGGTTAGTATATCCAAGCCTGACTGGTCTGGTCTAAGAAGTGTAAGAAGGAAATCTATACAACCTGGCATAGATATTTCAGCCTTTACTGGACCAATCTCGCACCTTCAACTAGTCCTTAATCCACAGGATTCCATGCATTACAGAGGTGAATTACATGGGATACTGGAACCATTAGAGAGTATGAAAGGAAATGCTTAGCATATAATATGACTCATCTAGTGTACATGGTGGAGAATTAGGGAAACTAACATCAAAGTAACTGTTTATTGTGGGAGTTTTAGATATGTACCAATCAAGATAACTATGGTATAAAGATATTTAATATTTACCTGCATGTCTGTTAGGCACACAAGAAAAATGGAACTGTAATTTTATTGCTATAGCAAATATGATAATATCCTTATTTGATGGAGATGTAGAGCAGGAAGACTTCCCCAAGTTGTTGTAGTTAAGAAAGCTACAAACATAGGAGCAATGAATGACTTCAGAGGGCCAGGCCATAACTAGGTGGGGAGAATCTTCATAGGCAAATGAAATATGCATCACGCTGTTGGTAAATGCATTATAACGACTTTGGGTATCTTTAATTGGAGATGTAACACTGTTAACTGACAACATTAGCAGGAAATATCACACCAGGTCCAGTGTTTTAACTTGCATATTTAAAAGGCTCACATACGTAAATGTTTTAAAAACAAATAATTATAAAACTATTTATTAAAGACATCAACAGATTGCAATGTTTTGATGATTCCAGTACATTTCTCCTTTGAATGTATTATTAAAGAAGTGAGCACAATAATAACTGCTAGAGCACATTTTAAACCAAGGAGAAATCCATAAAAGTGCGGTCAACAATACACTCAATACAATACATGTCTGTACCTGTATTATCAAGGTATTAAGTGCATATTACTCCTTTTTTGTACTGTAGAATGTAGAAAGGAACAAATCACATAGTTCAATCTGCAACATTGTAGGTTTGTTAGGTTATGGAGATTTATTTTTATACCATGTGGTCAATGATCTTGCAATTATTAGATTCCAATTTCTCTACCGATACATCCAAATTGCTAGACACTTTTTATCTCATTAAAGGAACAGTAACACCAGAAAAAAGTGTTTCAGGAATGCCAATATAATGCACTTTTGCCCTGCAGTGGTAAAACTGGTGTGTTTGCTTTAGAAACAAAACTGCAGCTTACTGTATATAA
>CM044444.1:53491194-53501962 GCA_024363595.1 Xenopus borealis
CATCTGAATTTGATTCTGTGTAGTTACTGTGATGGGATTACCAATGTGTTATGCAACTCCGGAGTCAGTTGAACTGAAGAAGCAGCTCGGATGAGTAGTGAAACGTCTTCAATAATTACTCAGCAAGTCCAGTTGTTTTAGAATTACTTATATCAGAAATACCATGACCTGGATGAATGAAAATCTTCATAGTCATACTCCCCTTTAAACGTGAACAACAACATTAATATATGTATAATGGCAAATATACATAATGCTAAATCGTCCAGATCCTATTTGGAAACTGTGTGATTGAATAAAATTCCTTTCAGTCAGAATTCATCTTTTGACAAGTTGGAATTGCACCATGCCTTTATTAGCTTAATTTAGCCAGGGTTAGCAGACCTCATCTCTTTAAAAATCTTGTCTAAATCAATGTGAGTCTTTTGAAAGGCTAGAATGCCATTTGTTTGAGAGTATCAGACACAGGACATCAGCTAAGATAAATGGCTTGACCTGTGCTACAAACCCAGTCATCATTCTGACAGTAAAGGGGAGATTATTGACTGCAGAAGTCTAGAGGAAGAATGAAATATCGCTAAAGAAAAAAAAACCCAAAAATGATTACATTACTCTCATTTCCTTTCCTCATTACGTATAGTACATCCCTATAACATGTTGTGTCCATCAAAAGATAATGAATAAGATTCATTCTGATGGCTCATTCCGCAGTTTCACAACCATAACAGATTCAGAATGTAATCATTTATATAATACCTGTTATTAACCCTTTTAGTACACACATATTTTCGCATTTTATTTTCACCTGATTTTTTTATATTTTGTGATCTCTCAGTTTAGGGACATTTCCTAAACATTTCTAAATCTGCCTAACTTTTTGCACCCCAATCAGAAAATGCTTTCCTTCTCTTTAAAGGGATTTCAAACCCAAGCATAATGCTGACCTACTGCATAACCTAGTTTTCTATAGAGGTTGACAAAAAAATTGCTTCCAACTTCAATTGCAAGAACAGGGAGCCAGATTTACACCGATCAGCTCAGATCCTCATTGGATGATTTTTTTGCATTTTATGGTAGTTGCTGGCTGTGTATATAGTTTATGAAAAGTTTTGTTGAAGAATATTGTTTGAGAATACAATCCTGATTTTGCTGTGCTACAGTTCCCAGCAATTCGTTAACCTTATGTTACACTATTATGGGATTTGTAGTCCAGCAAAAGTTTGGTTAAACAGTACAACAGGGTTTATTACCTCTTTAAAGCTACTATACTATGCTACTGTATACTACTATTCATTCTGTTGTCATTAGGAAGAGTTTGGTAACTTACACACTGTTTTCTTCCTATCAAAGGTGTACCAAAATTAGGTGTGACTGCTTCTGTATCAGGTCAGTTTTTATTTTAATCTCCCGGCAGCTTGAGAGAGTTTGGGTAAGTTATATAAAAGTCCACACAACAAAAGAAAACTGCTCAAGACCTTTGCGTTCTGTGCTACCATTTCCCCAAGCGTCCCACTGCATACCACGTATAGCCTGTGTTCCTAGCAGCTTGTATTGAATAAATCTACTGGATTCGGCTATTGCTTTGTTATATAAAAGGAAATGTGTGCAGTTTTAAAATATAAATAACACTTAGCAAAGATGTATATTAAGGCCTAGTTCTCAGCTCAACAAAGCAAAAGAGCTTGAGGTACTTGTGTGCCTCATCGGGACTGTTTTCAGTTCAAGTCTATTGATTCCTTCTGTTGCTCCATATGTCAGAAAGATTTGTCTGTGAGCCTTGAGCCTTTGAACCCCCTACTTCAGTAGGCATATTAGAGAAGGAAATGCTTTAGAGTTTTACCTCAATAAAAGGGATGAGGATCGTGTCATTGGAGTGGGCATGTTAATGTCAGGGAAGGGCGCAATGATATTGGGAGCGATTATCTATTGTACAGAAATCAGGTATTCAAAACGCTCTGAAAAACAACACTGCCAATTCCACGATTTTGACTGATTTGCTTTTTCTTTCTGTAATAATAAAAAAACTGTTCTTGATGATAACTAATCCATGTTAATGGAAAAATCATGGGAAGTATTATAATATTTAGATGTTTTTCATTTATTGGAAAAATTATTATTCAGGTTTAGATGGTTGAAAACCTGAACTCAAAGTTGAGATCCAAAAACGGCCTAAGATAAACCAGACTGTTTGAGTCAAAATTGAACAGGTTGCAATCCAGAAGGTTGTAGATATCAACCTATTAAAAAGTAACCTATACTGGTACTGAATTTTTAGCACCTATGCAATGCCTTACTTTCACCAATCTTAACATGTTGGCATGTCCATATTACTGAGGAACACATTAGTCTACTAATTAAAGCTAAAGCATTTGTTGTGGATGTTAATTGCTTTGTTGGTTAAATATACATTAGGTAATATGTAAATAGTCTTAGGGGTACTGTACTAAATATTTGCTTTGTCTTCTTACAGATTAAGCATGCATGGTTTTTGCCTTGACAATTTGTGAAAATCTTGCTAATGACTACAGTATTTTACTTTGATTTTTCCTTGTTTGTATAGTAATGAAAGAGCCATATAGAAAACCATTTTAACACAAACAGAGGAGACTTGAATTCATGAGCATTTTTTTTTAATTAAGATATTTTGTTAAAGATAAAAGATCTCTGAACTTGGATACATGAATGATTTCATTGCAACTGATAATGGGCTGCTACATTTCCTTTCTTTTATCATTTTCCTTTGATCTTCAGTCTGGCAATGATAGTCACTTCCATCCCACAAATAGCATAGGGAGGGAAAGGCTTTGTGGCATAGTTCACAGTGTGAGATCACTAAAATTGCATGTAGTTTATATTAAGATGCTGGACATGATGCAAAAAACAAGACAGGTGCAAATATTACCTGGTTTCTGTTCATGTTTGGTCACCTCCCAAAATAATTTCATGAGCTCTGGGGTGATTTCAACAATGCAGGTTCCCTAAATATAAAGCTGAACTCATTATGGATCATATTTTTGGTATGGTTGGCTTAGTGTAGACATGCACAAGAAGAAAATGCTCTTCAGCCACTTATAACAAGCTGTGTTAGTTTAAGTTGCATATCCAGTTGACTCATGATTGCAATTTAGCTTTCCAAATGTAGAACATTTTTTTTTACCAATTACTGTGTTCTTGTTTATCTGTTGTATATACAAAAACTAACTTATGTGTTACCCTCACATAGCAGTTTGATGACAAAAGCTGGTAGAGAATAGCTAAATTTCACATTTGGTATCCAAAACCCAGAACAGATGCCAATGTTCCAGTCAAGGCTTCTGCTTCTGCCCATAACAGCCACCATTCACATCAGGAGGAGCCCTTTACTACTCTGCATGAGAGAACCAAGGTGACCGTTCGGGGAAGGCAAGGCAAACCAAAGCTTGTGACTAGAGTAACAGGGAAAGCGCAGAGTGTCGTTGAGGAAGCAGGCCAGTGTCAATAACCACCAGTCAGTGTGGTACAGAGTCAGGATCCAGAAGTGTAGTCAGAAAACAGGCAAAGGTCAGTTCAGGCAGAGATACGGTAGTGGTTAAGGACAGGCAAGGATCAAGGAATAGTGAATCAGAAAAGAAGTGCACCCACTTTGGGCAATTGAAAAAGGAACTGGGTGCCTTTAATTATTTGACCTTTGTGCCAAGCGTGATTACCATCACACTATGGGGGAAATTCACTAAAGAGTGAAGCGTCTAACGCTAGCGCTAATTCGCCAGTATTATGTCAATTCATAACTTTGCAAATTTACTAACGCCGACTCTGGCAAATTTTCGCTAGTGAAATAGATAGACTAGCGCAACTTCGCACCCTTACGGCAGGTGAAGTTGCCCACTGACAAAGGATCTTAATTATGCAAATTCACTAAGATGACCATTTTCCTGAACTTTCCCACTTACACTAAACTTTACTTCGCCAGGTCAGACCTGGTGAAGTTCAGTACAATAGATAGGAGCTTGAAAAAAAAAATTGGAATTTGGAAGTCCCAAAAAAACGCTGGCGTGTTTTACCTTTTGTAGGGTGATAGTCTGAAAAAGAGCAAACAATTTTTGGGGGGTTACCCTCCTTTCCCCCCTACATTTCCCTACATATTGCAACTCCACTATACAGGGGGGACATGTTTAGGGCAATAGGACAATTTTTTTATATTAAAGGTTTCTTGGGCTTGTGTAGTGCAATGTATTGGCTGTAACATATACTTCTATTATACTTTGAAATTCGCACCATATTTAAATTAGGCATCGCTAGCGTAAATGTGCTTTGCCTGGCGAAGTAACACTAGTGCAACTATGCTACCGTTCGCCGACCTTAGCGTAACTTCTCACTTTAGGGAATTTGTGTAGCGCTTGCGAAAATTCGCCTGGCGAAGTGTGGCGAACGTTAGCGAAGGCAACGCTAGCGAATTTTCGCCGTTTAGTGAATTTCCCCCTTGGTCCTCTGATTCCACCCTTGTTACACTACAAAAGTGTGTACCCTGTGATCAATGATGGCATATTATAGTAATTAGAGTTCATAGTGATCACACCCTTTTGAGTACCAATATAGTAAATAGCTTCGAAGCTTCATAGCTAGTGATGGGCGAATTCGCGCGATTCCAGGCTGGCGAATAAATTTGCGAAAATTCGCCTGAAAAACGAGTCGCGAGTAGTTTTTGACGCGACGAGTGCCGAAAACGGCGTGACGCGCGTCGGAAGCGACGCGCCAAAGTTGACGCGACGCACGTCAAAAGCGTCCCGCGACTCGTTTCACGAATTTTTCGCCAAATCGCGATTTCTCTGGAAATTCGCAAATTTTTCGGCAAAGTGAATCTCGGGAGATTCGCCCATCACTATTAATAGCTTCTTTGTGCTAAGTAGCTAGCAAAGTATGCAAAGCATTGTATAAATACCGGCTTACTCTCTGGGAAATGGACTGAACTTGCAGTGTGCCTCCCATGTGCCAGCATTTACCAATAAAGATACGTACTTTACTGCTTGGTATGCAAGGAAACTCGTTGGCTAACAGTATCTTCATTATGATTAAAAGTGGCCCTCACTGGCATTGCTTCAATTTGAAGTACTACATACAGTAGAACAAATATGTTGCTTGTGGTAAGAAAGCCAATACCTGTCCTCATAAATGGTTAAGTTAAAAACAAATGTTCTGTTTATAATGCATAATCACTGAAGAAGCACTTAACAAAAGAGCAAAGAGAACAAAAGAGGATGTGACCTTAATCTTCCAGCCTTAAACAGCTTGAGAAATACAGATTTGAAAACTACTTAAGAGGATCTTGAAAAACAGTAGAATAAAAGGCTGTTTAGGACAAATAAACTAAAATAGAACAATACTCATTATTTCTTATTGTAACTTATTCAACAGTAGAAACTGTTCTTGAAATAACCCTGGAACGGAAAAACACACACTTGTTTATTAATTAACTTAATTGAAAATTTGCTATTGTTTATTTAATTAACAGCCACAGGAAACATACATTTCTTTTAATAATCCTGCTCAATTTTTAGCACAGTCAAACAATGTTGCATGCTTTGTTTCATCAGCTTTTTAGCTTGCATAAACTGATGTTCGTTTCTGCTGTATAGGTAATTGTTTTGGTTTGTTTGCTATTCTAATCACTGGCATGAATTACTCTTTAGAGGTTTTATCTTGCTGCGCAAAAGTAAATATTAAAATGCTCCAGAAATCTGTTCTGTGACATATCAAGGGGAAGGGTGGCCATATGCTGTATTTGATTAGTTTACTTTATAAGCAGGCAAAAGGAACTGTATAAATTATTGAATAAAATAGCAATACTAATTACTAAGCAAATACAAAAGTATAACACAGGTATGGGATCCATTATTTGGAAACCCGTTATCCTGAATTACGGAAAGACCGTCTCCCATAGATTCCATTATAATCAAATAATCCAACATTTTTTAAATGATTCCCTTTTTTCTCTGTAATAATAAAACAGTACATTGTAAATGATCCAAACTAGGATATAAGTAATCATTATTGGAAGCATAACCAACTTATTGGGTTTATTTAATGTTTACATTATATTCTCATAGACTTGAGGTATGAGGATCCAATAACGGAAACATACATTGTACAGAAAACCCTGGGTCTCAAGCATTCTGGAAAACGGGTCCCATACCTGTACAAGGTAACTGTAAGAATATTCCTTGGTATGAAAGCCATAAGGGAGAAGGTAATAAGTATGATGTTTGCTATAGGTCTAATAACACACAACAACCAATCAGTTGTAAATACTTCCTGCTCTTTGGATTCTATGGGTTTGCAGAACCAAAACATACGTTGTTCTTCATGTTATTTTACCCCATATGCTGTAGCTTTATGCACTTCTCCCAAACTTGACTTCGAAGGGTCCAAATATTATTCAGTATCAGTAATTGTATATATTTTTTTATTAACACTTATCCTATTCTTCTCTATTGATATATTTATTTTCAAGGACTAGATCATGATTAGAAAGTAATGCTACAAAAGATCAGTTGACAAATGATAGTTTTCAGGTCAACTAAAGGGTATCTACCTTGTACTACATTATTATTCAGGTCTAATTATTATCGCCAACCTAAGATGCTGTTTAGCATCACAATATGAATATTGAATAATTATGCGTGATAATTATACACACAGTGTAGCCCAGCTATTACTGGAGATGAGACATCATTTGTAGTTTTGCTGTGTAAGTATCAAGTACCTTCTTAACAAAACACCTAATTATTTGGAAGGCATTTCATTGTGTTTTTTGTCCCCATAATTCCTATCATCATTATTAATAATGACAATAGTTAATGTTTACAAGACAACAAATTTGTCAGGTGCAATTAAAATAAACACTTCATAGTGAGTTTTTTTTTACATAACTATTTTACATTATTAATTCTGTCAGCTTTTTTGTACTGTCCACATTAAATACTTAGCTCTGCAACATTACTGGGGACTCCTTTTATAGCTTTGTGAAAAGTATCTACTTATCAAGATACTGGCAGAAGTGCCATTATTTATATTAATCTAGAATTGGTTGTGTCACTCAGACATTTACAGTTGTGAAATGCAGGTCTACAAAACACATTTGAAGCCCTACAATGACAAATATTTAATGTAAAGAGTAGGTAAATGTCAAGGTGGGAATGAAAAAGGAGAACACTAAAACTGACTCCTGATCCCATTATTGCAATTTATATGCTGCCAAGCTTGATATTTTTTTTACCTCTGCTTACCTTTGTTCACTTTATGCATCATGCCATATTCATTTTGGAAAAAAAAATTATTTTCAAGTGTAAGATATTAGTGTGGTCCAAAAAAAACAGCCAATAACCCTTATCCAATAAGACCAGAGTCACATGCAGCTGGAGGTCTTTTAGAAGCAGGGGCATAACTACAGTGGAAGCAGCCCCTGCAGCTGCATGGGGCCCAAGAGGTATATTATTATTATTATTATTATTATTATTAAAATGTATTTATGTATTTATTTCGTATAGGGGCCCCATGAATCGTTCATTCAGATACAATTGTAAAAACGGGTATCTTGGGGGCCTCAAAATCATTTGTTATGGGGGCCAGTAATATCTAGTTTTTAACAGATTGGAATAGTAAAACATTGGTTAAACATAATGGGGCATTTGCTGAAGGTTGCTTTTTACTGGTTTCAGATGTTTTTGATACCACAAATTAACTAATTTCAACAAATGTCAGCTTAACGGTCCCCAGTGCTTTTTTTGTTAGAATGCGCTGCAGCCGGCACTATGACTCTGCAGCCGGGGGCGATGCGACTGGAAGCAGCTGGTGCAGGGACCAAGCGGCCTTGGGGCACTGCTTGGCTGAATCCGGCCCTGATTATGGAAATTTGTGAATTACCATATTGTCTTGTCATATGGACAAAGAAAAAAAATATAAAGTTGAAAGTGTGAATGGCAGTAGCAGTAGAGGATACAGTATGGGACAAAGTCAAGATCATAATATGAATAAAACATAAACAATAATGTGAAAGATGAAGACTGGCTATGAGCTACTGAATGTGTTGTGTTTGGTAGCCGAAGATGAGCAGGGTATAACATTGCTTTATTAACAGGTTCATGTAGCCCTTACATAACAGCAGTACTTCCTACTTTCACTTTCAAGCTGTACAGAAAGTCCTGTGTATACACAGTGACACCCGCAGACCATTTGTATAAACACCACATATTCCCCCTATAGTAGGAAAGCATCTGGGCAAATGTACTAAACAACAAGTCATCTTAAAGCAATAATATACATTATTCACATCACATAGTCCTGGGTCCATGTAGGTAGTTTTCGGATTCTCTCACTACGCCTTATAGGTTCATTTTCTTCGGACCTATTGCAGTTGGGATTAGGGGTACGAAAATGTCATTCATCAAATGGAATGTCTACAAAGTCATATCTAGCAGGAGCAAGACTACTTGCATTCCATATGCGTCCATCAGACAGTCCCCGCTGGCGTCTCACTTCAAGTGGTGTAGTAAATTTAGATTGTTCTTGTTTCAGTATTCCTGGTTTCTTAATTCTGACTAAAGATCCAGGCTGAAAGTGCATTTCTCTTGCGCCACATTTTCTATCGGTATAAGCCTTGCATTTGGCTTGGTGACGTTTGACAATATCAACAGTTTTGTAGGAACATTATTTTGTGGAAGTTTGATGTCTGCAACATGTAACTTAGTGTGCATCTGTCTGCCATGTAATAATTTAGCTGGAGATGACATGGCATGTTGCTCTGTAGTTATGTAAGAACTCTGTTGTAAATACTTCCCAAGATTTCCTAGTAAGATTTGCTTCTTTCAGACTTCTGTTGAATCGCTCGATTTCTCCATTTGCTTGTGGGTAATACACTGAAGATTTCCTATGCACAATATTCCTCTCTCTCAGAAAGGATTCAAACTCATATGAGGCAAACTGTGGTCTGTTGTCTGATATTAACTCCTTTGGATTTCCTTCTCTGCTGAAGACTGTAGACAGAAATGTTACTGTAGCTGATGATGAGAAACAAATGCAATTTCTGGCCAATTACTGTAGTAGTCTATCAAGGTTATAGCAAATCTACAGTCTATAGGAGCATCTGCAAAAGGGCCGACAATATCAATAACAAGATTTTCCCATGCTGAATCAGGAAATTATACTGGCTGAAGTGGTGGTGTATGTGTGATAGCTGTTTTGTCATGATTCTGACAAGTAACACAAGAATGAATGGAAGTTACCACATCAGTATCCATTGCTGGCCACCAGTATAGTTCTCGTAGTCTTTGTTTTGTACATACAATTCCTTGATGACTCTCATGTGCAAGTTGTATGAGCTTTTTTCGCAAGGTCTCTGGTACCAATAAACAGTGAGCTCCACAAACAACATAATCATCTACTAAGGACAATTCGTGTCTAATCCTGTAATAAGTTTGAAGATCAGGGCTGAGTTTTTTCTCAGCATTTGGCCATTTGCTTTGTAAGATATCCTGTAGTTTTACTTGAATTGGACATGTGAGGCAAGCTTGCTTAAAATCAGCAGCTGTAACTGTAGATGATAGTAAATCAGTCAATGCTACAACTTCTATGTCCTCATCCAGCATATCAGAAGATGTAGGCAAAGGTAAACGTGACAAGCAATCAGTAGTCACATTTTTCAAACCTGGTTTGTATTGCATTTTGTACTTGATATTAGGTAGCCTTGCTGACCTTCTAGCTGTATACATTCCAGCTCTTCCTAGTCCCATTGTGGTAAGTAGTGTAGTTAAAGGGCTATGATCAGTGCATAAGGTAAATTCTCTACCCCATAGGTTGGTTCTCCATTTTTCTGTTGCCCAAACACACGCTAGAGCTTCTTTTTCAGCAGTTGAATACTTACGCTCTGTCTCTGTAAGTGTTCTAGATGCAAATGCAACAGTTTTTCTCTGTATGGTCCACATGGATCTGTGTGAGAACTGCACCACGCCATAGTCTGAAGCATCGGTAGTAACCACAGTGGGTAGTGCAGGATCAAATAAAGGTAGCGCTGGACTGTTCACAATTAGCTGTTTCACTATTTCAACGCTATGTTGAGCAGATTCTGACCACACCAGACTTAAAGTTCCACATAGTAGTGCTCTGAGTGGCTCCACAACTGAAGCATAGTTGGGAATAAACTTAGAATACCAAGAAGTTAGATCTAAGAAAGCTCGTAATGTCTGGAAATCAGATGGAGTAGGTGCTTGTATAACCATGTTGACATGGCCAGGGTCAGGCCATAATCCATCTTGTGAAATTATATGACCCAGAAATGACAGCTGAGTTTGTCTGAAGTGGCATTTGGAAAGGTTCAGTTTCAGTCATGCAGAATCAAAGCATTTCAGAAACTTTTCCAGGTACTTGTCATGGAGATCCATAGTTGGGGTGTAGACAATTATATAATCCAAGTAGCATTATACACCAGGTATGCCATGGAGTATAGAATATATCGGTCTTTGAAAACAACTCAGTGCTGAAGCCAGTCCATAAGGTACATGCTTGAACTGAAACAAACCATCATGTGCGATAAATGCTGTGAGGTCTCTGCTTTCCTCATACAGTAATACTTGATAATAAGCACTATGAAGATCCAGAGTAGAAAAGAATGTTGCTCCTCGTAGTTCAGAACATATTTCCTCTATGTGTGGCAAGGGATTATTATCCATAACTGCTTTATTAGGTTCATGGAGATCAACACACAATCGAATACTTCCAGTTTTCTTCTTTGTTACAA
>CM044444.1:53503784-53523302 GCA_024363595.1 Xenopus borealis
TTTTATATATATGTGTGTGTGTGTGTGTGTATCCTAACCTAAATCCATTGAACTGCTCCCTCACATGTGCTCTCTAAAAGCCATATGAATACAATCCAATCTCGGAACCTCAAAGTGTCTGTTGTTGATTCAAATGCTTTCCCCAAATCAATACATTTAATAGCTTTTCTACAACAATGGCAAATATAGCCAGAATTCATCTTCATTTTGCCTGTGCAACCGATTTACCAGTAAGAAAGGCTCAGCAGGTAAACAAATGGTCAGTTAGATTAATAAAAGATTTTTTTTTTACAATTTATCATAAAGAGCTAAATCTTTGTTAGTAACTTAAAAGTAACTTAAAAAAATATCTCTCTACTTTTATGTTGACTGAAGTTTGGAAAAAAAAATTTTTTTCTGTAACTCTGAAAAGACTGTATTGTGTGTGAATACTGGAAGAATCGCAATATCCAACCGGAATAATTTTAAGGTAAACTGTATCTGTCTGTAGGGACCCCTTGAGAACTGCAGGTCAATTAAATAGGTGAACAGTATTTTGCTGTGTGTTAACCCTCATCCTTAGGATGCATCTTTGCTAATAAATATTCTAACACAGGAAAGTATAGTTTGTGGCATAACTAGCCATAGAAAGGTATGGGATGTCCCCTAAGTATCATGAGATGGTAGCCTCCCAACACTCATGCCAAAATGTTCCCCTGCCCTGCGTCCCTGATAAACTCCGGGTAGTTACTTAACTGTATGGTTTCTTTCAACCACTTTGATGTTTTTAGAAGGTAATTTTGTGTCTAAGGCACCTGGTAAAAATATTTCTTCTACTGCTTAATTTTATAACTTATTTCAAAATTCTTACAGACTTTCTGGAGCAAGTGTCTTATATATCTCATAAAGGGTCAGTATGCTTCCTTATTTAACGTAAGTTCAATGAATAGGACTTGTGCTGAACATACTTTATGCCCATTGTTTTTGATCACGCAAATTTTTTTTTATTTGTTAAGTTAAACAGGGCACACAGCGAAGTTGAAGCTACTACATAGCTGCTACTTGTGAGGCAGATAATTAGGTAACGTGTATACCCAGTGCCAGGCCAACCCAGCCAGCCATTTTGGCCCCCACTGCAGCAGTGAACAACAGCACACAATCAAGCACAGAGTGTGCGTGGTCATGCGCAAAGCACTTTGACTTGAAAGGTAACACTTGCCGGACTAGGTGTAGGCTGCATATGAAGTACGTGTCTGGTGATGTACAAATTTGGGGTCCTAGGCACATGGCTTTTCTGCCTAGCCCTAGTACCGACCATGAGTATACCACTCCTAAATTCATCAAATACATTGTTCCATTAGCCAACTATTCACACTTAATTATCAGTTAGTGGGATCTCAACAATCAACTCAGAAACTGATGATTGCCTGCATGCAGGGTCGGACTGGGGTCCATCTCCCGCAATATTGTAAATATGCACTCTCCAGTGTGTCCAATTTAGAGCAGCTGAAGCTAGGGATAAGCAAACTATTTTTACCCCTGCAATAGTTTTTTGGCAAAATTTGTGTTTTTACCATTGGCAAATATTTTATCAAATCCATGTTAGACTTTGATTAAGGGGCAGATTTACGTACTAAGGGTCGAAGTGAAAATTTTAATTTAAAAAATTTAAATTTTTAAGTAATTTTTGGGTACTTCGAATAGGCCAAAATTTAAATATTGACCATTCGAAAATCGAAGTACTGTCCACCTTAAACCTCCTGAATTGCTGTCTTCTATAACCTTTAAGGAGTATTTTTGAAATTTTTTGAAAATCTAATTTTTTTGGAGAAAATCGTTGGGAACGAATGATTCAAAGATTTTTATTCAATTGAAAATGGACTTATTAGATCGAAAATGGTACGTTTTCGATCAAAATCCCCTTTTAAAAAAATTAGATGGTTGAATTTTTAATTTTTTTTACTTTGAAATTCGACCCTTGATAAATCTGCCCCTAAGGGGCTGATTTACTAAGGGTTGAATAGGATCGAAATGAAAATTTTAATAAAATTTAGAATTTTGACATAATTTTAGGCTATTTCGACTATCGAATAGCCCAAAATTCGATTAAAATAGTTAAAATTTGATAATTCTAATTTCGAAGTACTGGCCCTTTAAAAATTAAAAAAAGGTTCTGAGAATTCGAAGGATTTTGGTGAAAATCGTTCGAATTGTTCAATCGAATCAAATGATTTGAGCCATATTAGATCGAAAATGACCCACCAAAAAAAATTGATGGTCGAATTTTTAAAGTATTTTCCACTTCGAAATTCGACCCTTAGTAAATCAGCCCCTAAGTGTTTGCTTTCTATGGGAAAACATACCAATGGCATTACTAGAATTTAACATGTGTTTTGTCTTTGTTGGCATTATAAATAATTTTCTTCTGACAGAAAAAAGTAATTTTTTGCTTGAAAATATCATAGAACAAAACAATGTATTACAGGTATTTTTCCATGGTTTCCCACATTTTTCAGTGAAACAGGCCAGTTTAGTTTATTATTACCCATGGGTAAATTCCCCCTCTAGTCTTTAGCAATAGAATAATGTACAATAACTATGACCTAAGCTGAGGATGGTAATGTTTATTCTCTGTTCCAGCTGCAGAATTTGAAAAAAGGGCAACATAATCAATAAAGGTGAAAAGAACTGTACTCAACTGTAATAATGCTGCATGGTATATATTACATATAAACGTATCTTACTATATAATTTCTACTAGATATGCGTGCACCTCTCAATGTTTCAGTGCACCAGGCCTGCATATTATAATATATTACACAGAAGCCGAAGAAGGAATGCGTAAGCCAATTTAGCCACAAGGGAGAAAATACATTTCTCTCTGAGATGAACAGTTTCTCAATGGTTCATTTAATGCTTGATTATTTAATCAGATCTAATCTTGAAAACCTTCAGTGCCTAAAATCTAGTTTAAAAAGTTCTTCTATCTATTTCCGGAAAAAGATTACAACACATAGCACATTTTAAGGAGATATACATATTAAGAAATGCACAACCTACTTTATCCTCAACCTGAAACCAGGAGTAAGAGGATACTTATCTGTGCTTTCAATACATCCTCCTCTGCTAAAGTTTGCACTGAGACTCCTTTATGGGCATATTTGTATTTAGGCAGCGGCTGTATTCAGAATAAACACGTGTCCTGCAGGAAATTTGAACGGCTAAATAACTTGAAAGCATTAATGTACAGTATGTAGCTTAAACAGAACAATATGCCCCTACAAGACACACCTGCTTTTATACAAAACAAACAGAATAGGTGTTACCCGTAAAACTGGGCTATGTCCTCGTTGATCTTTTTCAATGTTTAAAGGAGAAATAAAGCTTAACTAAAAAAGTAGACTAGAAATATTGTTCATTATCTTTTGGGCTTCTGTACCAGCACATAGCCCATTAGTAGGGAAGATCTGTGTCTTCAAAGATGCCCCAGTAGCTCCTCATCTTCTTTTCTGCTGATTCACTGCACATGCTCTTTGCTGCTGTTACTTACTGAGCTTAGGAACTGACTCACATATAGGGACAGATTTACTAAGGGTCGAATTGTCGAGGACTTTTAGCCCTCAAATTCGACTGGCGAATATTTGACGAATAAATATTCGCCAAAATCGAATAAAATATTCACAGTTTTTGAGCACATTTTTGACTATTCACAAGAATCGTACAATTTTTTGAACGATTCTACAAAAGGCACAGATAAAACATTCGAATATTCGCCAAAATCGTACGAATTGAACTTTCGAAGCGTTCGATCGTACAATTGAAATTCGCCAAAGTCTTAGAAAAAAAAAGCCTATGGGGGATTCCCATAGGCTTCTTTTGCAATTCGGTAGGTTCAATCTGGTGAAGTAGGCAGTCGAATAAAAATTTAAAGGGCAAGTTCTTCAAATGGTGAACAGTTGAACGAACAGATATAAATGTATTCAATCTATTCGATGCGACCGAATATTCTATATTCGATAGTCGAAAATACTTAATTTGCATATTCGAATAGTGGAACAATTGACTAGAGACTATTCCAGCAAATATTTGAATCCTTCACACAAATTTAGTAAATCTGCCCCATACAGTACACCTATATTGTAAATGTCACAATATAAGGCCAATTAGTAATTAAAATGGATAATTACTACATGGCAGCACAGAAACCATTACAAATAACATCAGAATGTCATCATCAATTTATATTACAGGCCAACCTCATTTTCTCTTTGTAAATTTGCAACAACCCCTAAGCTTAACTTCTGAACAGCTGCTCTGAGCCCACAATATAAGGTTGATAACTACTTAATACAGATAATTACTACATGGCAGCGCAGAAACCAGTGCAACTAAGATCAGAATGTCATCATCAAGTTATCTTACAGGCCAACCTCATTTTCTCCTTATAAATTTACAATGACCCCTAAGCTTAGCGTCTCGACAGACACTCAGAGCCCACTGAGCATGTGCTTGTCACAGACACTTTCCAAGATTGTGACCCCTGTGAAATGTTTGAAGTTCTGGACCATTGTGGCTATTGAGATGTTACAACTTTAGGATGGTGCAATAAGTTCAGTATGTAAAATATGGCCTTTTTTAACCATATTCATTTTTAGAGTTTAGTTTTCATTTAATTAAGATTCAAGCCAACCCAGTGTAGAGCACATTGCTCTTGGTATGTATTGTATACTTTCTACATTTTACTTTAAGATTCCTTAACAGGAGCAAGTTTTCCCCTCAATGTTTTGCATTGAGTAATTTCTAAAAGTGAATTAATTGATATTTCCTGAATTTGTGGTCACTTAATCTTAAACTTAATAATTTTGCAATGTCTGTTGAGGGGACCAACAGAGTCCTGAAAGCTTAACGTATAATATTTCTATATAGATAGCCATTATTTCAATATAGATAGCCTATGTATTTATATATGTGTTTATTTTCTTAGCTAATACTTTGGTTATGTTTCAGAAAGTTGTTTATTTTGTTTCTTATATCAAATTTATGTTGACTGTGGTCAATAGAAGAAGAACGTTGTTATATTGTGTTTCGATCACTCACTCGAAGATGATGAGGCTGTTGCCAAGGTCCTAGTTCTGTATGAACTTTGCAGGAAAAGTAATTGTATTCTTTCAAAAACAGAACAAATCACAAAACACAATATTATTCTTTTTTTTTCTGTATGTCAAGGATATTGCGTTTGTACCAGTTTGTGAAAGAAACATGTGACATATGATACGAGAGGGTCAGCATAGTTGAGTGTCATTGATTCTTCTTCATCTAATTTGCTTTGGTAATTCAGTTGTGAATCATGAGCTACCAGTTTAAAAAGCAAGACTTGCTTAAGTGAACTCATTACAACAATTATTGTCAGTGGACAGACACACGATTACCCAGAAGTATATATCTCTGGCCATGACTGATATACTGCACATACTGCAGTACAAGATTTGTGTATGCTTAGAATGTAGCAGGCACCTTTAGCTATGACAGACTATTACTGATATACAGTTCCCAATATTCCTTGCCTCTGTCCAGGGACATTTAAGTTATAGTTCAGCAATTATTGGATTACTAATTAAAAAAATCTCAATAATGCACTCTTACAACTCTAGTGGTCAGGCTACACATAAGGGCACACTTTTTTAAGAGCTGACCATTGGATTTAGGCACATTGATGAAAGAAAATGTGATAATCTTTATTTGACTTATGTTTTCTTGCATTGATTTGGTTTTTTTTTCAAGTTTTTGTTTTAAAAAATGATTCCATCTATAACCTGTGAGCTTTTTTCCTGAGAAAAAAAACTATGATCATAAAAAATGAGCCACAAAAAAATAAGAATCAATAAAATAATTTTCTCATACCGATATGCCCATGCCCAGGGCCTATTAATATTATATATGCCCCCTAGTGACACATTTACAAAAGTGTGGTGTTTATTATTCAAGGATAACACAGGTAAAAACAAAACAATTGTTTCCATCTACAGAATAAATTTTGTTATTTAGCACTTGAAATAACATAATAAAACTAATTTAAGAGGCAGTGCTGTGGAAATGATTGATGATCAAAAACTAAATTCCCTGATGTCATGTAAAGGTTAGTAAAAATGATAACATTTGAACTGCTAGGAAATTACAGGAAATTGCCAAGAACCTGAATTTGATTGATGGAAATACCCTTAATATCAATAAGAATGCTCTCATTGAGTAAATTTGGGGAGATGTTCATGATAAACCTTTGCTTCTGTAATACATCCCAAAAAATGTCCACATTCACACATCTCAACATAAAACTTTCAGCAGTGATGGGCGAATTCACGGTGAATTCCCACGATTTGCCGCCGCCAAATAAATTCGTGAAATGCCAGCGAAAATTCGGCTGGCGAAAATCCACTGGCGTAAAAAAAAGTTGCGCGTCGTTTTTGACGCGACGCGAGTCGAAAATGACGCGACGAAAACAACGCGATAATCGTTTCACAAATTTTTTCGCCAATTAGCGAATTTCGCTGGAAATTCGCAAATTTTTTTGCCAAATGGTGTAGATTCGCCCATCACTAACTTTCAGTAAACAGAAATGGAAATATAACATGATGGTATATTAAACCTTTAACTTAGTGTAATTTTGCCTATAGAAAATATAGCTGTTCTATACCAGGGCTGCATCAGAGACCTGTACAGCTAAAATGGACCAGTAAAGAAGGGATAATTGAAACTATTTGGGACTTATGGTCTCAGTATCAGTGGCCTTGTGGTATATATAGCCCATTATTGCCTGTTGACAGTTGTGATCTAGCTAAACTAGTAATTTTTTTTGTGTTAAATTTTCTAGGTATATACTATTAGCATAGTGAAATACTATCTTTCAGTCCACCTGAATCTTTAAAGGAGAAGGAAATCTACGGAGGCATTTCATTGCCAATAGTTTAGCTGCAAAAGTGAAAGCTAGAATGCTATATTTATTCTGTAGAATGCTTTACCATACCTGAGTAAAAAGATCTAGAAGCTGTCCGTTTGTTTTTGATAGAAGCTGCAGTATTAGCGTGGTGTGACAATACTACCTGCCTGAGTCTCCCCCTGGTCACTTATAGCTCTGGGCTCAGATTACAGCATAGAAAGCAGGAGGGAGGGAGGGAGAGAGGAGCAAACTGAGCATGCTCATGCCCGGGTCAAGGAGGTTTAATCTGAAAACAAGTCTGAAGCCCATGTATACACAATAGAAGGAAATAAATGCTATATTTCGTTTGACGGAGGACTCAGAGCAGCACTACTTTGATGGTTTACTGGTATATTTAGGTGGACCTTTCTGATGAGGCTTACTTAATTTTAACCTTTCCTTCTCCTTTAAATATTACTTTATCTTTAATCAATAAGGGGTAACAAATGATTTGCTAGCACTAACATTCTGATAAGAATGCTGGCTAACGTGAAAACACATTCATGCAACAAAAGTGGTAGCTTAACCCTATCACAGATACAAGCAATTGCTTCCATCTATCTATCATCCAGAATTCTTGGGGCTAGGATTTTTCCAGATATGTGATGTTTCCTTAATTTGTATCTCCATACCTTAAGTCTACTAAAAACTTTTAAATAAGTAAAATTATAATATTTTGCCACGAAATATAGATGTATGCAGTCTAACTTCAACAGGTTCTGTTATATTATTACAGAGAAAATATTTTTTTATTTTAATTATTTGCTTAAAAGGACTCTATGAGAGATGACATTAAAATAGTTTTTTGGATAATGGGTTTTGGATAAGGGTTCCCATACTTGTACACGTTTTTCATTCATTTGAAATCTGTAAATTCAAAGTTTTCTTTTATTCAAAAAACACTGAGCAAACTTGAATGTGAACTTATATTTGACTAAAAAACTCAAAAACAGGATCAAGTAAAAATATAAAATGGAAATAGCATTCACTTACAAACTCATTGCAGGAACCCAGTGCTACATGGCCGATGTCCTATCCACTGAGCCACCATGCTGGCCTTATGTTTGTTAGTCAATGTCTGAGCAAAATGGCTGCTGTACACAAGTACCAACCTGAGTTTTACATATTGTTTTCCAATTATACAAAATAAGCATGTGGTGTTAGTCGTGCAACAAAGGTTCACCTCCTATCCTGCTACTTCTGTGCAAATGCTGTGGTGTAGAGACTTTCAGTAAGTGGAAATAGCATGCTCCCTCTTAAAAGTCAGCCTATACTGAAATATAGTCTTAGCATCTTCCCCTTACTTAATAATCCCTAAAAATATTAAAGCTAATCACTTTCTCTGTAATTCTGAAGCTCAGCCATGTTTATTGATGTCTGTTCCTAAATACCACTTTGGCTGCAGATTTGCATTTCTTTAGCTGACTGTGCTGCCAAAACCTATAGCTGCCTTTTAACATCAAGTACAGCATGTTTGTAGGGGAATATCAGAGTTTAGATTTGTGGTGAACAAAGGTACAATACCAGATACAACCTAAGTACAGTATGTGGTTAAAAAAACAACAAAGGGTCAGTATAAACAGCCTGTTCATCAGCCTAATTCTCACTATGGCACTGACCTTGTATGGCACTGACCTTGTATGGCACTGTTATTAACACTCTCTAAAAGGCTAAATAGTTATCTGTGTCAATGATCAGATAAATATTGAATCCTCTGTCTCAAATGTATTGTTTAGAATGCACTCTATTGTTTAGCATGTACTAGCAGTCTATATTTTGATATTCATTCCCTACTGTACTCTTGGGGGCCCCATTAATTTAAAAGAAAAAGAATGTTCCAGTGTGCACCAGAAAGTATAAATGATAAATAAAGTCTGCTTAATCTGATCTGTACTCAAGATCATTTCATGCATAACCACAGGTTAATATCTAATAATATCCATTGAACTAGAAGTGTTGCATGTTAAAGGGTGTCGGTCAGCATTTACCTCATTCCAAGGGGTGTTTTGCAACAATTCCAAGGCAAAATTTATACAAGGCCCAATTAAATGAAATACTAAATAATAAAAAGTGTTTCTGGGTAAAAGTGCATAAAGGGTTTTTTTTGTATAATGCTGCCTTGCTTTGCATATACAGTAATTGTTTTGTTCACCCTTAATCCTTGTAGTGGTTGTTTACAAATGAAACCTGATGCTTTGCAATCCCATTCAATCTATAAGTATTAAGCAACATGCAAGATCACTGATATGCTGAGTGCTAGGGCTGCATTTAAATGAATGGATGTATCATACTGACTTCACTATCATTTTCAAATCAGACTGCCCTCTTTACCCTTAGCTCCACCTGTGTTAGTCTTAACCTTGCTGATCTAACTAATACTTCCCCTAGTGAATTATCCTATTACCCATAATATTTGGCTCTAAGCTGAACTTTGCATCAGGAACAGAGTTCATAAACACTTTTCCCAATTCCAGGAAGATGAACACAATGTTATACAGATTCAGTGGCGCAAAAGCAAAAATGAAACACTTTTATGACAGTTCCTTTCTATATTTCCAAGTGTGTGCTGAACTGTAAAATGTTGTCAGATAGCATCTTGATATACTGAAGTGATACAGTATATGTTATATGGTCTTAAAGTAAACTCCAAAGAATGTCAAACCTCCTTTTGCTTTAGATTACATTGTTTTAACGGTCAGCAGACTTGACTTCCATTGGTGACTTCCTAGGTAAGATGAATGATTAACACTGATTGTCCTCAGGATTCAGTAAGAACATAGAAGGAATATAGTAGTATTTCATGTACTTTGTATTTTAGAACACATTATGACTACAAAAACTTTGGCTAACTTGTGGCACTTTCATATGCCTCAATCATACAGTCTTTTTAGCAAGCAAATATAAGCTCTATATAAAGTACCTTTGCGGGCATTAATCTTCTTACAGGAATTTGTTATAAAAAAACATTTTCCTACCTCATACAATAAGTCATTCTAATGGTTAGCCAGGCACTAAAATGACCTCCTTGTTTTTTCCTTTTGCTCTATGCTGTGCTTCTTCTGCCAGACTCATCTTATCTCTGATCTCTCTGTGCTAATGTTAAGTCTGTCTTGACTTCAATCGCACCACAAAAAGATTAATACACTCTGGCAGTCACAGCACCAAGCTGTCCTAACATGTATATATCAAGGATGTCATGTTACTTGAGATTCCATGATGCCTCAATAACAACATGCTGCCTCCTTTAAAAAACATTGGCTAATGTTTTCTCTCGCTGAGAGGCGTTAAAATCCACTAAAAGGAACAGTAACATCAAAAAATGAAAATGTTTTTCGGTAAAACAAATATAATGCAGTGTTGCCCTGCACTGGTATGTTTGCTTCAGAAACACTATTATTGTTTATATAAATAAGCTGTTGTGTAGCAATGGGGGGCAGCCATTGAGAAGAGGTTCGGATTACACAGCAGATAGCAGATAAGCTGTGTAAAACAATGTTATTTATTATTTAACCTGTGCCATGAAGCCTTTTTTTAATTTCCACCATTGCTAAACAGCAGCTTGTTTATATGAACTATGGTAGTGTTCGTGAAGCAAACAGATAATTTTTTCGAGTGCAGTACAACAGTACATTATAATTTCATTACTTTAAAGCACTTAAATATGTAAATAGCATGGTCAGTCCTATTCCACTGCTCTGTTGAAGACATACTGTGTGCTACAAAAGCAGTTTTAATAACAGATGATTTGAATCCTTAGGTGCATAGGTCTGTTGTAAGTGGAAACCATAGGGCAATGGGGCAGTCTATTAGAGCAAGCATTTGGGAAAGCGATTATTTTCTATGTAACAGCAAAGTTACACATGAGAACTGTGGAACTGAAAGTGAAGAGGTAAATAGTAAGAATGCAGCCATAATAAAGGATCAAGTTATGGTAGCCTAGAGCAAAAATTTCTGCTGTGCTGCCCATCCTCTAACCCCTTCAAAAAGTAAAATAATGACTGGCCCAACTCAAATGGTTATTCTCTTGTTGTTTGTGGAACCTGCAGTGCACAACTATGCACTGAAATCCCCAAGGATTGGATTTTATCAAAGTGAAGCGAGGAGGAGAGAAAAAAATCCATTTGATTGCATGAGCACAGTGCCAGGCAGTTCAGCACAATGGACAGCGCAGGTGATTTGCTGCTCTCCCACGCAGCGCAACAATTGTGCAATAAAAACACAGTGACAGAACAGATCAGTGCATGTTCTTTTTGTTCTTTGTGATTCTTTGGGGGCTATTTAAAAAATGTAACCCTTCCCCATCCACCAGCCACCACTGTGCACCCGCAACAATGATCCCACCGGGCATAAATATGCTATCACTTCCTCTTTAGCTGCAGTAAGTGAAATTGCATGACTTTAGTTCTGATTGTACTAAAAGAAGCATTTTGTTATATTACCATAGCATTACAAGAAATACATATATTGGCGCAAGGGGGCCCTTTACTTTATATCAAACTACCAAAATTGATGCAGATTGCCCATAGTAGCACCACTATGAATTAGTATCCAGTAATAAGGGCAATAAAGATAGGGCGAGAGAAATATGCTCACAGTTCACCCCAGTCCATTGTGCATAAACATTTAACAGGAACCAAAAAATGTGAGGTTTTTTTTTCCAGAATAATGACCAAAAGTATAATTTAAAGTTCAATGCATTTATTGGGACATACAGGTGAAGGCATGATGCTTTTTGTGGAGAAAAAAACAAAAATTTCTTGGTTCCTGTGACCCTTTACTTTATACTTACTCGAATCAGGCAATAATTCTAGGGTGTCTGTGTCAATACACACTCCTATACTGTTAATAATGCCTCACCATCTGTTCCTTCCACCTTGATGCTATAGAAGCCAGTACTGCATTTACCAAATCAGTGCAATTTGCGTAAATGAGCTCTGAGTAATTTTATACATTTAATGAATAAAAAATGTACCCTCTATATTCAGTATTTTTCTATGTAATTATTTCCACAAATAAAAAGTATGCAAAGCAAATTTGTGTTGCTGAGAATACTGTGAGCAATCAGCACTTGCAAGTTGTTTACAGTTAAAAAGGGATATTGCTATTTATTAAATGATGCAGTGAACCCACTGACTGTATGGAGTTAAGCAACATAGTATAGTACAAATATTTGCTATACTTCTACAAAAAACAAGCTCGCTGCTCAACATCCTCTACAGTTTATGCTTCCCTGTGCTTTCTGTGACTCATGCAAGCCCAGTATATCACCTAGCATTCAAAGTGCTCTTTAGTAGGCCTACATATTACACTAGATAAATAATAAAGGATATCAAGCAGTACACTTGACAGTGTTTAAAGGCTTATTGGTTGGAAATGCTACACAGGAGGCTGTGTACAGCAGCAGTTTAAAGGGATACTGTCATGGGAAAACATGTTTTTTTCAAAATGCTGCTCCAGTAGACTTCTGCACTGAAATCCATTTCTCAAAAGAGCAAACTGATTTTTTATATTCCGTTTTGAAATCTGACATGGGGCTAGACATTTTGTAAGTTTCCCATCTGACCCTGGTCAGGTGATTTGTGTTAGCACTTCCGGAGGGAACTGCTTTCTGGCAGGCTGTTGTTTTTCATTCTCAAAGTAACTGAATGGGATGCAGTGGGACATGGGTTTTTACTCTTGAGTGCTGTTCTTAGATCTACCAGGCAGCTGTTTTCTTGTGTTAGGGAGCTGTCATCTGGTTACCTTCCAATTGTTCTGTTGTTAGGCTGCTGGAGGGCGGAAATGGGAGGGGTGACATCACTCCAACTTTCAGTACAGCAGTAAAGAGTGATTGAAGTTTATCAGAGCACAAGTCACATGACTTGGGGCAGCTGGGAAATTGACAATATGTCTAGCCCCATGTCAGATTTCAAAATGAAATATAAAATCTGTTAGCTCTTTTGAGAAATGGATTTCAATGCAGAATTCTGCTGGAGCAGTACTATTAACTGATACATTTTGAAAAAAATGACCATGACCGTATCCCTTTAATAACATATGGTATGGAGGCTATTAGTTTTTCTCAATATAAAACCAATACAGCTACAAGGTATACATTAGCCATAAAACTAAAATATGGTTAATACTTGCTTTATGCATTTAACAGCAAGACTGTATGTGTACTTTATACTGGAGTGTATTGTAGGCAGTTGTAAGGCCTGCCCTCAGCTGTATTTTCCTGAATGTTGCAAAAAGAGGACTGCTTGATACAAATATCAGCAGAGGGCATCCACAGTAAAACCAACTACAGAAGATTAGCGATCTCTAATGCCAAGGCAGCTAGTGTTTGTAAAGGCTATTTAGTGTTTTATCCATTGTGACAAGAAACAGTATCTTGAGGGAGTCCCATCTGCCTGCCCTTAAACTTTATTTCAAATCCCTACGAAGTTATGACATTCTTGCTTTCAATGCATTTCACATAACTGTCAGCTGTGATTTTTCTTGTGTCTCCTTCTTGGAATATATATTATTTGACAAACACATTATTAAATAAACTGTCCCATCTGCAAAATAGATGAAATAGAAGTACAATATGCCACATACATCAAATAAATTATTCTGAAGGCTTTTCTGCTTCTGGCCATGTGCTAGTTCTGTCTTAGTTTTGTAACCTTAATTAAAGGAACATTACACATTTGATTGATACATAACAATGACAGTGTTAAACTATTTAATACAGAAAACACATGTCATGTCTGATGCAGCAGCTCAAAAACTGGGACTTAAAATGCAGTGTAAGATGGACTGGACTTCACAGCATCTGAGTGCTAGACACACTGGATACCATATGATATGCAAAATGAAGAGAGGGCTATTTTAATTGTTGTAATTGTTTTTTCTTTTTATCATTTGTGACTTTTTAAAGTCGTTTACCTTTTTATTTAGCAGCTCTACAGTTTGGAATTTCAGGTGCTATCTGGTTGCTTGGGTCTGAATTATCTGGAGAATGGAATATTTATAGTAGAGGAAGATTAGGAATTAAGTAAGTAATACAAAGTTAAAAAAAACATAAAATTGTAGCCAGCTTAAAATTATGACCAGCTCAAAAGTTGCTAAGAATTGGCCATCCTATAAAAACCTAAAAATGAATAGGGCATACAGGTATGGGACCACATATCTAGAAAACTGCTATCCAGAAAGCTGTAAAATATGGGAAGGCCATCTCCCATGGACTAACCTTATTGCTAAAAATTTTATTTTTGTCAAGTTTTTATTTAATTTATCTCTGTAAGAATTGCCTTGTATTTGATTTTAAATAAATCCATATGGTAGTAAAATATTCTTGTGGTCTCTTTTAAAAAAAAAAATATATTTATAATAAATGTTTTTAATAGATTTAATGTATGGTTGTTCCACATCTGGAAAACCCCGGGTTCTAATTATTCCTTATATTAACATGCCTAGAATGACAAAAGGGTAGGTGAATAAAGATATGCATAAAATGTCAAGGATCAATATGTGGTATAGTAAAAAACCACATAGAATCAGACACAGAGAAGCCAAAAATGAGACAAAGAAACCAGTGAAAGATTAAGAAGGAAAAGTGTTGATACTTATAATTGAAGGTGAAATATAATTAAAAGAAAATCTATTTTAACGCACATTTGTAGCCCTCAGGGAATGGAAGTTTTCGTTTTTTTACGGTTCTGTCAAAACAGGTTTAGGTATTAATAACCATGCTTCAGCACCAGCTGCATTTTGTTTCACTTGTGGCATTTATGGTGATTATTCACATTAATAATTTTGCTGTTAAACTCTTTTACAATTACTGAAAACCATTAATTCCAAAAAGAAATGGATATTCAAGGTTCTACATCACACAGGGCTCGTGTAGCTCCAGTCTGTAAAACATTTTTGATTGTTAGGGTTTGTTAAAAATACCAACGCTGCTGCTTATAATTTCTGTGATGTGTCTTATTGCCACGTCCTTTAATTAATGATAATGTCATCAAAAGACAATGTTATGTCAGGATATTGGTCTCCTGCTGCAAAATAGGAGAGATGAGCCTTTTATGTGTAGAAGCAACAGGGGAACCAATTTTTTGTTGTTGCTTATAATCTCATGAACAGTTTAACTGGAATTTTAATGAACATGACCAGTTAATACAGCTTCCTTAGTCTTTATACATGAAACATAATTGGAAATAGAATTAGGAATAAAACAAGTAATATGACAAATAAAACCTCATCATTAACTGATTATATACAGCACTGTAGCTCATTCAGGGGTTAGACATATCCAGCAAATGTTGCTGGTCTAAAGTCTTTTAACAGTAACAAACTGGTGTTTTCCTCTTTATAATGAAATGAATATATAAACATGGAGCAAATTACAAAGGCTGAAATGTAACAAATATGCATTGCAACGCCATTGATCTTGACACCAAAAGCTTTAGATGCATATTCTGAAATCCAAAGAAGAATAAAGAGCTACACATGGGTATTAACTGCAGGCTTTTAAAAGAGAATAATGTGGATGTTTGCAGAGAAAACTTATGTACTTGCAAAAGAAGTGGACTATAAATATTTAAAGAAACGCTAATATCGAAATTACAGTTGTATTTTCACACTTTTCTCCAAATAGAAGAATCAGAATACATGGCATCCCTAAGGAAAAGGGAATCATTTATATATGTATCAAAGGCTGATCACCTTACATTACACCTTACATTGTTATATTACCTGTTACGGTTATCAAGCATCTGAAGGGAAGACATACAGTACTGCTGTTTTGTTTTCTGTAATAGAATTTGTCTAAAAGCTTCTAGCACTAGTTGCAGAAACAAAGAACACGGAGCTAAATGTACAGAGATTGGACAGAAATCTGATTGGACGCTGTACTGCATTGCTATGTTGTTGTTGACCCTATAGAGTTGGGATACATCTTGGCATGTAATATTGGTTTAAGAATACAACCCTTTTACTTCTGGGCTATATCTCGTGGCAAGATATTATCTTAATGTATGCTATGATCTGGAGTCCAGCAACATTCAGAGTACCCTTCCTGTAGTTTTATAGGGTCTTCATTTGTAATACTAATTCTAATGCAGATTTTGTACATGCCCACTGCCCATAGTTTTCATTAGAGCAGTGTGTCTATATATGAACACATTGCCAAGTGGCTTTTGATTAGTATCAGAGTAGGTTTACTTGGCTCTCTTCCCTATTTTTTGAAATGACACCCTCAGGTTAAATCATGTTCTGTAAGATGCGTTTTCTTGTCAAATAAATAAGCTGCATCTTCATTTTGGATTAATGTACTGCAGTAATTTGGCAGCAAGTATTTCTAAGACAGGGTTTTTAATGTGTACTTAAGTCAAGGTGGGAATAGTCATACTAGATGGGCCATTCATATCCAATATTGAATGCTTCTATTAAACACAAAAGAGGATAATATTAGATATTTTGTGAATCTGTCCCTAAGGTGGGTTACACAGGCACAGATGTACAGAGTGGCTTTGAAAAGCAATCTTTTATCTTTGAAAGTCTAATTAGAAAACATCACATATTCACAGTAAGTCTGTGCTGACACAGACTGCAGCGTTAAGCACCAACAATAAAGAACAAGATCATAAGCAGCTAAAATGACAAATGACTTCTCCATAAATCATGCCTTCACATTGACTGTTGTGCCAAAAGACGATGAATTGCTTAAAGCAAATCATTCAAACATAATTTCTACTTCTAGTTTGAGGAAAGAATGTTCCAACTGCTTTATGAACACAGCTGAATGCACCTACAATTTTGTCTACACTACCTACAAACACTTTTATAGGCATTGGTGACTATGCTGTGACTTTATTTTTACTGCTGCACAAAAACTGCTGCTATCAATAAATGGGAACTGCCAACATTAGAGCCTTTGGGGTATATTTTTCAAAGAGTGAAGTTAAGAGTGAAGTTCCACCACTAGAGGGAAATTACGCTGCTCTCCATTCATTTCTATGGGATTTTGATAAATAGGCCTTTCAAAATCCCATAGAAATGAATGGAGAGCGGCGGAATTTCCCTCTAGGGGCAGAACTTCCCTCTTTGATAAATTTACCCCTTTATCTCTTGTAGGCCAATACAGGAGTTACTGTGTATCTGACCTACCATACCAAATGGTATATTCCTGTTCAGCACCTTTGTTCAGTTTTTCACGTGAGCTGTAGCTTGGTTAGGTCTCTATAATTACACATAAGGTTTTTCTTTGCAAGGGCAATAAATGAAAGAAGCCAAACACAATGTCAGTTGATTAATTGATGTGACGTTATCTTTGGTTACACCTCTTTACCCATTTATGTGGAATATGGAACTGAAACAATTTTTAGTTTTATATTTAAAAAATAAAAAAAACAATTCAAAAGTTCCAGCAGTTGAAGGTCCAAAAAAGCACCAATTTGGTAAATATTAAACCTAATGAACTTCACCAACACAGAAGTTGAGAAATAATAAGAGCATGCTAAGTCTCTCATTACACACAGATTTACTCTGAATATTGAATAGTGAAACCCATTACAAAGGCATGTTTTAGTAATATTCCTCCTAAACTGTGATTTTGCATCTAATCTACAGGGATATAGAAAGTGATAGCAATTTACATTTGTTCATGGTTTTTTGTTGTAAAACTTTATCACCTCTGGGGAGTAAAAGGAAAAAGTTACTGAACAAGTTGAACAACTGTTGTTAGAAAAACATATACCATATAACATATACCAGCATTAGCTACGTATGTAGTTAATTCTTATAAACATGAGCAATTCAGTAAATGTTTTTGTCATCTTGCTATTATCTTACCCAGATAAATAGATTGAGTTGGGTTTCATGATATTACACCCTAAGCATAATCAAACAGCAGAAGAGCAGGCACTCAGGCTAATAAGAATAGATTGTTGAGGCCTAGTTTCCCTCCTGCATCCCAAGTTCTACCTGTCAAATGATTGCTTTATTATAACCTAAATAAACATCTATGTCAATAATGTATATTTATGCCAGCCACTATAACATATATACTTGCTTTTAACATAGTTAGTTACATGGTTAAATTGGGTAGAAAAAAGACAAAGTCCATCAAGTTCAACCCCTCCAAATTAAAACCCAGCATACACACACACACACACACACACCCCTCCACTCTTTCACACAAACCATATATGCCCATAGCTATACTAACTGTAGAGTTTAGTATCAAAATAGCCTTTGATATTATGTCTCTCCAAAAAATCATCCAAGCCCCTTTTCAAAGCATCAACAGAATGAGCCATCACAACATCACCCAGCAGTGCATTCCACAACCTCACTGTCCTCATTGTGAAGAACCATCTACGCTGCTTCAAGTGAAAGTCCTTCTCTTCTAGTCTGAAGGGGTGGCCTCTGGTGCGGTGATCCTCTTTATGGGTAAAAAGATCCCCTGAAATTTGTCTATAATGTACTCTAATGTATTTGTAAAGTTTAATCAGTCCCATCGCAACAACACCAACCTCGACAGTCTACCCTTATAATGTGTCTTCCATCCCTCTAACCAGATTAGTTGCACGTCTCTGCACTCTCTCCAGCTCATGTACATCCCTCCTAAGGACTGGAGTCCAAAACTGCACTGTATATTCCAGATGAGGTCTTACTAGGGATCTATAAAAGAGGTATAATTATGTTTTCATCCCTTGAGGTTATGCCCATTTTTTTATGCAGGACAGAACCCTATTTGCTTTAGTAGCTACAGAATGACAATTAGACAACTTATCTATTAAAACCCCAAGATCCTTCTCACTTAAGGACAATCCCAACACACTGCCATTTAGTGTATAATTTGCATTTATATTATTTTTGCCAGTGCATAACCTTGCATTTATCAACACTGAACCTCATTTTCCAGTTTGCTGAAAATAGCTGCGTGACCAGATAATAAAAAGTGGAACCTAATGATTGTCAGGAAATTAAGATAGCAACAGTTAATAAGAAATTAAAGTTACTTAAAACTAAGTTTGCCTAGATACAGCTTTGCTTATGCATAATGACTGAGTGAATATTAACCAACAAGCTTAAGTCCAATAACTTGCTATGGTGTGAAACATGATAAAGACCTTTTAAGGGGCTGGAGGACAGAGATCTCTCCAAGTTACCAAATGCATTCTGTATAATGTGCTTGATTAATAAAGCTTCCTTCTCTGATAAAACCCTTGTCCTGGCTCTGCTGAAATTCTTGGGGAACAGGGTACAGACCCCTCAAGTGCTTTAAAAAGAAATAGAAGTAGAAAGAAATATCTAATACAATCAGAAACTCATCTATGGATCTCTTCAATTTAATTTTACATTTCTTTTTTAAGTATTTAAACAAACTTCTGCAGTGCTCTGTATGAAGCAGGGATGTTAGTCTGAGAAGTTATCTCTGGTTATTCAGAGAGCTGGACCTATGGGGACATTAATAGATTAACCTAACTTATCTGTGGGAAATAATCAGAAAGTATATTAGTCTGATTAATTTGAATTAATGGTTGCTCAATTATGTGTTCATTAGCACAGCTTTGCAAAACTGAAAAAAAAAAAAA
>CM044444.1:53534747-53546040 GCA_024363595.1 Xenopus borealis
AGGGGACCTTTTTACCCATAAAGAGGATCACCGCACCAGAGGCCACCCCTGCAGACTAGACGAAAAGGATTTTGAATGGCCCAATAAATTTCGGACCTAGTTTAGTAGATGGAACCTGTAGTTTCAAATTCCTTGTGGAGAAAATATATCTCCTGACTCCTGCGTTTATCAGCATGCCTTTTTGAGTGAGCAGTAGCTTCTTTGAGAGACGAGATGAGAGTGGAATGTAGATCCTGCAATGCAGATATCCGATCCTGTACTGCAGGGACAGAAGATGACTTGGGTAATCCAGGAAACATAGAAGGATGGATGCCGTGTTGGCAAAGAATGGAGTCATTCTGGTAGTAGCCTGAATGGAATTATTAAACGCGAACTCCGCTGTTGGAAGGAACTGAACCCAATCATCTTGCTAAAATGCTACAAAACAACACAAATATTGCTCCAAGGTCTGATCTGTCCATTAGTTTGCGGATGAAACGCTGTGGAAAATGAAACTTGGATACCCAATAATCTGCAAAATTTGCGCCAGGATCTAGAGGTGAATTGTGTACCGCGATCGGACACAATCGATCAAGAGTACCATGTAATCTGAATACCTCACGGACCATCAAATCTGCTGTCACTGCAGCTGATGGAAGGCCACGAGCCACGAAGTGAGACATCTTTGTAAACCGATCTACCACCACCAGTATGATATTGTATCCTAGGAAGGTCCACAATAAACCCAGCAACAATGAACTCCATGGCTTTCATTGAACTGGCAGCCATGTTTGCACTTCAGGGCCTTAAGACACCTCTGCTCCCTGCGGATAGGCTGCTGAAACAACCTGCCATTAACTCCTGCCTCGCTGGCTGGATCATTAACCCTCACACTACTTATCCGCTTCACTTCAACCCTAACATGTTGTGATGGCTGATTCTGTTGATGCTTTTAAAAGGGGCCTGGATGATTTGGACAGACATAATATCAAAGGCTATTTTGATACTAAACCCTACAGTTAGTATAGCTATGGGCATATACGGTTTGTGTGAAAGAGTGGAGGGGTGTGTGTGTATGTATACTGGGTTTTAATTTCGAGAGGTTGAACCTGATGGACTTTTTTCAACCCAATTTAACTATGTAACTATAAATAGTCATACCCTGGGCAGAAGTGTTTTGTTCATGGCCATTTAAGTGTGAGCTCTTGTTCCCTTGGCCAGGATCAACCAGAATAACCACTACTACCTTTTATTATATAAGTAAATCCACAGATGAAAGGAAGCCATGATAGTTTGTCTGTGCTACTTGTAACCAGCTCCCCACTGCTCTAGGCTTACAGTGTAATCCAACTCCTCAATCACCTTGTCCCATTATGAGGTGGTGAATTGTGGGACTTGAAGTCCCTCTGCTTTCCAAAGAATCTATTCAAATACCTATAAATAAATATGCTAATGCTCAATGAGTTTCTGTAGGAATATGTAGTTGCATGTAGGAGTTAGAGGGATTAATTCAAACTAAAATAACATTAAATTCAAGAGAAATAAACACAAAATCTTATACAAACAACTGATGTGACTTTTTTTCAACTTTGCAAATGCCAGAGTAGGGATTTTCATTAGTGAGCATTCTTGCTATTTAAAGATTTTCTTATACCTATACTTTACCCCACTTAACCAGGATGCAAAATGGAAAAATTTGCAGCTTTGCAAAGCCATAAAACAACCTGCTGATAGACAGATGGAATAGTGTAATTACACATGGTAGCTGAAGCATTTTTTGGAATTACGAGTGTGGGTAGACAATTAATGTCTTTTCCAGAAGATTAGCCTTCTCCCTCCCGTCTGTGCTTCATTTAGATGGTTGTATCAGTTTTTTTTATTTGGATACTTACATAAGGAAAATTAAAACATCGACCATGTAAATAAATACAATTCTTTGTATCTAGAAATAAGAATTGTATTCAGCTAGTACTTATTTTATTAAGAACCTTTTCCCCTTCATGGACCAAGGATCTAAGACATGCTGAGGATGAAATCACAAAACGGGTGCAAATCTTCACTAGTACACTTACCCAGTCAGCAATTTGTTGTTATCACTCTACTGCAAATTGAAAATTGAAATAAATGCCATATTTTATATACTGAACTTACTGCATCAGCCTACAGTTTCAGCATCTCTCTAACGGTAATGATAATGAGCCTTCAAAGTTGTTACAAGAGCTCACTATCTTGGATTTTGTTCAGAGTGTCAGTGGTATAAAAATACTAGGTTCACTTGTCATAGAGGTTGAGATGGCATGGCTAAATTCTGATATTTATTGTAGTGGTTTCTGGGCTAACATATAATGAGAATATAAATTGATTATGAATCAACCTTGCATCATGACAATAATATTCCACATATACAGCATATTCTGAATTGCCATTTGTTATGAATCAACAGAAAATAAGTTAGAGGAGCTATTTTGGGCATCTTCAAAGGTACATATCTTCTTCTAAAGGGCTGTTGTTGATTTGGGCTGGTATAGAAGTACAAAACATAATATGCAGCATTTCTTGGTTAATGATTTGTATATAAGATGTCTGTTTTATAATCAGAGAAAGATACAGAGTGGCTATCATATATATCCTACATGAAGAATGTTACACTAAAGAAGCTATGTCTTTTGTAGGTTACACCAGTATTCACTTACAGTCACCAGCTGTTGTTGGAGTGGTAGTCTGGTGCACATGGGCCACTAGTTTTTGTGTCTTTGCAAAGACAAATCTCTTCAAGAAACAAGGAGGCTCTAAACAATTATGTAGTTTTAAAGTATGTATTGAGTTTCCTCCTTTAAGAAGTATTAAATTGATGGTAAAATATTTCTGTAAAACTGTATTTTTGTGTTCTTAGAGGCATAGAATGTATGCATGCTGGAATATGCTTTGGACAAAAAAAATCTCCCAGGGACACAAAAACATTAGTGGTTTAGTTACAGGTGTCTAACACCACAATGAATCCAGTATATCATGTGGTAACTCATTACAGAAACCAATTTATTTATAAATAGTGGAATGTTTGATTTTGATGTCATACTCTCTTGGGATCTTAAAGCAAGGGATAAAGGCCAGTGTCTGGTGACAAAGACTGGACACCACTTTGTAGAGCTTTACAGTTTCAGTACAACTGAGGGAAACTGACAGCTCACAGAATAGTGGAACAAATAAGAAAAGTAATCTGAAGTAGATCTGAGAAGTAGTAATACAATTTATACTTAATGTCAAATAACAATTGGTGCAGTTTTTTCAGAGCTTTTTCTGTAAAATATTTACCACCATCACATAAATTTGTGCTGTTGCATAAATAAGGAAATTCAAAAATCAATATTGAGCTCTACATTGAACCACACCACTGAAATAATTTGAAGGAAATGTGCTTAAATTGCATCTTTCAGTTGCAGCAGGCACTTAGCAACCCTTATCACTTGAGTGTCCTTAGGTACTTGATTTTTTAAATAGAGAAAAATGGGTCATTCTTTAATTTTTTTCTGAGTGGTATTTGAACAGAAAATATAAGGAGTAGGGTAGATGAGAAAAAAAAGGATATTCAGTCAATGTAAGCAAATGGCAAGAACATGGCATCTGTAGTGACAAGTAGTAATGGGCGAATTTATTCGCCAGGCGAAAATTCGTGGCAAATTGCCGTGATTCACCAGCAGCGAATAAATTCGCAAAATGCCACGAAAATTTAATTGCTGAAAATTCACTGGTATCAAAAAAACGCGACGCGCCTCGTTCAGCAAATTTTTCGCCAATACGCAAATTTTGCTGGAAATTTGCGAATTTTTCAGCGAAGCGAAATGTGATAGATTCGCCCATCACTAGTGGCAAGTTTCTGGGACAAAGTCCTGCTTTAGATGTTGTGCAATCATGGGAAATCTGTTTATCTCAAGACTCTTCAGTGAACATAATTTGAAAATATTATTGGCCATATTATTAATTTTTCATTTATTTTCTTGGAAGGCTGTCATGCATACCATCTCAACAGCAGTATGATGCCAGGATATCTGCATGTATGCACCTGAAATATAATTGGAAAGTCTTCTGTTTGAATGAAAAAGCTGTGTAATGCAAATTACTATTATAATTTAAAGGGAGGAATGGCAAGCACCCTCTTTGTTGAAAGGGAAGAGAGAGGAATGGTTCACCCCTCCCATATACGAATAGGGCTTTTGTAAAACAGAGGCACTAATTCATTATAACTATGTGATTGAACCCCAAATAAATCTTAACAGCCTGAAAACTGGCACTTTATATTCACAAATGTATTCATTGTCTGCGCAATAGAACACATCTAGTGCATTTAAATTTTTTACAATCACAACCTTCACTGCTAAGGAGGCTGAGGGAAGGGTTCATAAATTATTCCATAGCATCAAAAAATTTTATTTTGGCTTACACAAACATAAGATGTCACAAAAATGGTGATAATGTAATATTAAGTCACAGAGGACTCACTTGGTGGATAGCATCAGCAGGCTGTCAAGCTACAAAGCTGGTCCCAGGGTTCATCAAGACGTGTTTAACCTAAAGGAGGCCAAAACCAGACATGGGAACCAAGTCAGATATACAATAATGATAATTGACATTGTGTGATTAAAAATTTTGATTTAATGCATTATCGTCTTAATTATAGCAAAAAAATAATACATAAGCCACTCGAGAATATGTTGATGATAACCTAAATGGGTGACATTCCCACATTTTAAAGATGGGCGAATTTATTCGCCAGGGGCGAATTCGCTGCGAATTCCCGCGATTCGCCGCTGGCGAATAAATTCGCGAAACGGCAACAAAAATTCGCCCCAGAAAAATTCGCCAACAAAAACGAGTCGCGCGTAGTTTTTGACGCGACGAGCCATCACTAGTTAACACTCATGGCTCTGGAGGGGGTTAGGGGTAATCTTGTGTTTTTTTTTTTTTTTCAAATCAGAGAAAATGAAGAAGAAACATTTCACATATGGCTTTGATCAAACTAGGAGCTGGATAGGCTGACATGTTTTTTTTCACAGACTGACAAATGCAAGAAGATGTACAGTATATAGCTTGAGGCTGCAGTTTTCTGAAATCATCTTGGTGGAAACCATTAGCTGTTTTGGAGTAACAAAGTCTGCTTCCCCTCCCAATCCCCTTCAGAGTGTTTTTCCTGCAGCATCACGAGGCCTTCCCAGGGTAATTGGAGATCAGAGATCCCTTGTTACTCTAAAAGTCCAAGCACAATTTCCAGCCTTTTGATTTGCTGTCTGGCATTCTCTTAACTTGGCACCATGCAGGGAATTAAGTGGGGAGAGCTGGTATATCTTTGCTTTTAAAACCACTGTAAGGCTCCATCAATTCATTCTCAGTAGAAAATAATGTGATCTACACATAAATATATTTCCATTATATATATATATATATATGCCTGGGTGCTGGTCAACACATTAGTATGCAGTGAACAAACAAGCTGCACTCCAAGGACTTCCTTTTAAAATATAAAAAAACTTCACTTTTATATTTTAAAATGAAGTCCTTGGAGTGCGGCTTGTTTATTGTTCAATATATATATATATATATATATATATATATATATATAACTGACCTGCAATTAATAGGCTGTATTGGCTTCATGTTTTCTTTGCACATGTCAGGCTGTTGTAGTATTGCAATGTGGTTTGGCATATTATCTGACTAAGTTCTAGCACCAATTTTCAAAAGTCATATAATAAAGCTATTTTTATAAAACCATATTTTCAATTAAGTTTAATAAATGCTGTGGGATTTTGGACTGAGCACATAACCATTTTCTTTGTTGTGTGTGCCATAAGCTTGCTCAGGTCTAAGTTATGGATGTGTTCCTATTACAGATGAAGCCACTAAACCCAAATATCTCACTTAACACAGAAAATTGTTGTTATGTTTGGTAGCCAAGGATGAGGAAAGTACAACAGTGCTTTATTAACAGGCTCATACAGGCCTAACAGTAACTTAGTCTTACTTTCACTTTCAAGCTGTACAGAAAGGCCTGTGTATACTTAGAACAAGTTCTGTGCACAATGACACCTGTAGGCCATTTGTATAAACACCACATGTTCCCCCTAGTAGGAAAAGTAGGAAAGCATTTGGACCAATGTAATAAACAACAACAATGCATCTTAAAGCAATAATATAAATTCTTTACATTACATAGTCCTGGGTCCATGCAGGTAGCTTTCTGATTCTCTCAGTACGCCTTATAGGTTCATTTTCTTCAGACATACTGCAGTTGAAATCAGGAGTAAGAAAATGTCCTTCATCAAATGGAGCTTCTCCAAAGTCATATCTAACAGGAGCAATATGACTTGAATTCCATCAGACAGTTCATATGTGTATGGTCCTCGCTGGCGTCTCACTTAAAGTGGTGTAGTAAATTTAGATTGTCCTTGTTTCAGTATTCCTGGTTTCTTATAAATTCTTTATTTTTCTTTTCAAAAGGAGGGGGTACAGAAGAAGAAAAAGGGGGGGTGGGACATATATATCCACATGACATGACAAAGCTATGTATACATGGACAAAAACAACAAGTTATTACTCATATATTGTCTTATAAAACATTGAGTGTAAACAATTATCAACATTCCTAAGTCAAGTATTAACAAGATTTCTATTGCTTTAGTCTAGGCTCTTCTGAAGACTATCCATATTTTTGGTGGTGCTTGGGTGGTTGTACCTAAGTTGATGTTTATTGTGTCAGTTTGGTGATTTCAATTTTTCTACCCACGGGAGCCACACTTCCCAATATTTGATACTCTTGTTGTGAATTAAATACGTAATCTCTTCCAATTGTCTCACCTCTTCAACTTTGTGAAGCCATTCCCTAAAGTTAGGGGCTTCGGTTGATTTCCATTTACTGGGGATCAGCCCTTTGGCTGTTTGTATTAAGTTGAGATAAAGTTTATTCTTTATAATATTGTTAGAGTTGTAGTCTAAATTAAAAAGTATAGATTCAGGTTTATCAATGTTAATGTCTACTTCTGTTACCTCTTTTATATACTTCAACACTTTAACCCAGTAGGTATGCAAGGCAGGGCATGTTATCCAAATATGTGTGTGGTTTCCTTCTGTTTGGTTACATCTCCAACATAGCCCCGTACTGTTAGGGTACATTTTTTTTAGTTTCATAGGTGTATAGTGCCATCTTGTCATTAATTTATAACTTGCTTCCCTTGTTTTAGCTGCTTTAGATGTTTTATGAATTGCTTTAAGAATTTCCTTCCACTTAGTCTCATCTATGACTATGTTGAGTTCCGTGGCCCATTCCTGTCTTTGGAGTTCTGGGCTGGTAGCTACTGTGTTGACTAGGAGCTTATATATTTTAGATAGAGGTTTCTTTATTGTTATCGGTGAAGATAGTAGTGACTCCCACTCTGTTTCGGGTCTATCCCATTCTTTCGAGTGTTTAGTTTGTATATATTTGTGAAGCTGGTTATAGCCCCAGGTGTCTCTTGGATGGGTTCTCCATCTTTTTTGGATCTCTGCCAAGAGTATGTTTCTACCATTTTTGATTATGTCTCTTAGTTGAGTTTCTCTATTACCTGTCTTTTCCCATCTAGTGAAAGAGCCTCTTTCTAGGCTGGCTAGGAATTCTGGGTTGTACATTAGGGGTTGTAGTATGTATGGTTCTTTAGATAGGCCTAAATTTAATTTGTTCTTATGCCAAACTTTTAAAGTGGACCCGACCAGTGGGTGTTGCCATGTTTCTGGTGGGATTTTTTCTTTTGGGATCCATAATGAATTAATTAACGGATATTCTGTGGTTAATCGCTCCATTTCACACCATTCTTTTATTCCCGAGGACCAATCTAGTATCCGAACTAGGTGGGCAGCAACAAAGTAAAGGTAAAGATCTGGTAGTCCTAAACCTCCTTTTTCTGTGGGTGCAATTAATATGTTGTGTTTTAGTCTTGGGTTTTTATTACCCCAAACAAATTTTGATATCATAGATTTAATGGATTTGAAGAAGGATTTAGGAACTGTTATAGGTAGGACTTGGATATAGTACAGGATTTTAGGGATTAACACCATCTTTATGGCTTGAATCCTACCGAACCATGATAGTTGGAGTTTCTCCCATTTATTCACCAATTTCTGTAGTGTTGCTAGGAGTGGTAGGTAATTGTCCTGGTAAAGTTTCCCTGTATCTGCCTGTATTTTAATTCCTAGATATTGGATACATGGTTCCGCCCATTTAAATGCAAAGTTTGTTTTTAGTTCTCTAGCTCTGGTTTCTGGTATATTGAGATTTAAGATTTCTGATTTAGAATAGTTCACCTTAAAATTGGAGAATTCTCCGAACTGTTTTATGAGGGCTATTGCTTTTGGGAGTGCCATATTTGGTTTTGTGATGAATAGTATTCCTGGTTTCTTAATTCTGACTAAAGATCCAGGCTGAAAGTGTACTTCTCTCGGACCACGTTTTCTATCCGTATAAGCCTTGCATTTGGCTTAGTGACGTTTCAGAATGTCAGCAGTAGATGATTTTGTAGGCACAGTATTTTGTGGAAATTTGATATCTGCAACATGTAACTTAGTGCGCATCTGTGTGCCACATAATAATTCAGCTGGAGATGATTGTGTTGTTGCATGGCATGTTGCTCTGTAGTTATGTAGGAACTCTGTTGTAAATACTTTCCAAGATTTCCCAGTAAGATTTGTTATCTGTAGTGCTTCTTTCAGACTTCTGTTGAATCGCTCGATTTCTCCATTTGCTTGTGGGTAATACACTGAAGATGTCCTATGCACAATATTCCTCTCTCTCAGAAAGGATTCAAACTCATATGAGACAAACTGTGGTCTGTTGTCTGATATTAACTCCTTTGAATTTCCTTCTCTGCTGAGGACTGTAGACAGAAATGTTATTACTGTAGCTGATGTTACATGAGAAACAAATGCAATTTCAGGCCATTTACTGTAATAGTCTTATCAAGGTTATAGCACATCTACAATCTATAGGTACATCTGCAAAAGGACCGACAATATCAATAGCAAGTTTTTTCCTTGATAAATCAGGAAATGATACTGGCTGAAGTGGTGGTGTATGTGTGAAAGCTGTTTTATCATGATTCTGACAAGTAACACAAGAATTAATTGCAATTACCACATGTACATCCATTGCTGGCCACCAGTATAGTTCTCGTAGTCTTTGTTTTGTATGTACAATTTCTTGATGACTCTCATGTGCAAGTTGTATGAGCTTTTCTCACAAGTCTCTGGTACCAATAAATGGTGAGTGCCATGGACAACATAGCCATCTAGTCTAATCCTGTAGTAAGGTTGAAGATCAGGACTGAGTTTCTTCTCAGCATTTGGCCATTTGCTTTGTAAGATTTCCCGTAGTTTTACTTGAATTGGACATGTGAGGCAAGCAGGTGTAACTGTGGATGATAGTAAATCAATCAATGTACAACTTCTATGTCCTCATCCAGTGTATCAGAAGCTGCAGGTAAAGGTAAACGTGACAAACACTCAGCAGTAACATTTTTCAAACCTGGTTTGTATTGCTTTTTGTAGTTGAAATTCAGTAGCCTTGCTGACCATCTAGCTATACGCATTCCAGCTCTTCCTAGTCCCTTTGTTGTAAGTAGTGTAGTTAAAGGGCTATGATCAGTGCATAAGGTAAATTCTCTATCCCATAGGTTGGTTCTCTATTTTCTGTTGCCCAAACACATGCTAGAGCTTCTTTTTCAACAGTTGAATACTTACGCTCTGTCTCTGTAAGTGTTCTGGATGCAAATGCAACAGTTTTCTCTGTAAGATCAGCATAGATCTGTGTGAGAACTGCAACAACAGCATAGTCTGAAGCGTCTGTAGTAACCAGAGTGGGTAGTGCAGGATCAGATAAAGCTAGCACTGGACTGTTCACAATTAGCTTTTTCACTATTTAAGGATATGTTGAGCAGATTCTAACCACACCAGATTAAAGTGCCAGGTAGTAGTGTTCTAAGTGGCTCCACAATTGAAGCATAGTAGGGAATAAACTTAGAATACCAAGAAGTAAGACCTAAGAAAACTTGTAAGGTCTGGAAATCAGATGTAGTAGGTGCTTGTGTAACTGTGTTGACATTGTCAGGGTCAGGCAGTAATCCATCTTGTGAAATTATATGACCCAGAAATGACAGCTGAGTTTGTCAGAGTCCTGCAGAATCAATGCATTTCAGAACCTTTTCCAGGTACTTGTCATGAAGATCCATAGTTTGAGCGTAGACAATTATATCATCCAAGTAGCATTGTACACCAGGTATGCCATGGAGTATAGAAGACATCAGTCTTTGAAAACAACTTGTTGCTAAAGCCAGTCCATAAGGTACACTCTTGAACCGAAACAAACCATCATGGGTGATAAATGCAGTGAGGTCTCTGCTTTCCTCATGCAGTAATACTTGATGATGAGCACTCTGAAGATCCAAAGTAGAAAAGAATTTTGCTCCTTGGAGTTCAGAAAGTAATTTCCTCTATATGTGGCAAGGGATGATTATCCATAACAAGTGTTTTATTAGGTTCACGGAGACCAATACACAATACATAAATACCTCGTTTTCTTCATTGTTACAACAATTGGTGAATCACTGGATTCTGATTTTTCAATCACATCCTGCTCTACCAGGTTCTTTAATTCCTGCGAAACAGTTTCCCTTATAGAGAAGGGAAATCGCCTCAATTTACAAAGTGTTCTGTGGATTCACCATTACGTTGTCCACGTTGGTGGAACTTACGTACTGTATATCTTCAGCAACCACATTTACTCTTGGCATGAAAAAGTTCTTTATAGCAGTAAAAGCTGTTTCACAAGTCTCATCAGGTAATGGTAATGTATAGAATATACACTGTCACTCTGTTCCCAGGCAGAGTAAGTAACTTATTACTTTTACTTTCAAGCTGTACAGGAAGTCCTGTGTATGCACAGTACAAGTCCTGTGCACAGTGATACTCGCGGGCCATTTGCATAAACACCACAATGGTGTCACAGCATACCATCTTATCAAAGAATTCATCATTGTGCAAAATGGTGCTTTGGTATGCTAATGAAAAGGTTAAATGCATTAAATGAGTTAAGATGACTTTAGATAACACAGTTTCTTCAATTAATCCAGATCCATGACACATTTGTACATGCTCCTTGTAAATGAAAATATGGATAAATGCAGTAAGCACCTTTAGTTTAAACTGCAAAATATATAACAATAGCATGCCTTTTCCCCTACTTACACGAAAAAGTATCGTTGCTCCATATCTAGAAGTAATGACACTGAAGATATCC
>CM044444.1:53547172-53576318 GCA_024363595.1 Xenopus borealis
ATCTCAACCATGCCTTTTACTCATGTAACTCAGTGCCATGATGAGAAATAAAGAGGGAATTCCAAATGACTTAGAGCAGTGATCCCCAACCATTAGCTCGCGAGCAACATGTTGCTCACCAACCCCTTGGATGTTGCTCTAAGTGGCCTCAAAACAGTAGCTGATTTTTGAATTACTTGCTTAGAGGCAAGTTTTGGTTGCATAAAAACCAAGTGTACGGCCAAACATTCTCTCCTGTAGGCTGCCAGTCCATATAGGGGTTACCAAAAAGCCAATCAGAGCTCTTATTTGACATCCACATGGACTTTTTCATGCTTGTGTTGCTCTCCAACTCTTTTTTAAATTTAAATGTGGCTCACGAGCAAAAAAGGTTGGGGACCCCTGACTTAGGGTAATGCGTTTAGATGATAATTTGAGCCTCAAGGCCTCACACCAATTCAATTTCCTGCAAAATCTGCTGACATCCTGAGCATATTTTTCCACATTTCTATCATGGGCACAATGCTCCTGCAAAAGGATGGTTTTATGAAAAGCATACCAAGAACTTCTGATGTTTTGTAGACTATTATACTCTTCCAATCATGATGCCCTACAGGGTCATTGCTAGTATAATCCTTATAGTGAACCAAAAATGTTGTCGACTCAATAGTCACAATTTTGCTAATATACAGATATTTTTGATACCATATGACAGACCAATTCATGTTAAAAAAAGAGACTTAAGCAGCAGTTTAGAAAACAGCCTATTGTGATTCATTTTTAATGAAACTAGCAAATATTACTGGCCATTGATTTTGTTCTCCAACAGAGATCTGTGCAGGTCAATTTCATAATGAAGTTTAGAATCATGATGACAAAGGAAAAGTAAAGATAATTAGAGAAAATCAAATCCTATTTCTTGAAGCAAGTGAGAGGACTGTAACTCTGCAACAATAGTGCATGTGTCATCAGAATGTAATTAATATTATATATTCATGTACTTAGTCAAAGTCAAAACCAATATATATTGTTTTTGCTTCATAAATGAACCATGTAAATGATCTGGCATTTAATAAATCAACATTAATATGGCACTTCTTTCATTTAATAAAACTATCCTTTCAGTCAGATATATTTATGAAAAACGCATGCAATACCCAACTTTTATTGGGGTAGACCAATCAGTAGCAGGGATAAGATATTCATATATATTATTTTATTGCAGCACCTTTCCCTCCATGGCTTCATCCAACAGAATATATTAGTATGCTGCAGGGACCCCATTCATCATTGACATGGGTGCATGTTAACTGGTATTGATACTGGTCATAAAGAAAAGCATGCTACTGCAACCTTAATTGAAGAAAAAAATTATTTGCTTTCAAACTTTTAAATGTTTTTATTGTGTCTCTAGGGGGCAGATTTACAAAATTCACATGAAGAAGAATTGCAAATTCGAAACTTCGAATAGGCAAATTTGACCATCGAATATTCAAATTCGAATAATTTGAATATTCAAATAACATTTTATTCGAATATTCGGTGGTAGAATTTTTATTTTTATTCGACCACCTAGTTCGCCAGATCAAAGCTACCGAATCGGGAATCATTATTTTTGATCAAAAAAAAAATTCAATTCAATCCCTTGAATCGATCGATCAAATTTTTCCTGTTCGATCGTTCAATCAATCGAATTGCGGTAAAATCTTTCAAATTTGAAGGATTTCACTTCATTTCACTTCACCTACATGGTCGAATTTCAAATTTTTTTCAATTTGAAATTTGACCAGTGATAAATCTGCCCCTAGGTGTTGCAATAGGAATACAACTTCCTTCCTTCAAAGGAATTTAAAAAGCAGAATAACCACATTTGTCCATTTCTTCTGTAATATTTTGCAGTAACCCAAGCTGAATGAATAAGATGATCAATGCAAATGATACTGTAACATTGTCTAGCCAATTCTCTGAACATAGTGATGAAAAGTCTACTATGCAATTAGAATGGAAATTACAATACACTGTAGGTAATGCAATAACAGTAACTCTAGTCATAATAATTCATAGCAATCTGGTGCTTATTTCATAAAACTACATGCCACTTGCAGCTTAGCTGCTGCACTGCAAGTTAAGACAAGGTAAGCGTTGCATCATTTTAACTCATTAAACCCCCCTAAAGTTTTCTCAACTGTAGCACATACTTATGCCAACACCCACAGCCCACTAGATTGATATCAAACTATGCTACCATGTTTATTGATTTCTGTTTGACTGCCAGTTACTGTACTTGCAGACCGTAGAAAAGCAAGCTAGGAACAGTTCAAGGCCAATACCTTCAGAGCTCAGGCCTCCCTTCTAATCATATTGGGTAGATAACATGAAAGCATCACTTTATAAGACTGCTGCATAAATTCACTCCGCTAAGCTGTGTGCTCCTGCTGGAAAATAGAGTATGTCTGTCATTTAATTTAACATGGCTGGTGATGATGAATAGTTAATTATACAGAATATGTCTGGTATTAAATTCGCTTGAGTCAATTCCATGTGAGAGAAAAACAAATATTTTTTCTCTCGTTGTTGTTCTCTACAGGGCTACTGAAAAGTTTAATTTTTTTTCACAACAGGTGGGCTGTTCCTAACAACATTTTCTACAGAGCCATTGAATATAAAAACCTGAAACCCTTTTTTCTTAAGTGAAAGGCTTTTTCACTGACAGGCAATAGAAATCATAGTATAGATAAAAGCTAATATAAACTACAAAAGCAGCAAGGGCAACTAGTAGTTTTCCTTAGTTTCAAGAGAAGGTTTTCATTTGCCAAGTCAGATTATACACTATTTATAATAATAATTTGCCCCACAAGTCTAGGGAAGAATAACATGCTCTAAAATTTACTTATTTGCTTTGTAATACAGGTATGGGCCTGTTATCCAAAATGCTTGGGACCTGGAGTTTTCCATTATAATGGATCTTTCCATAATTTAGATCTTTATACCTTAAGTCTACTAGAAAATCATTTAACCATTAAATAAACCCATTAGGCTGGTTTTGCTTCCAAATCTAAATCCAATCGAAAGACTACTTATATGTTTGTTTGGATCAAGTACAAGGTTTATTATTACAGAGAAAAAGGAAATCACATTTTAAAATTTGGATTATTTGGATAAAATGGAGTCTATTGCAGATGGCCTATACCTGTATAGAATTCCATTGTTTATATACAGGTATGGGACCTAGATGGATTGAGACATGGGGCTTTGCAAATAACGGATCTTTTTGTAATCTGGATCTTCATAATTTAAAGCTACTAAAAATAATTTAAATATTAAATAAACCTAACAGGCTGGTTTTGCCTCTAATAAGAATTAATTATATCCTAGTCTAGATCAAGTACAGTGTTATGTTTTATTATTAAAGAGAAAAAGGAAATCGTTTTTAAAAATGTTTATTATTTGGATAAAATGGAGTCTACGGGAGATAATTCTGAGCTTTCTGATTAACAGGTTTCCAGTACTTATCTCTGCATGTGCCCACTGGTTAAACACTAGAGCTCCCATGATTATTTTAACTTGAGTAGTATGGTGATGACGGTGGAGTTATCCACAATGCTCTGGACTTGGGGTATTCTGGATAAGGATGTCTTTCTAGAATTTGCATTGCCATACTGTAGATTTAGCAAGTCTGCAAAAATTTATTTAAACATGAAATAAACTCAGTAAGACAGTTTTGCCTCCAATAAGGATTCATTACAAAGTACTGTTTTTTTATATTTATTGTATTGCATAGAATAAGGAATTAATAAAAAATTTTATTATGTGATTAAAATGGGGTTTGTGGGTGGAGCTTTCTGGATAACGAATTTCCAGATAACAGATCCAATGCCTGTTTTAGTATGGCTGTTGCATACAAAAACAATATGTGATAAACTATGAGTCCATGACTTGTGTATACAGTAACATATACCTATTAGTGATTTCTCTTATTCATCTTATACCATTACCTGCAAATTGAGTTTTTTAGACAAACGTGAATTAAAAGATATAGACATAATTATACACCACTGTATTTCTATCTCCATCACCATGGAAATGTAATCTTTGCCCTATGCTACAAGCAGAGAGAGCATTGTAGAAAAGGACGATCAAGTTATAATTTGAAGTGAAGCTTGATAACTGCCACTTCTGAATGGAAGCTGATTAGAGAGAGACTGCTACTGATAAATACATAATACGAATTGTTTTTCAAGTGCTTAAATGGTTTCAGTGCTTAAAAAGCAAGTATACTCTAGATCTTATAAATCCTTTTATTCTTGGTTGCTGTGTAATCAAGTCTTTCCAATTAAATTGGGGAAGAAAAGATTTGCCCTTCATAACAAAAGCAGGTATTTTGTGATAAAAGCTCTTTGCCAGTTCCTTGACACAAGCTGTGCCACACTGAATGAAGCCATCAGAACTTTATGATTCTAAAAGCCATGTGTACAAAACACTTCTTTAGCACTGTAGTAAAAGAAAAATCTTCAATAAACAGTCTGCTGTTCCCTGATTCAGCAAGTCCCATATGAAAACCCTCCCCCTGCTTCAATCGAACACAGTCTTACTCGTTTAATTGTATAGCAGGCGACAATATGGAAGATATTAATCAGAGAGGCTAAGGGAATAAATGTAATAAATAGTCTATTAAGTTAAACAATTTTTCAGCTCCAATAGCGAACAAAGCATACTTTCTCTGTGCTTCATTACCTCCTGTAGTTGTGAAAATGGAAAAAAAAATCTTGCTTTAGCTTTACCCCTTCTAATTAGGTGATAAATTTCTGTGGATACACAAAAGCAGGGAAAGCCACCTGCTCTTGTTTGAACTGCGTGCTGCAAGCAAAGCCTTGTCTAAGCTTATACTCTAATGCTCAAGAAACAGAAGGACTCTGGTACATATTTAATCTAATGTTTATCCTGTGCATACACAAGTAATGATATATATATAACAGGAAAGAGTTATCATAACAATAATAATAGAACAGATGCAAAGTGTGTTACCCATAGCAACCAATCTAGTTGAATTCTACATACTGATTGGTTGCTAACTATATGGTCTCTATTGCACTGGCTAGGCCTGCAGAGAATTGTTGTGAGTTGTAGGTATACTATAAGTGAGGTAGATTAACAATAGCATGGTAGGAACCAGACTATTAATTGTTTGGTCACATCCCACCTGACTAATTTTTTCCATTTCCATTACCTTGTGTTAAAAATTGCATCAAAAGCAGCATGGCATCACATTCAAGTCATTGTGTCTGACTATGGGCTTTCCAAAAAAAAGCCAGGACTTCACAATGGAACTGCTTTCCGATAAGCCATATTTTCTCCTTAACAATGTAACTGAAGAAGTTGCAGTTGGACTTGGATTTTTACTGTTGAGTTCTTTTGTCATACCTACCAGGAGCTGGCATTCTGTGTCAGGGATTTGTTACTTGGCTTTCCATAGTTCTAGTGCTAATGGGGGGGGGGGGTGTAATATTACTCCAACTTGTAGTGCAACAGTAAAAATGACTGAAGAGCACAAGTCACATGGTTGAAGGCATCTGGGAAACTAACATGTCTAACCCCACCTCAGATTTCAAAATTAAATGAAAAAACATGTTTGCTCTTTTGAAAAACTGATTTCAGCACAGAATTCTGCTGGAGCAGCATTTTAATAAAAAAAATGTTTTTCCATGACAGAATCCCTTCAACTCAACAAAGGCCACAAAAACACAAGCAAATGCAATTCAGGGGCCAAATGAGCAACAGTGGGTATACAAAAACCTATGCAAATTTCTGCAGTCCACTAAATGCTACACTGCAATTTCTCTGATAATAGACACGCTGAAAATATACAGCAACAGACACATTAGGATCTTAATCCAGCCCTGACAGTAACATCAGTGTATGTAGGAAAAATGTCTTAGGATCTTATAAAAACTCATAAGCATTTGCAAGTTTTTATGAGATCCTTAGACTGTTGAAATACAAAAAGTAGCATGCAAAATCATGTATAACCTAATATAATCTAATTCCCATGATTTTAACTTGAAGAAGTTTAAGTTGATTTGATGTGGTTGGGCCTTTAAGGAGCATATTTATCAAAGAGCAGATTGTTAATCTATCCAAATGCCTTCTGCTTATCTCTATTCAGTGACAAATACTTTTCCTCTGTGAGTTTTCTACAGACAAAATTCTTGTCAATCATCAGGAAAATATGCAAAGAAGCACTGAACATAGTAAATATGCATATTTATTAAGAATTTAACTTTCTTTTCAAAATATTGCACAGTATATAAATATGGCAAAAACTTGCTGCTTCCAAGCTGTCAAATCCTGTTAAATTCTCTGAGGGGAGGGTGGTTCAAAGGTTCTTGCTATTTGACTTAAGGGTTATCAGAAGACCTTCATGGTCTTTAAATACAGGATTATGATTATCCAACATGTTTGAGACAGGGTTTTTTTTCCAGATAAGGGATATTTCTGTAATTTAACCATACCTTGAGGGGCACATTTATCAAGGGTCGAAGTGAAAAGTTGAAAATTAGAATTTTGAGCTATTTTTGTTAAGGATGCACCAAATCCAGGATTCGGTTCGGGATTCAGCCTTTTTCAGCAGGATTCAGATTCGACTAAATCCTTCTGCCTGGCCGAACAGAATCCGAGTCCTAATTTGTATATGTAAATTAAGGCCAGGGAGGGAAATCACGTGACTTTTTGGCACAAAACAAGGAAGTAAAAAATGCTTTCCCCTTCCCACCCATTATTTGCATATGCAAATTAGGATTTGGATTCGGTTTGGTATTCGGCGGAACCTTTGGGAAGGATTCAGGGGTTCAGTCGAATCCTAAATAGTGGATTCAGTTCTTCCCTAATTTTTGACTAGGGAATAGCCCAACGTCGATTAGAATTTGCAAACAAATTTGAAAATTCGAATTTTGACATTTATCATGTACTGTCTCTTTAAAGTGAGGAACTTTGAAATTTTTTTTTTTTGGGAAAAACCTTGAATCAAATTCGATCAAATGCGATATTACTTTGATTTGTACGATTCTAATTTGATCAAATACGTACCTTGAAGTCCCGAAGACGCGAAAAGAGCCGAAGTGATGAAAAGAGCCGGACTTGATGTCCTGAAGCCGCGAAAAGGCCCAAAGTCGCGAAAAGAGCCGACCTTGACTTCCTGAAGTTGCAAAAAGTCCCAAAGTCATAAAAAGACTGAAGCCACACGTTCAGTTCTACTGAGCACCGTGTGTTTTTTATTAAAACCCTAGCCACAAATGTATTATTTTAATACACTTAATATATTCTCTGGGGCCCCAATGTTTTTTTTTAACTTGTAAGGGAGGGCCCTGGCACCTACATTTTTTTTACCACCAATGATATGAAAATATGAAAAAAAAAAAAACCTTTCATGTGAGGCCCTGGCACCACAGTTTGGTTTTTAACATATAGGGGACCCTGACCATCAATAGCTTTTTATAAATTGTGGGGGATTACTGTTTTTAGCATTGACGTCTGTGTGGTCTTTTTAACTGCGGGGTGGGTGGGAAATGGGGTAGGGCATGGGGTCCAGGGTGGGTGAGGCCAATGTGGACCTCAAAAATTTAGTTGTACGGGGCCCCACGATTGTTAATGGTGGCCCTGGCAAAAACCATTTTTTCCAAGTTTTTCTGCTTGTACTTGGCTGGAAAGTTCCCAAGAGCTAGAAGTGTATGGCACAGATTCCTCATACTGAACTCAATAGGTATTTTATAGATGGCTACAGTTTACATAGGTGTTTCCCTTCTGTTTGTTCTGTTCAATGTACATACAGTAAGCTGAATAAAACAGCCTGGTTGGCTCCTTAATATCTATAATGACTTCTATACAGCCCTACATCAGAGATGAAAATGTTATAGTTATACATACTCTGTTTTCTTATTTTCTTATCTTTATCTGACCTCTCGGGTGTCTAATGTTCCTGCATAGTTGCTTAAGGTTAATCCTCTGAAGAATGTGTATATAAAATTATCCTCTGAAGAATGTGTTTATAAATTCTTTAGAGTATCACCTGCAGAGAAAACAGTTCTTAGTATAATGCTCAAGTTGGCTGAATAAAGGTTATCACGACCTGCAAGAAAGATCCAATGAATAAACAGAGAGTGAGATGAGGAAGCTACAAAATAACATTAATAAGAATCAGAAAAAATGATATGGCAGAGAGAGATGTTATGCTGCAATAAATGATCCCTGTCGCCTAGCATCCAGGTAACAAGAAACAAGGCTGGCTCTGTGGATTGTTTATTACAGACATCCAGTGATGGGCAGACAGATTAATAGAATAGTCATTTTCCTTTTATATGAGCCTTCTACTGTCACTTCTCCTATCAAAAGAGATTTGTAGAAATGGCATCTTAACCCATTGCTTGCTTCAGCAGTATACTATATGCAGTTCTGATAAAAAAATAAATTATTTTTATTCTGCTTGTCTGGAAAAATTCTTACGCTAGTCAATTTTATGTACTCTAATATGTGTTCTTACAAGAAATCCCTGAACCTTCTGTTTAATTGCCCCTTTATAGAGTCTTCCTTCTGTAGAGTATACAGTATACAGAATAATCCACCATTCAGCTACAGCTAAAGAGCTTAGCTTGGTTTAAAGGGTTTGTTCACCTTTAAATGAACGTTTAGTATAATGTAGATATTCTGAGAGAATATACAGTTGATTTTAATTTTTTTTTATCAATTGCTCCCTAGATTGCAATATAAACAATCTGGTTGCCAGGGCCCATTTTACCATAGTAACCATGTATTGATTTGAATGAGGGACTGGAATATGAATAGGAGAGGGCCTATATAGAAAGCTGAGTAATTAAATGTAGCAATAACAATACATTTGTAGCTTTACAGAGCATTGTTTTTTGTAGATGGGGGTCAATGACCCCACTTGAAAGCTGAGTCAGAAGACAATGACAAATAATTAGAAAACTAAAAAGAAAAGACTGTAGGCCAGTTGAAAAGTTGCTTAGATTTAGCTATTCTATAATTGTAAAAGTTAACTTTCTCTGCGCCAATAATCTGCTTGACCCCATGCAGTCTGGCTCTCGACCTGCACACTCTACAGAGACTGCCTTATGTAGAGTTGCAAATTATCTCCCTACTGCTAAGGCCAAGGGACATTACTCATTATTCTCATTCTATTGGACCTATCCTCTGCTTTTGATACTGTTAATCATTCTGTTCTAATGCAAGTTCTCCATTCAATTGATATCCGTGATCAAGCTGCCTCCTGGTTCTCTTTCTACCAAGATCACAGACTGCTTAGTATCTATCTCTTTCTGGATGAACCAATGTCACCTCAAGCTCAACTTGGCGAAGACTGAGCTCATGGTTTTCCACCCAAACTGAGCCCTTCTCTTGCTTTCACCATTACTATTGATGGCATGACCATTAACCTGGTTAATTCAGCACGCTGCTTGGGGTCATCTTTGACTAGTCCCTTTCATTCTCTTATCATATTAATAATGCTACCAAAACTTGTAGCTTCTTCTTCCACAATATGGCCAAGATACACCAGTAGTGATGGGCGAATCTATCCCGTTTCGCTTTGCTGAAAAATCAGTGAAACGGCGCACGTCTAGTTTTTGACACGTCGCGTCATTTTCGCCGCGTCATTTTCAATGCGTGTATCGTTTTTTTTCCCCCCACACCAGCAAATTTATTTGCCACCGGCGAATCGCGGGAATTCACCGCAAACGCCCATCACTATACACCAGATTCTTTCACAAACAACAGCCAAAACAGTAATCCATGCTCTTATCTTATCCCATTTAGACTACTGCAATCTCCTCCTAACCGGTCTTCCTGGCTCTCATCTCTCTCCCCTCCAATCAATCTTAAACTCTGCTGCCATGATCCTTCTGCTCTCTCCTAAAAGAGAACCTGCTCAATCCCAACTAAAATCCTTAGCTTGGCTGCCTATTAAGAAAAGAAGGGCATATAAATTCCTACTACTAACATTCAAAACCCGTCACGCCTCTGCTCCTCACTACATTACTTATCTTGTCTTGCTATACATTCCTGGTCAACTTCTCTGCTCTTTTCAGAGTCACCTTCCCTTCACACCATCACATCCACTGCCAACTCTCGTCTCAAACCCTTCTATCATGCTGCTCCTTACCTCTGGCATTTCATCCCTGAATTCCTCTGTAAGGAACCCTTTCTCAATCTCTTTAAGAAAAAAACTAAGAGCCTACCTTTTGGAGCACTAGAGCATTAGCCTAGTCCTGTGCCTACTGACTATGCCTTACCTTGTGCACTTTTTCATCTCCAATTTGTGCCTGTATATTAGCCTCCATCCATTAGACTGTAAGCTCTACAGGGCAGGGCCTCCTTCCCACATAACACTTAAGCTATTTGTCCTTATATGATTCTGTATACAGTATTGTATATTTATTATGTGATTTGCATTCCCCGTGTATACTTATATATATTGTACTTTTATGCACTGTACAGCACTGCAGCTCCTTAACAGTACTTTACAAATAAAGTTATACAGTACATACATACAGGTTATACATGCATACATTTGAATGTCATGGAAACGATTAAATTTGAGGAGAAAAAACTTCTCCAAAATTCAGTTCTGTTTTTTTCCCATAGACCTCAATAGCATTTTCACAGGATAAATAGTGTGATAAGCTTCTCTGAATTGAATTTCATCTCAAATTGAATCTTGTCCATGACTTTTCAAGTGATAAACCTTTTTTTTCTGAATTGAATCTGGTCTTATCTGTCCTACTTCAATAATACACCAGACACAAACTGATGTTGGATTTTTGGTAATGCTTTAAGTTCATTCATAATGCATAAAAAGATGAAGGTCAAAGGTTTATAACCATTTTCCTACCTTAGTTAACAGTACAATAAAAACATACAGTTCATTGTAAGAACAGAAAAACCTACATTGTCTGATATGAATAGAACAACACAGCTAACTGGGGATGAAATAGCTTAAGTGGGTGGTATCAATATATTCTACCTAGTCAATACCTTATGAAACAAAAGAACAATCATATTATAGGTGTACTAAATACTGTATCTCTAAAGCAATACTTAGTCATAAATAAATCAAGCTATTTCATTTAGCTATGAATAACCTATTAGAACACCGCCCACTCATGTAACAATGAAAAAATATACAGAAAGAATAATAATGGAATCCTGTAAATTAAAGCTATTAGCTTATATTTTACTGTCTATTTCAGGGAATACAAAAAATTGTACAATTGCCTGTAAACTGTATCTTTTGTACAAATTGTATGGCATTTGAAGTGTTCTTCCTTAACAGATGTTTCTGAAGTAACATTTTCCTTCTCCTAAAGAACCATCCTCTTGTACTATCATAATACTTGTCCAATTTCAGGTCTGAATATACAGATTTCATCTTCATTAAAAACAATTGTAAAGGTCACCAGTAAATATATATAATTTAGATATGCATTCAAACAGAGGATATTTGCAGACACCTAGAAAAGCTTCAACAGAGCCAAACTAAACAATTACGAGGTAATAGTGCACAGTATAGGTATGGGATCAGTTATCTGTAAACCCATAATCTAGCAGGATCTGAATTATTAGTGTATATTTCAAAATTGACTGTCTTCTTGAGGGAGGTTGATAAATCAAAATGACTGAGGTGTGGACATACTGTACCTACCCAAGCTCAAATTTAACTGGTAAATTGGAGTTTGTGTGTCTTGAGAGCTTCAGCCAAAAAATACTGTTTTTTATCTCCTGGATGTGCTGTTGATAAATTTAGCATTTTTATAGACAAAGGGGCGAACAACTGCTCAGCATTCAGGCAGCATGGCCAAGCAAAGAGGGAACTTTAACAGTTGTTTAGCAGGAATGAGACTCTAGGGAACAGAACCATAAAATAATAGCCTGACTTTTCCTCGCCTTTTTATGGATCATGCTCAGCGGATGGATTGTCATAATAAAGACATACGGTGAAAGCTTTAATCTGTGCATGACCAAACTACCCCTCCGAGGGACAAAGTAGTCCTGGCCCCTTTTCGTTATGAATTGACCCACCATCAACACTATTAAGAGAGTCCCAGCACCCAACATAAAACAATAAACTATTAAATGGATGAACTGCTGTTTAGCCATAAGATACTGATCTGTGGGAATCTGTGTCTTTAACTCCTACTATACCAACAAAACATGGTCATATTCTGCTATACTCTAGAAAGTCAGAGAATTAACACAAATGGCTAAAAGAATTAACATGATGGTTAAATAGTTATGGGAGTAACCTGCTCATAATTTTCTATTCATTAGATATGAATATGACAGAGCATGTCATAGATTTACATGCTTACCAAGAACGCAGGATCTATACAATCCACAGTTAAATATTTTATTTAGCCAAACATTTCCATTGAGAAAATGCAGACTTTAATTTACAGTTTGGTAATATATTTAAGGAAGCGTTAGCCAATTCAGCAGAAAAACAGGGATTCTAGGAGTTTGTCTAAGAGTTTGTCTAAGAGTCAGCAGCTTTATGTAAATGACATTTTTGCATCTAGATCACAAGGGAAATTAGAAGGAAAGTAGATGTTGTGGGAATTCTTTGGCAAGGACTACAGTGAAAATCTAATCAAAGTTTTCATTAAAATTTCCATTCTTTCCAGAGATGTTTAGAACACTTTAGACTAATGCCTATGGTCTTTTGAAGAGGCAAATGGTTAAAAGAACAAATTTAATCATTTATGACGTGCGGATCAGTAAGCCATCTTCTTCTCTTGGAGAAGAAAGACTCAAACAGCGGTGTCTGTGCCTCTGTGTGTTATTGCTTCAATGTAGCACCAGCTTAGATCTGCATTGCACCAAACATTCTCTAAATCTTGTTGACCTGTAGCTATTTGATCACATACTATACTCCCCAATAAATAATAGGGAAGCAACAATTTAAAATGTAGCTTGTGTTTTTAAATTGGTGGTTGGTAATTGCAGAGACATTGCTAGGACTGGATAATAATAAGCTTTATTACTTATAATAAACATTATTATTTATTATCTGAATATTACTCCTTTCAGAGTGCCTAAGCACTAAGGAAGGTCCTTCATATATATATATATATATATATATATATATATATATATATATATATATATATGTATAATAAATATGATTAAATTCAACTATTGTCAGCAGTTACCTTTAATATGCATTAAATGTTTAAGGGTTAAATGGATAGCTTAAGTGCATGGGGAATCATTATGCTATTATTGTTGCCAAATATTATTTGGTGACACTTATTTATGGCTTACTGGATCCCACAGATTACATTCTTTACCAGGCATTGATTGGTTGTCTGTGGGTTACTGGCACAAATGTGCCCAATTTTGAGAAATGAGCCCCAAGGTGCTCATTTAGGTGCTCTCCTAGCTTATGGATCATTGCATTTTACTTGGGCCCTCCAATATACTGTTGTGAGCTACTTGTAGTGAACAATGCAATTATGCTAAAGCTAAAAAAAAATCAAGCACCCCATGTATTAAAAGATGGTGTTACATTCAGTGTTATGCCAAATTACTCATATGAGTATGAGTGGTTATTGAACACTTGAAATTTTTTTAAATCAGATTAAATGTTAGATTTTAAATTAAGATTTAGACAAATTCAGTAGAATTAAATGTTCTTTCCTACAGCACATGCACATGAGCATTACAGCATTCACATTTGGTTCTAACTTCTACAGGGACATTCTTAAAGGGGCTGTTCACCTTAGACCATATTTTACATTTGATAAGCCCCTGTGAGAAAATAATTTTTGCAAATCATCTTTGTTATTCTGAATGTTCTGTTTTGAGGCTACAGACCTGATAAGCCACAGATCAGCCCTGCTAAAGTGATCTCTTCTGTGCTTTCAGCTCTCTGTAGGGGATTTCCTAGCCAAACAGGCAGCCAAACAAAAAAATCTGGGAATGCTTTTTTCTTCTGTTTCATTTGCATATCTTTTATGGGATTGGCTGGCAAGATTTAGCCAATAGGATCAGTGAATGAAGCAGGCGAGGGGAGGCATGTGCAGTAACCAGATCAGTGTCTGCTTCCTATATGGGCAGAATGCAAAGCCATGTAGGCCATGTAGCTGAGAGGCAGCAGAGAAGAGAGCCTTTTAGCAGCAGCGATCCACAGCTTAAATCGTAAATTACCAAATAAGACAAAAAATTACATTAATATGCAAAAATATTTCTATGTTCTGAAGTTCATCTTCAGAACATAGAAATATTTTTGCAATTTGATGTAATTTTTTGGTTCATCCATCACTTTAAGTGAGCCTCCCTGGATTCACCTCTACTCTGTCTAGACAGTTGAATGCCTAACCTGGTCGATAATTTATATTGGGCATTAAGCAAACGCACTAACTTAATGGAGCCACAGGCTAATGAAGAAAAGGTCATGCTTGTCTTGTACTGTTAAAGCTCCTAAATATGTACTCACCCTTATATTAGCCACTCTTCGTTCATGGGCCACCTTATTCCTATTTACACCAAAGGAATCCTCTTCACTAGGGTCCTTATTACATATTTCCAAGAGACAAGAAAATTGGCTCATGATCTTACTTTTATACACAGCGGGAGTATTTGTTCCTACAACTATCCATACATGTAAGCTCCATTCCATAATTCACTTTGGCAAAGTATTACAGAAGCATAGCATCTAAACAGATCTAACACTTTTAATAGTATTTTCCCTTGCTGGCAAAGAGAACTGGTAGCTAGTGATGGGCGAAACAATTCTTGACACATGGATTTGAGGTGAATTTCCATGTTTTACTGCCTGCGAATGTTTTTTGCTAAACTGTGTCGAAAATATGCCGGTCAAAAATTGGTGCAACAAAAAAAAATATGCATCAAAATTGCTGCGTGCATGAAATTGGTACACATCAAACTTATTCAGACACCCATTGACCCATGCATTTGGACAAAACAGTAAAAAAAGTGTCTGTTGCGTCAAAATTGTCACGTGTCAGAATTATTTTGATTCCCTTTAATTTAATGCATTTTGCTAATTTTTCCCCATTCCACTAATTCTTTCAATGCAAATTGTTCAGCGATGCAAATGGGACACTGCCCGTTGCTGCCATCACAGCAACAATGATTTTACTTCCCTACCCATTCACATGGTCAAATTTAGAATTTTTTTCAATTTGAAATTGGACCAATTGTAAATCTGCCCCGTATTGTGTTCATTTTATAATACATATTGTGATAACTTCAGCACATACTATTTAGAATAATTGGTTACATCACATTCATTCATTATAAACCTCAAGCCAAAAGGTGCATTTGTACCTCAGAAGCGAGAGTTGAAAATCAATGGGATGTAGCTGGATGAATCACTGTATTCAACGCCATACAAAGTAATGTAATTTTTGTTTGTTGGAAACAAGATCCTAATTCCTGCATTAATGGTATTCATCCAGCCCTGACCACCATCTGTGAAGCCAAAGTGATTTCAGGTATTTCCAGGTCATTACTTTCTGAACATGCTTTAGTCTCCATTTTAATATCTTTTCCATTTACAAAAAAAATATTTTCTTCCTTTGCCAAGTCCAAGTTTATAATCCCATGGCCAGAATTTCCATATCTCTCTGTGGTCTCAACTCATGTCCTCAAGGACAATTACTGCACAAGCTTTTAATGATGCCTCTCACTGAACCCATGTGGCTGAATCCAAGAAGTGGAATATTTTTCTAAGCACTAACAAGAGCTATAAGTAGAAGAGAAAAAAAAACTGGAATCTCCAACATAAACACCTGCAGCTGCTGTTAAACTAAAGGAACCAGTGTTAGGGTTGAGATGTATTCTGTATTCATTAATAATAAAACTAATTAAACATGTTAAGAATGTTGCATGCTAGCTGTATTTAAGCTGCAATTAGTAGCAACATTGGTAAATACTACTATATTACTTCAATAGTCAAATAACTTAGCAAATCAACCAATTGCCTATTTTAATTATTCTAAGTACAGTAATCCAATGTAAGTCAATTACTGATCGTTTACTATGAGTTATTCAATAGGTCACAATTTGCCCTTGGTAATACATAACTACATAACTGCAAAACATTTATGTTATTACATGTTCACTGGGACAAGAAAGGCTAGCTAAAACCTTGGGGTTTGCTGAGAATGCAAGAAAAAGTATTATAGATACATTTTGGTAGCAAATTACTGTGAGTATTTTTATGTTAAATTCATATTCCTAGTAGCATGAACCCAATTTTCCTCTCATTATGTAGAAATCCCTAGGTCACAAATAAGGAGCACATACATATATATTTGAAATTACTATTATATTACGGTTGTAACTTGATACATTTCAAGTTGTGATTACAAAGTTCATGATGAATATTGGAGAATAACAGCAGTATAAAAAAAAATTCTAACTGCAATGTTTCAGCATTAACATGTACTGTACCATGAATTTGGCAACCAACATAAGGAAAGTACACCATTGTGTACCAAAGAATTGAAAAAAGTATTGTAAATAAATGAGTAGGCGGTGTATCAAGATTCCTGCAGTATCCCATAAAATTTTTATATTTTATTAACTTTTGTTGGCTTAAATGAAATGTTACCAGTTTTATTCTTTTGTTACCAGTTTTATTCTTTTGTCCTTGTTTTCCCCAGTTTTCTAAAGTGTTCTTCAGCTTGAAGTTGCATACTATTTCTTCCTATGGCAGATTTCTTGCCTGCACATAATTCCCATGGAACCGATTCAAAGTCTAGTCTGAGTTTTTGAATTGGCGTTTTGAATGCTAAATAAAAAGTGGAAATATTCTTTAAATGGGACCAATTGTTGTTTTTTCTCAAAATATTGTTTTTGTAAAAATTCCCCTTGGTCTTTTCATTATCATTAAAGAGAATTTGTTATTGCCCCTGAATTTGTATTTTGCCATCAGTAGATGTTAATGGGCCCAATAACAATTTCAATTTAGGACCCCAAAATATTTGTAATGTGACTAATTGATATAATACATTGAAAGTACTAATTAATTATGGCCTAACTGGGCTTACTACAGTTCTGGGAGCAGGGTCACACTTACAACCCTGTTTTATTTATTTCTAAACAATCAGCAGTTGCTTAGTGTGATGGATGGAGAGTAGTGATGGGCGAATTTATAAACCAGGGGCGAATTCCCGCGATTCACCGCTGGTGAATAAATTCGCAAAACGCCAGAGAAAATTCGCCTGGCGAAAATTAGCCACCAAAAAACGAGTTGCACGTCGTTCTTGACGCGACTAAAACGACGCGCGACTAAAACGACGCGCGACTAAAACGACGCGGCATGACAAAAACGTGCCGCAACTCGTTTCGCGAAATTTTTACCGAATTTTTCGGCAAAGCAAAACTGGGTAGATTTGCCCATCACTAATGGAGAGTGTGGTATTTACCTTTATTGTGTTGCCAATTATTATTCCCTTAGAAATAATATTTTTGTTCTCACTTTTATGTTTTTTTTAATACTGGGTTTCTGACTATAACCCATCAGGCCTTTCTTGAATATGAACCATTATATAAAGCCCCCCTAAATACCGGGTTTGCGACTATTACCTGTCAGGGTTTCCTTTAACTCTGGGCCAGCATATATTTCTATCCTTGTGACAATGTATAAAGGACTCTGGAAAATTATGAACATAAAAGTTTATTCTTCCTACAAGTAACGACTACAGTTACAAGAAGTTACAAGTTATCACAGTATTATTCAAATCCCTAAGGAAGCATACAACATACAAGGCTTATAAGGTATGTTCTAACTACTCTAACCTAATGTCTTGGTGTGAGTGCATATAGGGTTATGTCTAGGTGGCTATCCTTAAAGGTGTTTCTCAAGATACATCACCTGTTCCTTCTTCCTTGGTTTCTTCTTATGTGTGTACATCACATGTAAGTGTTTCCAATTATAGCCCTTTGCCCTCCATGACAACCAGGTAATAACCCACTACAGTTTGTTTGTACACATCTTCTAACCAGGATGAAACACTGTCCAGTATTAGTCACTGTATACCATAGGATCCTTCAAGTCCCATAGGCATCCATTGAACTACAATAATGTACTATACTGAATACCATCCATTAGGTGCCACTGTACATTGCATCCTGTGGGTCTTCCAGGTTTACTTAAATCCTGTTAAACTAGTTTTCCTTGGAGATAGTCAGCACACTTTACATGGAATTAGTTGGGGGAGATGACTCTCTTCTTAGTTTGTTTTAGTAACACCAACTGTCTTCCAAACCTTTCTTTTGTTTTACATAGCCATGTTTCCAAAGGCTTGCTTGGATACCTTTTAGAGTCTCTTTCACCAATATTCATGAAGCCCAGTATAACAATTGGAAGGCTTAGATTTACAAGTAACTTTTTGTCATATACAGATGCAGCCACTTGGATTTGTGTGTTAAATGCGTCGTGACTGAGGGTTAATTGAAAAAATTGTGTTATCTAAAGTTATCTTAACTCAGTTAATGCATTTAACCTTTTCATTAGCATACCAAAGCACCATTGTTTTCAATGGTGAACTCTTTAATTGGATGGGATGCTGTGACACAATATTCTGTAATAAGTTAGTTAAATGGGATGTCTGAGTTAAGTTATTCTGTGTCAAACGCACAATCCAAAGTGGCTTCAGCTGTACCTGGATTTATTTGAGCTTTACATCAAAAATAGAGAAGGGAGGGCTTGATGTGCATTTGACACTGGCATAAATCCTTCCACATTTGACTTTTACCAGCCTACCTAATGCACAGTATTTGAAAAGGTCACACAGCAGGTATTAATATGCACAGGCAAAAATGTTAAACTGTTTTGGACCTTATTTGAAAAAAAAATCTGTATAAAGTTTTCTTGTAGATTAGGACTATTTATTTGAATTACACATTTTTAAAATGCCATTTCTGCACCACACAACATTTCCTTGTAAAAAGGAAAGTAAACTATAATAAACAAGGGAAAGTTGTGCTCACCAATAATTTATAAACCATTAATCAGGGGTGCAATGAGGATGTGACCACAATTCATGCAGACAAATACAAGAGGACCTCTGCACTTAGCCCATTATAAGTATATTTTACATACAGATATTTTGTGCCTTATGATACCAAAAAAAGTTCTCCCCTTTAAACAAAACAATAATTTTTGTCCATATATTGCAATATATTTAAGCTGGCCAAAGTCATACCTGGTCTGGCTAGTCCCACACTTGTGACATGACTGTACATAAATCTCTGCAGTTCAAATAAAAAATGACCCCTAGATCAGGATAATAGATCCTACGGTAGCCAACAAAGTAGCAAGATGCATTGTGGCCCTATACTTTCTGAGTGTCTGCACCAGCCAATGATGTGCTCTGTTTCATGCAGACTGCAGAGGAAACCATATATAATACACGGGGACCATGAATAGCATGCAAATAATTACTTTACAAAAGGTGCTTAGTGATGTCATGATTTGTAATTAGTGCTCAGGGATGTAATTTCTGTCTCATGACTCCCTGAAACTTGTGTATCATAATCAATAATGTAAAATGTGAACTTAATTATTTGGTTATGGAATACCTTGGGGACATAATATCTTTGTTTTAAAAAAGGGGGTGCATCTTTCACTATATATATTTACAGATGCAGTCACTTGGATTTGTGTGTTAAATGCGCCGTGACTTAACTCATCTATCTCATTTATCCCATTTAGCACAGAATTTTGTGTCACAGCATCCCATCCAATTAAAGAGTTCACCATTGAAAACAATGGTGCTTTGGTATGCTAATGAAAAGGTTAAATGCATTAAATGAGTTAAGATAACTTTGGATAACACAGTTTCTTCAATTAGCCCTGAGTCACGACGCATTTAACTTACAAATCCAAGTGACTGCATCTGTGTATATATATATATATATATATATATATATATATATATATATATATATATATATATATATATATATAATGTGTACACTGTTGAAGCCATTTAACCCAGCAACCTATTTAAAACAAAATAATTATTCCACCTGTAGTCGATTTTGGTCTGGGTCGACTTTTTCTTGTGTTTTCTTATGAGCAGAGTTTTAGGAACGCTGAGGGATATGCCAAAAATGACAGCCTCTCAAAAAACCCACAGTCACTAGCTAATGAAAACTTATTAGACAACTTGACAAAGGAATAATCTCTCAGGTAGAGCCGAACCATCCCTTTTAACAGAGTAGCATCTTTCTTGCTAGCTGGTGCTGGGGATCACTGCACATACATATTTATGACACTCAATCTTAGTTAAAGCAGCATCATTATCTCTGCATCATTATCAGGCTACTACATGGGATGTGTCAACGACTGTCATTCTGTCTTATAAAGACATTTCTTCAATCCGTGACTGAATGAAAGATATTATGACAGCACTGAGCTAAGTTACGTTATCAGTACAATGTTCACTTCATTATTGTTGCATAGTCATACCATTGAACATATCAGCGGCATTTTAAGATGCATATCAGAGGTGAGAGATAATCATGTCATATTCTGTCTTCCCCAAATATCAGCTGTAATCTATAAGATAATGCACATGTAGTTGTCATTCTTTATAGACTTTCTGAGGCTCACTGCAAAGATTTTTTGCTGGTGAGTTACAAAAATAATATAGTGTCCTGTACCCAATGCCAGTAGCGTACCTTTTCCAATGTATAATGAAGCATCAGAATATAGACGTGTTCAGATTATTTTTGGAATAATATGCAAGGGGCACTGAAGAATAGAATGAGGAAATGTCAGTAAGTTATTATTGTAAGCCTAGATTCAAATACACTTATCAGCATTATTAGCCTTCTAGACATTGGTCTATCACATGTTAAATATCAAAAAATGTAAAAAGGAACTGCAGATGGAAAATAAACGTTGGATACCCAGAAAAATAGAAATACCACATAATATAAATTTTTGTCTTTTTGGTTTCAAATACACCACTTACACCCACTTTTTCATAGCCCTCTTGTCCACAGCTATGAGCAAGCTGGTTGCCCAGTAGGAGCCACAACATAAATGTGTTAAAACAATTGTATATAAAAAATAACTTAATGGTAATATGTTAATTGAATTGACTCATTGGTTTGCCCTGAATATTGTCTACATGAAAACATCAATTTGTTGTTCTCTTTCCTGAATGTAATATTGTGAATGTTTTTGTGCCCTTGAATTCAGTAACACGTGAATGTGGATATTAATTCCTTAGCATTACAGTTTCTCTCTGGGCGGTAATAAGGTAATTATTCTTCATACTAATCACTGAGTCGTGCTTAGACAAAAATCGCTCCCATTTATGAGTTTAGAACCAATGAGAGGAGAACAATGTAAATGAACCATGGATTACTGGGGGATTATTACAATTGAATACACAGGATTTTGGTAAATTCATTATGAGGACAGTGCTTAAAGAATAATAAATACTTCACTAATCAACCCCATTAGGGGACATAATATAAGCACTTCATTTAAAGTGGCATTAGGAATCAAAAATGGAAATCAAGTGTAAGGGCTGATGGTTTTGCATAAGGAGATTTGTTTAAAATTCTGCATCTGGAGGAGAAAATGGTATTTATGCTTATCAGAGTCTACTTCTGAATCTTCACTAGCACTGAAAGGGTATTTGCATTTAAAGACAAAATGAGCAATCAAATAGTTGTGTTCTGCAATGTAACTTGTAAGATTTGACTGTGTGCTCCTGTCATATATCCAGTTGGTGACAATACTGTTGTTTCTGTAAGAGCAACTTGTACTCCGTTAAGTAATTTATGCCAGAATGGTCCATCATTTTCATTGTTATCCTGCAAATCCAAGCATCAGTAGTCCTAGCCCAGGGTTCCCAAACTTTTTTACCCATGTGCCACATTTAAATGTGTTGCTCCCCAACTCTTTTTACAAGAATGAAAAAAAAAGTCCCTGGGGAGCCAAATAAGGGCTATGATTGGCTATTTGGTAGAACATATGTGAAATGGCAGCCCAAAGAAGCCAGTACACCAATTTTTCATAGAGCAAAAACTTGTTTCCAAGTCAGGAATTAAAAATGAGAACCTGCTTTAAGGCCAAGGAATTTCAACAGCTAACCAGAGAAAAGCATTAATGAGAGACTGTAATATGAATTGTAAATGGCCTGAATAAAATAGTTTTTTGGCTGTTGGGGCTAGTGACCGCCATCTGAGGCAAAAAAAGAAGAAAATTTTAAAAGATGGTTAGAATAGGCCATTCTATAACATAACGTTATAATCTTTTCATATTTTTCCAATCATGAAAGCAACACCAGAATACATTTGTAAATAACCATGTTATTAATTTTTATAAGTAATAACAACTGAATTAAAAATAAGCAATCTTAGATTTCTTATTTCTCCTTCACAGAGACATTGCCTCTGAATAATAATACCTCCTTCCTTATTCCTGTCAGGTGTAAGATAATTGTATAGAAGAGACAGCAGTGTAATTATTGTCAGGGAATTCTTGTAGACCAGCATAGTGTGAAGGCAGTGAGTGTGAGTTTATTTAAAACAAGTAAATACTTTTCCCATTTGAGCTCAGTAGGTGCCAGGCAGATGGCAGACCAAGGGTTAAATACTAGCTTCATCAGCTGAGCAGAGCCAGGTTAGAACTGGTTTTACATATGTGTCCCACTTATTTATTACATCACATTGCATAAAAAACTGTGTCCTATTCACACATGCACAGTTGGAGCAATTTTCCAGTTTGTAACAACTGTGCATGAGATGAAAGAGATGGAAAGGATGGGAGAAAGAAAACACAAATATTACCAAAGAGAAGAAGATGACACCTGTGAGCTCCACTGCACTCATTCTGCATGTGTGGTCACTATTTCAAGAGGGGACAGAATTTAGGGGTAAGATTGTGCAGGGGGAGGCAGGGAGGTGGGCCAAAGAAGACTTAACATCTCAGAGGGTTTAGTTCTCCTTTAAGAAAACTTTGGATGTATAAGAGTAAAGGAAAGCAAGACAAAGCACCTGGCTCTTTTATTCCTGAAAATTCTTGCTACAGCATTCTCAGGTGGGAAAGCAGCGGTACTAGCACTGTCAATGCAAGTTTTTCAATGCAAGTGAGAGAAGAGGCAGTAGTGGTGAATTTAAACCTCATATGCCATCTGTGCCAAAATTCGCTTAAATATTTGTAAAATGCAGCCCTTGGATTTAGTCTTATATTCACTCAAATTAGTTATAAAAGAAGTGTATCAGTTGTTCGCATAGTTTAAGACTTACTGTAGGACAGGAGCAGAGACTTAGGAGCCAAGAATGATATTATTTGGCATTAGGTCTCGTATGCTCTTGGAACTCCAGTTTGGGAGTGAGTTGGTGAAATCTTTGTTCACTATCCTTCATATGTTTGGAACTACAGTATGCCAACTGAAAATGCAAAATTTACATGTATGTGTAATCATGCTGCCTGCCAAGGGAGCCCTGGCCAAATGGCAACCCTCTAGGAGGCAGCATGAACTAAAATCCAAAAACAACTGCATGTTATGGACAAAGTAAATAGGTTAATTGGATTCAGACAAGCTCTATTTTTAGGGTTTAAGATTTCACCGCTATACTGTATTTGTAAATGTTGTGAGTATACAGATTTGGATGGAGCCATATATAGTTTAAGTTAATAGATATTTGACAAAACAAATATTTGTTTTACTGAAGCTAAAGGGATTTTTTTGTGACTCTGTAGACAGAATTAATGTATGTCAAGAGCTTCAGAGATGGAGAGATGTTATAAATTAAAAACAGGGATAGTGTCTATTAGAAGGTTTGTTAAAATATTTTCTTTATTGCAAAAACAAGAAAAAACACAAGCAATAATTATAACAGTATCACCAACAAAGTGATTGCTCAGTAAAACTGTATGTGTTCAAAGTGACAAACTTTGTGTAAGTGGTGCATTTATGATTGATAATTCCATTAAAATGTGTAAAAAGCTTTACATATCTGGGGGAATAAAAAGCACAAAACACATGAGGTTAGACATTTTACTTTAATCCCACTTATATGGTTGCTTTTATGCCTCAAATATCTCAAGATTATAACTGCTGTTAAAAGTTATAACTTCAAATTTCACACCTTCTCATGAAAATCATTTCTTTTTTTTTTCTACCCTTGTCTTGACTTTACAACAGTGCTATGTATCTCATATTGGTGCTAAAATGATCAGATGCCTCCATTTATGTCTTTTTTAATTTATTCATTTAAATGTCCTATTTAATCACCAACTCAATTGCTGAAGAGTGTCTTAATCTACTTCTACAAAGCATCTGTATATCTTTAAATACTATTAAATAAAAGAAGATGGACAAAGAAAAATATTCAACTTTAAATTGTTGCTAATTGTTGAAAATATTCAACTTTAATTGTTGCGTTTTGCTGCTTCAAACGCAGGGGAGCGCAGGTATAGATGCACTCAATTATTTTCAATGGGGCTGTACTCACACGAACGCATATAAGCGCCGAACGCAGGAAAAATGCAGCATGTTGCGTCTGAATCTGTGTTCGCCGCTTACATGCATCTCGTGGGTACAACCTCATTGAACAAAATGAGGTGCGTCTAGACCTGCGCTCCCCTGCGGCTGAACGCAGCCAAACGCAACGCAGGGGAGCGCAGGTCAAAAACGCCCGTGTGTAGGAGCCCTTAGTGCTCAGTGCTCAAGCATTTAATAGTCCCACTTCATTGTGAATTAATTATGCTTTGAGTAACATGAGGCAGGTAGTTAGTGTTCGTTTAGGCTTTATCAAAGCTTTCATGCAAAACCTTGCTTCTAATGAGAAAATAAAAATTAAATGAAAGTTTCTAGAAGCTATATTCAGTCCAACAGCTGAACTCTGATGATAAAATAGAAATTATAAAAGGAATGAATTGTGATAATTTTATTTATACCATTGCCCATCAAGGCGCTGCTTGTAATTATTAGTATTATTTTTATTTTACAATGATATTCTCCCTTCCCACTGAGCTGGCTCTGATGTGTAATGTTCCTTAAAAAGATGGGAATGGATAATGTTAATAAGAATGTCCTCTTACCACCAACACCCAACTCAAAACTTATTTTAGTAAAACAACTACCATTAAACTTCCATTCACAATTTTGCCTTATTTATCAACACAATAACTAGAAAAAAAATCGGTGCAGGACAAGTCTTTGTGGGAAAAAAATTGAAACGTACAAATTTTTTTGAAAAATGTTTTAAATTATTGCATGAAAAATATACATTTTCTAACTTTTCGAGTATAAAAAAATCTCAAAGTTTTTCCCCTTTAAATCTGACCATAAAAATTTGGACTTTTGTAAATACATTGGTAAGAGCTTGTTTTCATTGTGGATTATTTAAAAGAATCCCTTTGGATAATCTCACATCTTGACTTTTGAATTTGCCAAAAAAAATTGTATTGCCATATACAGTATTTTAAATTTAAGATGGCATCTAAATATCTTTGAGCTATATAATAAGAGGCCCAATTACTAACAAGTAGTGATGGGCAAATCTGGGGTGTTTTGTTTTGCCGCTGCATCTACTGTAATTTTGGACGCACAAGTCCGTTTGGTTTTCCTATATTTCCTAAAAGTGAAAAAAAACTCACAAAAAACTTTTGACAAGTTAACATTGTTAAGGTGCTTTAGAAGTAAATGGGATCTAGGCGGTTTGTCCCTGAGGAAGAGACACAGTTACAGATTATGGAAAATGTATACCTGCATTATGTAGTTAGCATTTCTAGTGATAAAAATGTTTACATTTTAAACAAACTTAGATCAGTCAAGGGCAAAAAGATTAAAATGATTGTAAGCACTAAAAGAAATATGCAACACAACACAAGTATGAATGAGTTCGTAATACATTTATTTTATAGTCTCTGCAATGCTCATCAACAAAGAAAATGGGTAAAAAAGCCTAAGTAGATATTTGATGATAGTTTTATATTGTGCAAGATGCATTAAATTTGCCTTGGAGGGAGAGTTTAATTCAGGCATCCATAGACTTATGTATATCATTATTATTACTGATAATTATATTTATTACAGATATTCTTCTATATGTGAGTACACTGCCAACCCAATCATATAAAATCCAATAATGTTTATCCTCACCTACAATATATATTGGTCCTGCATAGTATGGAAAGAGCTAGCTCAATGTGTTTTATTACTTCATAATCCTTATGGCTGCTGTTGACGTTTTAAAAAAAGCTAACCCAATAAACATTTTACAATTGCACCAAATATATTTTATATAGATCATTTACTTGATCATCTCAGGAAAAACTTTAATAAACTCATTTTATTTTCCCAGAAATACCAAAAGATACAGAAGATATAGAGGTCTCACAAAGGAACTCTGTAATGCTAATGAGCAGTTTTTTAAATGCTTGGGTTCTACCTGCACCATGAGTCATAATTAGGCTAGTTTTAGACACAAGGCATAAAGACAGAGGGGAAAGATGTCTTGCCACAGAGGCCCTTCTTTCTATATAAGAAGTGTACCTATGTGGGTGAGAATCGAAGATTGCAAGTCTTTCTGTAGCAGTTGGGATCTAGGTTTATTCATGTATAATAATATAATAATTATTATTGTTGTTCAGGTTTTTGGGGCTTACAAAAGACCATGGCCCCAGGAATTCTGAAGAAGGAGGTTAATTTTAAATATGGAACATATATTTACAGTTGTAGAAAATATGATTTAAATTGCTTCTATGGAGACTATATACTGTTGATGAATAATTTTAGATTCAAAGATAAGCAGGCTTCAGATATGCAATTCTTCCTTCCACTGTACAAGAGTACCCAACAGTGTAGGTTTTCGAGGAACCAAACCTGAATGTAAGGCAGTGTCATTTGCACAGGAGGATTCCTCATTATACTTCACATGGGGTCATATATGCATGGGGAAATTAAATACCTGCACTGTTGGGGCTCATGAGGACTGCAGCTGGGATCAGAGAGTTAGTTTTTCAACTTCAACCATTTTGCCATAAGTCTGTTTATAGTCTACAGCTTATAAACTTGTGCTAAGTTATTATATGTAATAGAAGATGTATTTGAGAGGCTTTTGCATACAAGTCTGTATTGCTACTTCTGTGAGCTCTAAATCTCTCTAGCAAGGCATTTCAAAAGAATGTAAGGCATGCTGCTGAATTTTGAAATACAGTTAGATTCTGATACACTCATGGTAGGATATGAAGGTGTAGATCATTTTAAGGCTTTTCAGCTTGAAGCCATTGCACGTTTCTGAGATTCATGGCCTGGGAGAAAAGCATATACTGTAAGACTATCATTTGGTCTGAGGAATGAAAAACACATCCTGACCACCATTCGTCATAACCATCAAAGTCGTTCTTTATAGTTTGTCATATGTTTTTTGGGGTAGTATTTTGACAATTTAAGAATGCCTACTATCACCTCATTTAGAATTTATAATTTTCTACTTCTACTGATTTCACAAAGATGCATAACTCTTATTGTGAGCTCATCTTCTCTGGTATTGTTAGAGAACGGAAAAGCAGCAAAAGATAAAAAAGAATTATTTTGGTAAACAAAATGACTAATACTGCTGGGATTTAGCAATGCATTAACCCAATTAGTCATGAAAAAACTGGCAAAAGATTTTATATTTGCATTTCCAACATACTTCCCTTTCAGCAGGCATGCATATACACCAATAACTATTGCACTTGTGTTTCTAATCTACTGTAGAAATGATGATACTGGACACACCTTTTATTGTTGCACCAAATAAACATTGCCCAGTTCAAAAGTTGCATTGTAGGTTGTCAAAACCATAGCTAATGAGTGTATGAGTGTATACACAATTCCTGGACATTATGTTAATAAGTTAATGTAAGTGCAATTACCAAAGACAAAATGATGTTCCAGTGATAACAATGCTGAATGTCCCTAAGGCTAATGGCACACAGGACTGTTTCTCTGCTAACATATATAAACCAGCAAAGAAAATCTGATTGCTATTTTACGCTACCTGAATGTGTGTGCACTGACCAGTTCAGAATCAGTGTGTCAGTGTAAACACATTGCAGATTTTGGCACAGAAACACTAAAGTATGCATTTTCACACTGAAATCCACTTTGTGTGTGCTCTGATTATGGTCAAGTAGTGGAAGGCATAAGAACATTTGTTCATACAGCACCAATCCAATAAAAATGTCTTCATTAGAAGTTACATGGCAAAACAACCTGGTCTGCAACGTTTGAGGCCCTTGTGGCCTTTTTTCAAGCTCTAAAATCTCTTACTGAATCCTCTTATATAAGGTAAAGTTTTTCACCATCTGCCGGTTACAAGTCAGCAATAGCAACAACTTACATACATATTGTTACAATTGTAATTCAAATCAATTTGGTTTTTGCCTGACAATTGGAACAGCAGTTGCACCATATGGAAAAGTGCCATTTTTTACTGTTCGGAGTGTACCTTGTTTCATACTTCGACTCCCCAAATCTGACTTCACTAACATTGAGGCTATGGTTTTATTTCTCTTATAAGACATGATAGTTGGATTTTTATAACTTATCACATTTGGGAGACCTTCCTTTAGGATTTTCCAGTGTTTTTCACAATATGAAACACACTGTGAGATAAGGTGTTATACCTAGAGACAAAGGGAATATGATCTCCATGTTGTGTGTCACAACCCAATCTCTCTCTTTCAACATCAGTTCTCTCTACCTCCTTACGTAATTATTTAAGCATATGATGAGGATAACCCCATTCCCTAGAGCAGGGGTGCCCAGGACGTCGATCGCGGTCTACCAGTAGACCGTGATAATGCTCCTGGTAGACCGCGACCCAGGGCTCTGCATCGGGCTCTGTATCAGGAGTGATTGACGGCGGGGCGGGGCTAAGCGCTGAGCAGACGGAAGCAGCACACAAGGAGGAGAAGAGCGCAGAAGGGAGGGGCTGAGCAGACGGAAGCAGCACACAAGCAGGCGATCTGAAAGAGGAAAGAGGGCGGGCACAGAAAGCACAGCACAAACGGTAGGAAGGTTGGATGGGAGGGAGGTTGAGTGAGAACACAGCAGGCACGGATGGGAGAGCACAAACACAGCAGGCACGGAAGGGAGAGCACAAA
>CM044444.1:53578384-53597638 GCA_024363595.1 Xenopus borealis
CCAGGCAAGGGAGACTAGAGCCTTACTGTGTCAGTTACAGTGTAAGTGTGTGTAACTGTGTGTGTGTCTTTTGATGTGTTTGTGTATGTGTTTTACCATTGGCCTGACATCAAAGTTCCAGAAGCAGATTCTTTCTTCTCTATGTCCCCACTAGGCCAAGGCTGTAGCTCCCCGAGTGGTGGTGGTGCTGGGAGTTGTAGTACAATAACCAGTGGAGGGAAGCCAGTTGCACTGACTACAACATTCTACATCCCCTTAGTAGGGACTTCCATACAATGCTCCCTGCCCATTTAAAGTGATACAGCTTTATTTATTTGTATAACGAAAATTGTAATTAGGGGGTGTGGTCACAAACATGGGCGTGGCCAAAATTGCTGTGTGTTACCAAGGTAGACCACCTGATAGGGGCCAAGTGTCAAGCGTAGATCCCAGTGTAATAAAGTCTGGGCACCCCTGCCCTAGAGAGTCTCAAATTGAGTAATTGCTCATCATTTACAATATGTTTTACACTACTGTACTGGGATTTCGGGAGGGACGAAAGGAGTCGAAATGTAGCAGAGTATTCCTGTCAGTGGGCTTAATGTATAAATCCACCGACAGGGCCCCTCCACACCTGGACACTTGTACGCTGGGGTAAATTTTATACAAGGTAGTGCAGAGTTAATCTCTTCTACAAACTTCTCAAGGGACCAATATGGCCCCGTCCAGACTGCAAACACATCGTCAATGAAGCAGAACCATTTGTGACAATACATGGCACACCACTTGTTGCTGTAAACATACTGTTCCTCAAATCTGTTCATAAAAATCTTTGCGTAGGGCGAGGCCACTTTGGATCCCATTGCAGTCCCCCATATTTGCATGTAATATTTGTCCTGAAAAAGGAATACGTTTTTAAATAGAACCAATTCAAGGCACTGCAGAACAAACTTTTTTTGAGCATTGTCCATAGCCGGATCATGGTCCAACTCGAGGCGGAAAGCCTCCACACCCATATCATGTGGGATGGAGGTGCAGAGACTCTCCACCAAAAGTGTCTCCTCCTTACAATCTATACAAGAGTTTAGTTTTTTTTAGAAAATCTCCTGTATCTTTAAGATATTTATGCAGTGTAAGGGTTAATGAAACAATCCACAAATACAGATATGGAGGATAAAAGGGAACCCATGCATTAAACAATGGGGCATCCAGGGGGGGTTTCCAGGATTTAATGTATCTTGGCCAAAACATAAAAAACAGGTGTGACTGGATGCTCTACCTCCAAAAAAGCTGCTAGTGCCCCATCAGTAACCTTTAACTCCAAGGCAGTTTTAACTAGATGGTTAGTTTTATTGCGGATTTGAGGGAGGGGACTGTGATCCAGGATTTCATATGTCGTTGAATCTGACAACTGAGGCTTTATTTAGTCCACATAGAACTTTCCATCCATGATCACAAGTGCCCCTCCTTTGTCCGCAGGTTTAATAACAAGGCAATCATTGTTAGCTAATTCATGTAAAGCATCCATTTGGGCCTTGTTTAAATTGTAACGTGTTGGCTAACATTCCCCTTTTCTGTGTTGACTTTCTAGTACTTAAATATCTTCAGATACATTACTAATAAATGCTTTAATAAACACATCAGAAACCGGTGTATACAGTTCTATCACTGTTATCATGAAACTGTGCCTTTAACTTAATGGTTCTGAAAAAACATTAACATGCTAGTTCTAATAAAAAAAAAAAAGTCAGGTTTTGATATTAGTCCATAAGATAAACCCTTTTCAAGTACCAGGGCAATGAAGAGATATTCACCACTGTTTGCGTCCCCTCTTGTAATACCCCTTCTTTCTTGTCTTTTTTATGCTTGTGTCCTCTGCGCTTTCTCTTCTGAATAATTCCGATGCCTGAGATGCTTCTAAAAAAGAAGATGAGGCTGAGGTAGATCTAGAACCTGTGGGAACATTCTTCGGGTGTAGTTGTTTTAGTGGGTGTTCTGTGTTGGTATAGACTTGATGTCGCTCGCGTCCTCTGGCTCGCGCATACTCACCAAGGGGGGGTAGACCATCTGTAGCATAATCGGTAGCATCTCTGAAATTTCTGGCATTTGCGCAATTCAACCTTAATGTGATACCTGTCTAGGTGTTCCATCAGTTTTTCCATTCCCCCAGAAACTGAGTCATCTGCAAAGGAGTTCCATTGTGGCAAGCATGAGATCTGATGAGCATTTGTTAATGATTGCTTCCCATTGCTTGCAGAAATCTGCATCATTGGAGAATAATATGGGTCGCAGACTCACTCTCGGCCCACGTGGAATGCATTCAGTCTTTACATATTCTGACAAAGTCATATGCAATACATTTACATTTCAGTCCCTCCAACTGTCTGAATTCATGCATACAGTCTTTTGAGGTTAAGAATTCATTTGGGCCGCTCACAGTATCAGTGATGACTTTTATCCAGGTCTGTGTAGGCAAACATCTTATATTAAGGAGAAAGCATGACTCACATGGAAACAATTGTAGCTGGATGTCTGAGTCAATGGATGAGACATCTTCGACACCTAGTGGTGGCATGCAATGCGCTAACAACTGATTCACAGCAGCTCCTGGGACAACTTAACAAACAACTGATCCAGACACGTTTATCGAAGCAGAAACTTTTGCAAACTATTACAGATACTACCGGAGAATACCACAATATGGGGAGAGTGAAAAAAAAGCAATCGCCGCTGAAACTAACTTCATTTTATGCGAAGAAGCCGGACCTAGAGGATATCCAAGATGGCGCTGAAACACAATCGGAAGAGTCTGTGTCGCAGCAGAGTTCCCCAGGTACAGTTAAAGTTGCACCCTCCACGCCACATAAATCCTCTACACCCGAACAACACATCAAAGAAATGCTTACAGCCTTTCGGGCAGATCTCCAAATGGACTTTAAAAGCATGATGAAAGAGCTGAAGTCAGAGATAACTGCCTTAGGCAATAGAACAGGGCATTTGGAGGATAAAATGGAGGAAATTGTTAGTGCACACAATAACTTGGTGGATGAGACACACAAAACAGGGGAAACTCTGGTGGACATAAAGCGCAAAATTATGGACATGGAAGACAGGTCCCGGCGGAATAACGTCCGCATAAGGGGCATTCCAGAGCATATCACTCAAACCCAGCTCCAAGAATTTTTTACTGAGTTCCTGCTGGAGATGTTGCCGGATACGGATGAAAAATATCTTCTTATTGACCGTATTCACCGCATTTATAAATCTAAAAATGCTCCTCAAATGGCGCGAAGAGATACAATTGCTAGACTGCATTTTTTTCATGCAAAGGAAGGGTTAATCCAGGCAGCTAGAAACTCAGTGAATAAACCTGACAAATACAAAAATTTGGAACTATTTACAGACCTGTCTCCGATGACAGTGCAAGCTAGGAGAGAATTTAAAGAAATGACCACTCTGCTGCGTCAGCACAGCATTCCTTACCGGTGGGGATTCGCATTGAAGCTTATAATAATAAAAGATGGATCCCCATACACAATTTCAATGCCTGCACAAGGGGCTATACAAATCCGTGAATGGGGATTACACCAAAACAAACATACTAAACAATCGCAGGAACAACAAGCAGAAGTTTCACCTGTACACACATGAAGTATTTAAGTATTAATCTGGGTCCTATAAAGAGGGACACTTTCCCGGGGAATGCAGTTTAAGGCTACCCTGCTGTGAAGTCAACCCACAAACATAGACACTACCATGTGGGTTCATACGAGTATAGAACCCCACGGATCAGTGGGAGAACCCACTATTATTATGTTAATGCTTTTTCTTTTATGTATGATTTCTCTTTCATTCTTTTTCCTTTTTCCTCTTCTCCCAAGGTATGTGTATCCTAGGATAATGTTTACTTATTGTTATACTGTACATACAGGGTCCATTGAGGTAAACACATGGTTGACTTTAAGCACCCAATCATTCCATCACAATGCCTTTTAAAATATTGACTATCAATGCCAAAGGTCTTAATAGTCCATTTAAAAGATCTTCTTTATTTCATGAAGCAAAAAAACAAAAGGCTGATATAGTATTTATACAAGAAACCCATTTTACTCTATCCACTCCAAATATGTTAAAAAATAAAAAATTCTCTAAAGTTTTTTCAGCACCGGCACAAAAAAAGAAAGCTGGGGTAGCAATTTTGATACACGAAACTTTAGATTTCACTTACATAAGTCACCATGTGGACCACAATGGACATTGTATAATATTAAATTGTATTATTAACCAAAAGCCATATACCTTAGCAAACATATATTCCCCCAATGTAATGCAACTTGCATTTCTCAAAGATGTTATGCAGAAAATTACATCTTTGAAATATGGAACTTTGATACTAGGAGGGGATTTTAACATAGCTCCTAATCACACAATGGACCGATCCAGAACCTCCAAACCTAAATTTAGACTTTCCCCATTTCAAATTTTTATGCAAAAATTTGAATTATATGATGCCTGGAGACTCCAACATCCAAATGTTAAAGATTATACTTTCTACTCTCAGGTACATCGGACATATTCTAGAATTGATTTAATATTAATTCAAAAAGATTTAATGGATTATCTTGACCATACCCATATAGATCTTATTACATGGTCAGATCATGTCCCTGTAACAATCAAGATAAAAGATCATACACATAGATCATCAAGAACCCAATGGAGACTGAACCCACTTTTGATAACTAAACCAGCATTCAAACAGAAAGTGAATAAGGCCATTCAAGAATATTTCCAGATAAATGATAACAATCAATCTAGCTCATACACTCTATGGAATGCTCATAAAACATGCATTAGGGGATTCCTTATTAAAATGGGGTCCAAGCACAAAAAAGAAAAAAATCAGACTTACCAAAACCTACTACTCAAACTTTACAACCTAGAAAACATTAATAAACAACAGCCCAATCAAGATACAGCTAATTCAATAACTGAAGTTAAAAAAGAACTACAAACTAGAGCAATGATACATATGCAAATCAAGCTATCATTTAGTAAAGCTACACATTACTGAATGGGAAATAGAGCGTCCCAACTTTTAGCACAGCAGATTAGGTCTTCACAAGTGAAAAAACTAATTCATATGGTAAAAGATAAAAAAAATAATACCATTTATGACCCTAAAAAAATAGGGAATAGATTTGCAGAATTTTATAAGCTACTGTATAATATAAAATAAGACCCTAATGTATCATCCCCTAAGGCTTCTCAAGTAGATGAATTTTTAGATAAAATTGAATTACCACAAGTTCATCAAACTAAATGGGGAAAACTTAAGAACCTAATAACTGACTCTGAAGTTTTGAAGGCAATACTATCCTTTCCTAGCAATAAGGCCCCTGGTCCTGATGGATTTACCCATATGTATTATAAGACATTCTCCTCTATATTGATCCCCTACTTAACAAATACTTTCAACGAAGCCTTTATCTCTGGATTTTTCCCTAAAGAAATGCTCTTATCACAGATTATAACAATACAGAAATCGGGGAAAGACCCAAGTTTAGTACAAAACTACAGACCAATTAGCTTACTGAATTCAGATTTGAAAATTTATGCTAAAATCATAGCTATGCGATTACAAGCAATAATGCCGGAAATTATAAATCCTGACCAAGTAGGGTTCACTCTGGGTAGAGGAGCCCCAGATGGCACTCGAAGAGCTATAGACATCATGCATTGGATAGAACAAACTCGAACGCCTTCTCTGATTCTCTCTCTAGACGCAGAGAAGGCATTTGACAGAGTCAATTGGGCTTATTTATCAAGAGTACTACATAGATTTAAATTTCCAGTAGAAATTATTAAAGCGATACTGGCACTTTATACAGTTCCCTCTGCACAAATTAATATTAATGGCACTCTGTCAGCTCCTTTCGATATAACCAACGGAACCCGACAGGGCTGTCCGTTGTCACCTTTGATTTTTTCTTTAATGATCGAACCATTAGCACAAGCAATTCGTCAGGACCAAGATATCAAAGGGATTAACATAATGGGTTCAGTTCATAAAGTAGGCATGTTCGCAGATGACACTATTATTTATCTGTCTTACCCTTCTCACTCACTACATAAATTAATGCGATTATTACAGGATTACTCCAAAATCTCATATTACAAACTTAATGAGAGTAAATCACAAGCTATGTGTATAAATGTCCCAGAAAAGGAAGGTATCTCTTTAAAACAACTGTATAAGTTTGAATGGGTGGATAATTCTATAAAATACCTAGGGATAGACCTTGTGTTTCCCCTAAGAAACAGTGTTAAAGTGAATTTTACTAAATTGTATCAAGATGTATATAAGGACATTACTACTTGGAAAACTCAGTATTTATCATGGTTGGGAAGACTACAAGCCTTAAAAATGATAACATTACCAAAAATGTTAAATATATTTAGAACAATCCCAGTACAAGTCCCAGTATGTTATATAAACAAGCTTCAGAAACTCTTTAATGTGTTCTTATGGTCAATTAAGGCAAGCAGAGTATCACAAAAGATTTTACAATTACCAAAATCATCTGGAGGCCTTAATGCTCCTAACATCATGAGCTATTACAAAGCTTCTACCCTTGACCAACTTAAAGCATGATTGACCTTGGATATGGATAAAAGTTGGGTACAAATAGAAAGACTCAATTCTGCCTCTGTTATTGCCACAAATTATGGGCACTCCAACTCCTACTAAATTTATAGACTCTCAAGCTGCACTACCTACAGTAACTCATTTAACCCATACTTGTCAAAAGCATAAGAGATTATTTGAAACCGCTCAGCAAATATCCCCCATGGCGCCAATTTCAACGTTAGAACTCTTGATACCGGATCTTAAACTGAATCAGTGGGGAGACTTTCGGTTAGCACCAATACACTACCTCACTAAGAAAGGCCAACTACTATCATTTGAGGAACTACAACAGAAGCTTTATCTTCCCAAAATGGTGTTATATCAATATTTACAAATAAGGCATTATTTAAAAGGTAACAATGTTATCCCTCTCCGAGAACCAACAACTATGGAAAAGTGGCTAACTAACCTATCACCAACTAAAGGAGGAATATCCTTGTGGTATAAAACAATAATACCTAAGATGGATATAAAAAGATTACCGACAATCATTTAGTGGGGAAAAAACACTGAACATATCCCTAACAGCAGAAGACTGGGAACAAGCGTTTCTCAACCCATCTAGATTTTCCAAATGTATAACCCACTTAGAGACATCCAGGAAGATCCTTTATGAATGGTATATGACTCCTTATAAATTACAACGTATTTACAAGAACATACCAAACACATGTTGGAGAGGATGTCACCAAAAAGGAGATACACTCCACATATGGTGGGATTGTCCTAAACTTCAGCAACTTTGGACAGAAATTGAGGCATTTTGTAAAAACAAATGGGACATACATATACAAATCACCCCAGTTATGCTAATACTTGGCCTTATAGATCCTACGGTTCCAAAAGAACTACACTCCATTTTACATCATCTAGTTTTTGCGACCAGGCAACTCATTGCGAGGAAATGGAAGACTGAAAAAACACCGCAAATCCAACATATTATCCAGGAAATGGCAGCCGTAAACACCAATACCATGAAGAAATTTTATAAAAACTGGGACAAGTGGCCCCCCAGATAATATAAAACTAAGCCATATCACAGTATTAAAGGTACCTAGGATCACATACCTTCACCTTCTCTTCTTTCTATTACTACTTTCTTTTCTACTCTATCTTCACTGTATGTTATATTATTATTTTAAATGAGCAATGCTCTAATGTTGGAGAAAAAAATTTTTTTTTGGAAAACCAATAAAAAATTATATTGAAAAAAAAAAAATACAATTTCACGTATATATTCAACATGGACACTCATGAACATTTTTCTGGCACTTCTTTATTATCAATTTTTTTGGACTTATGACATCATTTTTTGGCGCCTAATTGCACATGGGGGAGGGTATATCAGGGTTATCACATTGTAACACCATATCCTTGAGAAAGGTTCCCAGGCGAGACTGAAACGTCGGACTAATATGCGTGTTAAATAAAAATACACTTATTCACCTGAACAAGTGAGTGCTGATCCTTGCAATATTATCTACACTTGATTTGATCGTGCACCACCTGAATTGATGTTGATTGGAGTGCAATTAGTCTAAAGCCTGGAATGATAATCATGATAATCTGGAGTCACACCAATATTTGAAGGTATTGGAAACAATTGTGAAGAGTAGAAGAAATGTGTTCGCTTACTGGTAGTACTTAACTATAAGAGCATTTTCATTGATTGAGCCCTGAGCAACAAGATGCATTATGCACAGGGTGGTGGAACCATGCTTCTTACCCTTTGCTCAGAAACTTTAGTGAAACCAGCAAAGAAGCTTTTAAGTCCCAAATAATTTGTTATGATACCCCTGTGCCTGAATCCTATCCTATGCTATCCTAGCAAAATTTGGCTAAAATAGGAAAGGTAAGGGAGGTTCCTTATCAAAGTCCAATTATCACAGGAGTTTTCCTTTTTAAAGAATCCATGTACTTCCTAAAACCTTTTAGTTTGTCCCTCATAGTTGTTGGGTTTGGGAGTATATGTATTTATATCTTTCTATGTATCAATTTAGCAGTTACTGCATGTATGCAGCACTATAGAGCAGAATATTCAAAAGTATATATCACATACAATAGGACTAGATCTCAAATATGCCATATTTCTCAATTAATGCTAAAGTTCTTAAAGCAGACAGGAGATTTTGTTCACAATGTATGTTATGCCAGAACTGGGATGGAGGCTTTTGAATTATAATTTACACATTCCTGCAATATATCAGTTTAATGAACTGTAGAAATGAATGTATCCAGTTAAATGTAACAATGACAGCCTACAGCAAATAAAGTATGCAAATGTGTGGAATTGGATATGATATTTAAAATTTGTTTGTGTCAATGTAGCAAGAAATACCAGCACACAAAGCTTAGTTTGCAGGGAAACCCTTGCAGAAACCCTTGAGAAAATGTTATCGGTATCACAGAATGTGTGTGTCCTCATAGTTTATGGTGTTCCCTTCTCAATGTATTCATAAAAAGCAACTACACATATTAAATAAGTCATCCCAAAATTAGTGACAGTAATGCATAAGTGAGCAGGACAGGTTTGCATAGGTTGATGCAAAGACTGATTAACTCTTTCGACCTGTTGTCCTTAATAGGTTTTACTTTAATTATGTGATAGAGACAATTGAAAGAATTTACTTGGCAGAATTTAGTAAATGTGATTCCTATTTATGAATGTATAAATCTTTTACCAACTATTTTATCATAAAATACCCTGGTGTAGTGTAGTTATTTTCAGTTATTACTTCTATGGAGTATAGTTTATTTTATTGGGCCTAACCAATCAATGTGGTTCAATTATACTGTATCACTATTAACAAAGAAAAACAAAAAAAAAGTGACACAAAAGTACATTATGTACTCTCTGTCTTGGCTGAACAATACAAACTATGAACAAATGGGAAATGGAAATGGAGGTTGAGCAGTGTTAAAATACAAAGCACTAATGAATTGAATGAAAAATGTAAAGTGACATTTGTTTAACCTATAAAATCTCTCTGTAAAAGACTTTATATATATTTAAACCAAAAAAAGTAATGGAAACAGGCTTAACTACATCTCAGTGTATTACAAAAGAAAGCAAAATCATGAGTTTATAAATAAAAATCATATTTGATGAGGGGGGAAATATTTTGTATAGTGTATAGTGTAAATTATAAGATACCAATCCTTCAGGATCCAATACACATTCAGTGTGATCATAGTAAGGCCTTTGCCTTTGTTATGTTTATGAAATGCTGGCTAGGAAATGTAGAAGCTAATGTTGAAGATATATCACTGTTATTAAAATATATATGGCCATGCCTAGTTCACAAAGCTAACACAAGATAGTAAAGAGTAAAACTGGTGTGAACCTACACATTTAAGCAATTTTTCTGATAATAGTTTTGAATTTGTGACCAGAAGGAATGAGAATAAAATGTGGAATCTAAAATGGAGCCGACTTAATTTACCAATCAGATATGACTTAAAGCTGATTCAGAGGTGGCTATCTAAAGCTAAAGGGTTAAAAGCAATGCTGATTATTTAGGATAATGTACATTTTCATTAAATAAATTAAAAGGATTTTTAACCAGTGAGTTCAGTTTTATATTGATATATTGCACAAAATATATTTTTGATGTCTTTATATTCAGATTACACTATTAGTAAAATTGATGTCTACTCTAACCACTGCAAAAGTGACACTGGGCTCATTGATGTAAAGTCAAGCTGAGTGCATTTTTTATTAATCCATGATCTATAAAGCATTCCTTATGCAAAGCCAAGGGGGCAGATTTACTAAAGGGCGAAGTGGCTAACGCTAGCAATATTTTGTCAGAAATCCCATCTGCCGGACAATGCCAATTTACTGAGTCAGTTGCATCATATCCTGTCTGGCAGAAATGTATTAAAGTTGTAAAAACTCTGGTAACGTCCTTTTTTAAGTGGGATTGCCTGCAAAAGTCTTTTTGCGGGGAATGTAATTAAAGTCACAAAGAGAAAAACTATTTGAACCAACATGAATAAAAATCCACATCTCGCAATGTAATATTGTTCCTTAAACGGTTATTGCATTGCAAATTTTAATTGCGCATAAGGCTGGGGACAGACAGGGAGATTCGGGGAGATTCAGTCGCCTGGCGTTTAATAGCAGGCGACAATCTCCCCGAACGTCCTTCTCCCTGTCCGTCGCTAGTTGAAATGTAAAAGCGCCGGCTCTGTGCACACGGGGTGCGGCGATTTCCGGAATCTTTTTAGCAAACATAACTTTTTCAGTTAAAAGGTTTTATTACATTTACTGTCCATTGGCGCAAACTATAAAATTCACAAACGGTCTTCCACTGTCAGAACAAAACAATTTCCAGATTTGCAAAAGCTATATTATTCGCATTGCGAATAGTTTTTCCGTTCCCGACTTTTATTACGTTAAACTTTTTCCACAGATATTTGAGGGGCATGGAACATTCATTTAAGGGTGGGCTCATGTGTAGGGCATTATAGGATCTATTTTGTCTTTATTCAAGTTCCTTGGACATTTGTAATAAAAAGTGGCCACTTCAAATAGTGGCACCAACATCTCTAACAAAGATGTCCATGTGACTGTAATGTAACTGCCCTATTCAATTGGAGCTAAGCGTAAGAGGACTAACTACAGTAAGTTTCGCTATGCAGAAGTGATCGCTGGCGTAATTTAACTTTGAAACGCTAGTACTGCAGAAGTAATGCTAGCAAAAAGTTGCCAGCATTTGGCACCCAGTACGCAACTTTGCATTTTTGTGAATTAGCATAGTGGTAAAGAATTTTTACCTGATGAAGTGGTACAAAGTGTGCAAAGTGTTTGCTGGTGACAATTCAACCTTTGAATATTTAGAATTTTGTGAATCTGCCCCAAGGTGTCCTCCCCATAAAAGTGGGGATATAGCAAATTAACTTTTAATGGTATGTTCCCAGGGAGTCTTCAATTAGCACAAAATACCACAGTGATTAAAAAGGCTCCATTGCATGGTGACCATTGCTACATTAGGATTCTCACATTGTTTACAGATGTAGTGGTTTTATTGCTTTCTTATCTTCCAGTCTCTGTGTTGCATGTATGTATCAGGGAACTCCGAACTGCCAACTAGTGATGGGCGAATTTATTCACCAGGGGTGAATTTGCGGCGAATTCGGGCGATTCGCCGCTGGCGAATAAATTTGCGAAACACCAGCACAAATTCGCCAGTGAAAATTCACCAAAAAAAACGAGTTGCGCCTCTTTTTTGACGCGTCGCGTCGAAAATGACGCGACAAAAATGACACGACGGAAACGATGCGCCGCAATTTTTTTTCCCAAATCACGAATTTCGCTGGAAATTCGCTAATTTTTCGGCGAAGCGAAACGGGTGAGATTCGCCCATCACTACTGCCAAGTAGCAGTTTTACCAAGGAATGCAAATTCTAGTGATTTTTCTAAATTTGTGACAGCAGTGATCATTGTGTGTTGGAACTCATCTTGTGTTTGTATCATTGACATTGGTGCTAAAGGTACACATTGTTGGTATCCAATTCTTGAGAATACAAAAACAAAAGTTAAGTATGCACAAAGAATAAGCAATTCCATTGGACAAAACAGGATCAAAGATATTAAATTATCCACATTGCATGTATTCCCTCGTGTTCATAGCATTTACAGGATATCCAGATGATGTTTATCACCGAGAAAATTAAAACAATATCATCAATTAGGTATCGAAAAGTTTGTTTACATAATTAAAGAAAAAAATTTTTCATTCCAAGAAACATTGCTGCATATTTTGGACACAAATTCATGAAAGTTCTCTTTTGGTTACAAATGTATATATTTAAAGAAATGGCAAATTGTTTATAGCTCTCAATGGCGTAGAAGGAATGAATGCCTTGTAGTTTGAAATATTCAGTTATCTGGGATCCTTCTCTGGACCATCTGTGTTCAAATTGCTAACTATCTCATGAGTACCGTGCTTTCCTATCTTTCAAACTTCTCCACAGTAAAGTGTAAAATAATTAACACCCTGTGTCTGCAGTGTTAGCGCACAACAACAAAACAGCAATCTGCTATATTTCCCATAAAAAGCTTAATGCTTCCTTCCTACATTTGTCAATGAAATTTGCAGGCATCAGTGACTGAACATTTGGGAGCTTAAAATGACTTCCATTCACACTTCCGAAAATAGTGGATATTACTATGGTAACGACTTGATGCCCATGAAATAACAGATGGAAACACAGCAATGAAGACTGAAAAAATGTACAAAAAAGTAAAGAAAAGTGAACAGGGTATTCCATAATGTAAATATAAGAAATCCTCTACATTAATCCATAATAGCATATTGTATTTAGGACATAAACATGATTATGTTATAAATGGCACTAAGTTTGCCCAGGAGCAGTAACTCATAGAAACCAATCAACAGGTAGAATTTTCTGGTCACCTGTTTAGAAGTAGTGATGGGCGAAACGCCAGGAAAAAAGTGCCTGGTGAAAATTCACCGGCGTCTCGTTTTGGACACGGGCATCCTTTTTTTCGATGCCAGTAATGGGTGCCGGCATCCAAAAATGGATGCCCGTGTCCAAAATGAGATGCTGCGGTGTTTTGCGAATTTTTTGCCGTTTCTCAAATTTCTACTAGAAATTCATAAAATTTCTGCAAAACGCCTCAGATTCACCCATCACTATTTAGAAGCAAATATCTTATTGGTCACTATGGGTTACTGGGTTATTTCTGGGGTTATCTAAGAAAAAACACCTAGTTTTCCCAGGTGCAAACCTGGGGCCATTTATTATAACTGCAACAACAAAAATATTAAATGGGTTATTTTTTTTTCCTATGAAGTTGCTATACTTAAACATGGAGGCATGAATCTAGGCATACCCTAGGAAGGCAGTAATAATTAATATTAAAGGATGCATAATGTATCTTGATTGTGACTCCCAGCATGCTCTAATACTTGATTATCTTTAAGGATCTGCTAAAAATTGAAACTCTGCAAAATCTGAGTAAAGTAAGGTTTACTTTAGTATTTAGATCACCTTTATATGTAATTTCCAAACCTCCTTTCAAAAACTAAAGCTATTGAAAGAAAAGGAAAGAGCAACACCATGGTAAATACTGGGCCAAACCTTAAATTTCACCTGCTGTTTACACGGATATGAGATTGTATAGGTTTGTCAATGAAAAAGGAACTGCACAAAGAAAAGAAAATAGTATGTAGGCCACAGCATGGTTAGGCGTCAATTTCCGATTTTTAAGATTTTTCGTGAAAATGTTCGAATTTCACAATTTTTTTGTGAAATTGATTGAAATTTAAGAATGTCTCGTGAAAATGTTCGCATTTTTCATTAACTTTCCAATTTCAACATCCATGCAACATCCATGCAACATCCATGCAACATCCATGCTCTCTGTACTAAATCCATTGCTAAATTTCTGTTACTGCAAGTGCCAGTTTGATTACAAAAAATACAAACCCTTCAGTTTGGTCTAGATCTTGACCCATAAATGTATGGGTAATGTCACAAAAGTCTGCAAATTCGCCCATGTCTAATGGCCCATAGCAAGTGGCTCACTAAAAACTATTTATTAAACTTGGTATTGCTGTTAGTATTTCCCCATACTCCAAAAAGTACAGTATTGATAACACATGGTGTATTCTTACAATGCAGGCATTTTGGGTACCATGTGAGGGCTCATCAAATCATACTGAAAATTACCCGATATTATTCTGTCTGGACAGAAAATCACAAAGTGTCACTGTCACATTTTTGACTTCAGCATGCTCCTGCTTCCCTCTGAGCAAATGTTTTTCTATGTACAGAGGTCAATGATTGTGGTGGCACAATTCCATTAAAAATATTCATGTGAATCTATTTTGTTCCTATTCCGTGGCCACTGGGAAGCAAACCAAGAGTACTCTGTGTGCTATGTTGGGCTTGAACTTAATGAGTCTGAAACATAAAAGAAAAGACAACACAACATTAGAATACAAATGTTATTATGATAATAAAAATTGCTTTTTCCAGCTTCAGTTGTCACTAGCACTTTCAAATTAGTTATATCACATCATCTCTTCAGATGATGAAGTGCAAAAAGAATGAATTGTGATGTATTCCAGGAACTAATTATTGCAAAACCCCATTGTTCTGATTTGCGTTATCGTAATTGAATAATAATGTTACACTTAGTTGCCAAGATCTCAAATTGTTTTGCAAAAGTAGTTATTAAATTTGTGCTGTTATCTCTGTTATCTTAAAATTTCCTTTTATATTTTCACAGCAACACTGTTGAGAAAAAACATATGGTTAGAGTTTCTAAACATTGTACCATGGATTTATTAACATTCCAAGTCTGGAGCTTAAGAGTTCCCTGGGCCCAAAGAGGATGATGGGCCCAGACCATGTTATATGGTGCGAATTTACTGCAGGTCTAGTCAATCCTAAGCAAGTGTCTCATTAGTTGATTTTATACCTCCATTTAACCTGAATTAATATTATCTTATTATGCAACACTCCTTTTTTTTAATAAAATATAGCCACAAAAAATACCTTTGCAATTTGACAGATTTGGCAATTTGACAATATTGAATATAATTTCCTTTTGTTAGTTTCAGAACGAATAGAGCATCCTTGAAACTTACTTTCACTAAATAAATTCACTGTTAATCAAAGGGAACAATATGGGAACTGTTTTGTTGCAGAAGAAAATTCTCTTTGTTGGCAAGAATAAAGGGATAAAAATAACAATAGTCGAGGAAAATAATAACATTAAAATCCCTGTTTCATGATGCAGAGCTGTTGAGTTTATGTTAAATGTCCATAATCTCACTGTATAAACACTTGTCATAAAAGGAACAGTAAGTTCTTCATAACCATCGGCTACAATTTTCTATCGAAATATAGAAGAGAATAGCTTAAAAGATACTTAATACAATCTTTTACTGATGTGCCTGGCATGTGGATGAAAAGACGGTCATACCTGTTTGCTCTATCCTGCTTCTAGATTTCAAGCTGATTATTTTCGCATAGACAAAGAACTACTCTGAATTTAGAGCTTAACATGGGCATGGTCATATTGCTTGTGAACACTGAACTACTATGCTCTTTACCCATCAGGAGCAAACTGTGATCAAATGCCTGGACATGAAATCTGTGCTTTTCACCAGAGGGCTATGTTCTGCTAGAAATAAAAACATATCTACAGAATATATTTGTGATACTGCCTGACTGACAACAATGTAAGTCAGAGACAGTCAGACACAAAGCAACTCATCCCATCTAATATTTATAAGAATAATATTTGCAGTTTGAAAATTACTGCACAGAGATTCCTGTAGATGTAAAACCAAAGAACGGACTCTTTCAATCATGTTTTATGGTGTATGATACACATGGAAAGAAAATATTCTGACCATTATCAAATTCAGGTGGAATACTATTCCACCTTTAGATGAGGACACATAGGTTGTAAAAAAAAAAGTGCTTTAAATCACGATATACCATGTTATGTTTCATCCAGTCAAATATTCTCTTGTGCACAACCAGCCCCAAGTAATCTCAAATAACATTTTTCATGCAAGGCCATACCCTTAAAGTATCCCTTAAAGGGATACTGTCATGGGAAAAACATTTTTTCAAAATGCATCAGTTAATAGTGATGATCCAGCAGAATTCTGCATGCATTTCTCAACGGAGCAAACAGATTTTTGTATATTTCATTTTGAAATCTGAAATGGGGCTAGACATATTGTCAATTTCCCAGCTGCCCCAAGTCATGTGATCTGTGCTCTGATAAACTTCAATCACTCTTTACTGCTGTACTTTAAAACTGAATATGAAAAATTCTGTTTGCTCTTTTGAGAAATGGATTTCAGTGCAGAAGTCTCCTAGAGCAGCACTATTAACTGATGCGTTTTGAAAAAAACATGTTTTCCCATGACAGTATCCCTTTAACAAACATATACACGTGCTGTATACCTGTTTATTAAACCTCAAATTCTTCTGGTGGAAACTCAAATTTTTTTAGATCAAATTTTTTAGGGTTGCTAATAATCAAATCTGAAATTATGAAAGCTAAAACATATCAAAATCATGTAAAAGTCAATGGCAGATGCCACTTTAACAACTGGAATATGTTTCTTGCCCTCGTGACCTGTGAGGGTTTTGGGCTGGTTTTCATTCAATAATCCGAAAAAGTAGATTTTTTTTTTGGGGGGTGACAGTTCCGTAAAGTTGCACAATTTGAGAGTCAAATTGAAAAAGTTGTATGATTCAATTTTATGCACTATTTAGTTCTGCCTTTTTCTTCAACACCTTTTTTTTTATTATAGTGAAAAAAGTTTAGTAAATACCCCCCCCCATAAACATCAGCTGAAAGTGGCAGTTATTTATCATGGGTAAAACATTTTTTAGCCTAAAAAAATTACTTTTCCACATAATTCTTTCTGCATTAGATAAAGTTAGTCATAGTTAACATTTGGGAGCAGCATTGAGCACAGGCACCATATAGTGCAGGTATCAGCTTTTATAAATGTATTTTATGACTGCCTGGAAGATGTTCTTGAAAGTCATGAAAAATTTAATAAATGGGTAATATTTTGAACTGCTGGGAATCACCCATGCTTCTCAATTAAAATATTTGATAAATTAGCCCCTATGTGTTTGCTTCAGATATGTTAATCTAGTTTCTACAGGTAAAGTTTCTGTACCGTGTTAGCCAGTAAACATGTTATTGGTCAACTCTTTTGAAATAAAAAATAACAAAACGGTATAAAGGTGATACCTTTATTGGCTAACTAAAATAATCATTGCAATCTTTCAGAACATTTTAGTTCCTTTTTCAAGCTACCAGGTAATCACTTTGAAAAAGGAACTAAAATGTTCTGAAAGCTTGCTATGATTATATTAGTTAGCCAATAAAAGTATCACCTTTATACCATTTTGTTATTTTTTATTTCAAAAGGGTTGACCAATCTAGTTTCTACAAATACTGTTAGTGGCTGTACATCCCTGGCAGTTATCGTCCAAGCTGAACTTGAGCTCTTTATAGGCCTCTCCACAGAACATAAATTTTTTCATGCAATATTGTGTACAGCAATGTGAAAGTTTTTTGGTGTTTGTAATCCTTTAAACTAGTAGAGTAATGTAAGAATGCAATTATATATTTTATTGCATATACCGTAATATGGTACAAATCAACTAGCAATCAGTCTATTCTCCACTGTTAGATACTGGAGTTGCAAAATATAGATGCATTAATCACAAAGGAAAAATGTTTGAATTGTGCATATTGGCATGTCTTGGCATTCCTTTTATTTCAAATTTTCATACTGTTTTTGCCATCATGGCCACAAAATGTTCCTGGCAATAAGATTAAAATATAGGAGCCTAAGTTCAGATTTGTGTAGTTTTTTTTTTCTACTTTGCATTAACGTTTTAAAAAAGCATGAATGTTACATATTACAAAATCCCAATATAAAAATACAATTGTTGAAATAAAAAGAAATACCTTAAGTTTACAAGCTCAAAAAACCTGAATTGAATAAATAGCTTACATTTCTGGCAACTCCCATTGATATCAACCTCACATCAAGCTTTTGCTTTTTTCAGATTTTTATGCTTAATACTTTATTTGATTTTTAGTTGAGTTTCGTGGTAAAAATCCAAATTTGAACATTGATAAATCAGCTCCATAGTTTCACTCTTTCCAAATATGAATTGCAACTCAACAGTTAGAAGCCAATGAGTTGGCATTCCTCACCTAGCTCTCCGTTATACTGTAGTAATATTTCAAAGAATTATTTCTAGGACATTGCCTGCTGGAGTGTGCTAAGCTCCGAAGCATATAACTGTGAGTTAGAATTCTGTAACTGGAGGGATGCAAATTCTCAGGGTATCCCTTTCCTTGAACAAGCATCCACCAGTAACTTGATTTTGCTACACTGCAAACTGAATACACAGCGATTTGTAGGGAACTAGAGCACTGCTATATGTGGCCACAACATAGAAGAAATATGTCATGATTCTGATGCCACAGATCTTTAAGATGCCCTTTGCAACATGTACATCTACATGCTTGTATAAACTGGAAAAACTGAATGTGTCATGAGTATCAACTCATGCACTAAAGGGTGAATTGTTTTCAGTGACCACTTCGCACACTTCAGACTACTTCGCCAGGTGCAGATTTGTTACCATTGCGCTAATTCACTAAAATGTGAAGTTACGTCCTGGGCGCCAATGCTGGTGACTTTTCACTACTGATACTTCTTTAGTGAGAGCTGCTTGCATTTTCTACACTTTTGTATGACTTTCCGGGCTACAGAATATAATGTCACTGACATAAGATTGAGAAGAAGTAGCATCAATTCAGCAGTTTGCCTGGTCAGAGGTGATGAAGGAAACTCTGAAGAAAGAGGTAACGTTCAGTAAAATCAGCAATTAAGTGAATATGCAAAACAATGAACATTAGTTATGGGCGAATCTACCCAGTTTCGCTTCAGCGAAAAAAATTGCGAATTTCCAGCGAAATTCGCAAATTGGCGAAAAGATTCGCGAAACGAGCCGCGGGTAATTTTTGACTCTCGTTATTATTATTATTA
>CM044444.1:53612539-53654200 GCA_024363595.1 Xenopus borealis
TCCTCCTTCACCTTCTGTGAACAGCGTGTTTAAGTCCCTTCCTCCCAGAGTTTCACTACAAACTATATGTTTCAGTTATGTACAATGTATAGATCTCCTGCCTGAGATCATTAAGTCATAAAACCCTCCTAATACATGTTGTTCCATGGATGCCACAATACTACCAACTGACTTGCTCAAAGCTCATTGGAAGAATAACATAAAAGTCAGTCAAATGCCAAATATAAATGGCATGTCTGGTGCTGTGAATGTCAGGATTAGGTAGGTGAGTCCTGCAGGCAGCATCTTTTTTGCACGCAGAATACAAAAAGAAAAGTACAGGTCAGGATGATCAGGGCAAAGAAGAGTCAGAGTCAGTAACAGGACTGGAGTCATCCTAGACAACTTGATGGAAGGAAGCAAATGTAAGATGGTGCAAGTGGCAGAAATAGGATAGGAGTGTACAGAGAACAATGCCAGAAGTGATGGAGCGGACAAAGACTTTGGGACAGGACAGTGTGGTCATAGAATCAGGTCAGGATGGGAGGTGATGAGCAGGACAGACAGAGCAGGAGGACTGAATCAGGACAGACAGAGCAGGAGGACTGAAGCAGGACAGACAGAGCAGAAGGAATGAAGCAGGACAGACAGAGCAGGAGGACTGAAGCAGGACAGATAGAGCAGGATGACTGAAGCAGGACAGGCAGAGCAGGATGACTGAAGCAGGACAGGCAGAGCAGGATGACTGAAGCAGGACAGGCAGAGCAAGAGGACTGAAGCAGGAGAGACAGAGAAGGAGGACTGAAGCAGGACAGACAGAGCAGGAGGACTGAATCAGACAAGGCAGGGCATGGGCCAGGGCAGGAAACCAGAGCTAGAGGCTGTGCCTCAGTGCTCAGTTAGGCCAATGCTCAGGAACTGATGGTGAGGAAGACTGACCTTTCATAGGGCAGCGTCAGGCCTGATTGGGTGACTTCAATCCACCAATTAGGCTGCTGCTGGGAATAGGCTTAAAAGGCCAGATGATAGGAAATGAATTAGCCTGCTAGCTGTTCACTTGGCCCAATGGTTAAAGCATAGATCCAAAACCCCAGGTAACTGGCTCAAATCTTAATAGAACCTTTCAGTGAAGCAGTTAAGTGTTTTATTGGTTCACCGTGAAGCGCAACACTTCCTTTTGTCTTAAAAGATACATATCTCAATCTTATACCTAGGTATTCAATGGAATTCTATTACAGATATTAAAATAATATTTAAACACAATTTTACTCGATTATATACCTATATAGACACTGAGATTGACATGAACTTGGTGGATATGGTGTTTCTTTTAAATTAAAGTACAGTGTTGGACTGGCCCACAGGGATACCAGGAAAACTCCCGGTGAGCCAAGGTGTCAGTGGGCCCTCTTGCTTCTAACAATTTGGCCTATTTCATGTTCATTCCCTATTTCCTTATGTTGAAAAAGAGGCTTTCTAATGGAAGAATAGAGTATAGTAAGTAGATCTAAAAGAATAGGTTAAGTGAGGAGAGAAGGAATAATAGTTTGGAAAGTTGGGCCCCTGGTCTAAGGTTTGCTGGTGGGCCCCTGGCATCCCAGTCCAACAATGTTAAAGTAGGACCCATTGTATCTACCTTTTGATCCCATCAGAGGCTTGTAAGGAACATCAGAAAACAATGCATGCCCTGTGAAATAATTTGAGCAGATAATTTAAACTGCAATGTTTTTACCCAAATATATACATTTTTTGGGGCCAGCACATGACTTTTTTTGTACACATTGTACATTCCTAGTGGCCATTTATAGTTCAGTTTCAAGTTCACCCTTTGTGAATAGAACTGCAGTATAGTTCCTTGGGCACATATGGGTTTCCAATTAAAGATTTAGTAAAGATGATCTGTACATACATTGTCATTAATTGTTATTTAGTATTATTTAGTATTTTTTGTGTATTAAAAAGTATCTATTTATAAAGAGACAGAGAGCAACTCAGAAAGAGAGTTTTCATGATTTACTTTACAGCTTTCAATGGAAACTCTAGAGCTACCTTTGTGGGTTTTCTTTTAATAAGCAAGAGAGAAAAAGGGTTTATTACAATGGTCAAATCTGTCTACACTAAAGACCTACAGGGCTGTCTTGAAGAAGAGAGGTGTAGAGGGCAGCTTCCATTTTGTTGTTTTTTTCATGTCATGTATTACCCTGAGGTGTATGGCAGGCACAGCCTCCAACATGCACAAATATAATTGGCTATCAAGGGAATGAATTGCAACTGAATTCACAGGAATTTAATCCATATGCTGGAAACATAAGTTTCAGTTTGTGCACAGAAATCATGTTAGGTAGAAATGCTGGAGGGAAATGAGAGTTTGTGACAGCTAAAACGATAGTCAATGTTAATCATAACTGTTGTGGCATAAAAAAGTTGGGAAATGGCAGTGCAACTACATCTCTCAGACATTGCTCCAGTATACACTGACCTGTCTAAATAACCTTTGCTAGGGCAATGACACAGGGATCCATGCTGGTTTTTTTCTCTTCCATAGCAATATAAAAATAAACTGCTTAAAATAAACAGCTTAAAATATGATGTAACAGTAAATATTTGCCTACATAAGGGTAATATTAATAAAAATGTAAGTCTGAGTTAAATAGTTTGACTCATTTAATAGCAAAAAGTGATTGAAATCACAACAAAATGCAATTACAGGAAATGTCACATATCCATAAAAAATCTGAAATGGGATTTGCTAAGAAAATCTATATTTTTGCAACTGACACATTTAACAAATCAGCAGGAAAACAAACATTTGTCCATTCACTTCAATGCATTTGGGGAGAGGAAAAAGCTTGAGAAAGTTCCCATTAACGTTAATGTATTTGTTGTGAGAAAATACACTCATTGTTTTGTGAATGTTCCATTCCAGTCTACAGGTGCTTTGTTACAATACATTGGAAATACACTGCCAGTGGCAGATGCTGGCACTGTCAAGCCATCACAAGAAAAGTAATCATTCACATGAATGGAAAGTTACAGAGCATGAGGATATCACCAAGATCACCATAATTTAGACTTGAGTGAAGGGATGGTTAAAATGTGTCCTGATGTTCCAGAGATTTAAAAGTGCAGCTTCTACAAACCAAAAAAAGTTTTAAAATCAACATATATTTAGTTTGACTGGTCACTTTACCAGTGGTGAATTACATTTATTCCTGAGATTTCACCCCTTTTCTACCACAAAGTTTCTGGCTGTGGAATGTACTTAATTAAAAAAGTATCCTAAAAGCATACAGTAAAAGCAAACTTGTAGCACACCTACCATGTGCAGAGGCATCTTTAGAATAGATAAAATTAATGACGCGGCTTTATTCCTCTTTAATTTGTGCAATGTCATTTACATACTTCCAGTAACACAGACTTGTTATGGCAAGCTCGATAATTATGTTCTTTACGCAGTCCAATCAAACCCAGCTGTCAAATAAATGAAGAAATCTCCTAGCAGAAATTAAAACCAAATGATATCAACATGATCAGTTAATATGAGAGCCAACTTCCTTTAGTTTTGTTTCTATTATTATAATCACCAAGAATTAGCCTGTGTATTGCCTCCTATTTAAAGAATTAATATTGTTCTGCACCAAGAGCCAGTAGAGCTTTACAGAATAGGTACCAGGGAAGATTCAAATTCAAGACTTCCTCTTCTAAATGTGTTTCATAGTAAGTCAATATAATCTCTTCTGTATAAAAAAAAAAACAAAACACTTGCTTTAAAAGAAATCCATGTAATAAACACAACAATATAAATCATAAAACCATTTCTCTCATTCTCTCTGACTGGACGCACACAAATAATCTGTTGAAGTACATAAAACAACCTTAAAACATCTCACAAAAACTTACTTGGTAGAAAAAGGGAGGCTAGGATTTTTTTGTGCAATTTATAAAGTTGGACACAAATTGGCATTTTTTTACCCACAATGCAGTACTTTCTCCAGATTCCATATGGAAGAAGACATTTTCTGACATATAAGGCATATTGCTGCATATTAAGTGCTTTATGCTTGATGTTCCCCATTCTTCTGCATGACAAGGTACTTTCAGATGCTTTTTTTTATGGATCTGGCAGTCACTGTCATTTAAAAATGGACTCATATTATAGATGAACCTTTCCTAAAAGATCACTGCAGGCGAATAAATTCGCAAAACGTCCACAAAATCTCGCCTGGCAAAAATTTGCCAGCGTATCGTTTTGGACACGGGCATCCATTTTTGGACTCCGGTGCCCATTGCCAGCATCCAAAAAATGTCCACATCCAAAACGAGACGAGGTAGTGTTTTGAGAAAAAAATTGGTGAAGCGAAATGCAGCCGATTCGCCCATCACTAAATTTTATGTGGCATTTCGTTTCACTGAAAAGTTTGCAAATGTACCAATTTACAAAATGACGAAAAATTAGTGAAACACATTCAAGTCAATGGGCGTCAAAATACATTTTGCAACAATTTTTTTATTTTTTGTTTTGGTTGTGGCAGATTTTTCGACTGAGAATTTTCACCACAGTTTCACAAATTTAATTGCGGGCAGCAAAATGCTGAAACTCACTGCAAATCCATGCCTGCAGAATTTATTCACCCTTCACTAATTGTTACATATCTGCATTTATATGTAGTGGAAGCTTCAACCAATAAAACTTTTAATTGGTAGTATGCTAATTTCACTCCTGTCCTGATGCAAACTTGCAGATCTAGACCTACAGGATGATATAATTCCCAGCCATAGTAGAGTAATCACCCTGTTCAGCAATGATAGGTGTTTGGCAAGCTGTCTAGGTACTAAGGTATAGGTATCTTCTTTACAGTTACACTAGAATATTCTTTTTATTGTGAAGTTTAGACAGATTTATTATGGGATTACATAAGCCCGAGTGAGAAGTTACACCACAGATGTCATAGTAACTGACACTTTAGAGCTGCATCTACAAGGTACATTCATACTGCATTTTAAAAATATATACTTAAAATATCTAAACCTTAAGAACAAATCCCAGAATCTTTGAGATTGTAGTTTAATAACTGTAATAATTGCTTTCAGCATATCACTTACATTTTACATTTATACTTTAGCAGTAGTTTGGGTTGTTAGACGATCATGCAGCTCAGTCATTGGTGTTTTGTTTATCAGTGTTTTGCTTCTAAATCCTTTCCCTGTACACAAAAAATGGCAATGTGTCTGTAATATAAATGAGACATACAATAATTTAAAAAGACACTGTCTAAGATTGAAAATGTCTTATTGAAAATTTTATTGCCCCTATGAGGGCATTTTTTGTTTTAAATGCTGTTCTACAGGAGGAATGTCTTGAGAAGATAAACTGAGTGGTAGATTTATCAGAGCTGCTGTAGATGCTTGGTTAAAAGTGATAGTTTAGAAAGCCATTAGTGGGGGTTATTGCCCTCTTAGGTAAAATGCATCTCCCCTTATAGTCATTAAGGTATTATCCATATCTGATAACAGCTAGTTGCAGATAGATCCTTAGTCAGCATGGAGTTACAGAAAACATTCACAAATGAGTGGCTGACAGCCAAATTGTTATTTCCAGTTGTTTTGGAGCCAGAATCTTTTAGAGCTGCTTGGCGTTTGTAAGTCAGACCACATACCTTATGTTTTTTTTTTAACCAAGATGTTTACAGTACATCCTTAGTAATACAATGAAAGGTACAAAAAGCACCTAAGATTGGGCAACTATCTATTACAGACTTCATTGTTGCATCTGTTTTAACAGAATTGACTTGGTTACAGATATTCTAATGAATATGTCTTACCACTCACAGACTACAATAATAAATAGAAAAGCATCCTTTTCAGTATCACATGATCCCACTACCAGGGTTACCATAGGTTTCCTATCCCTGGCTTGACCTTTCAGAAAGGACACCACTATTTAACCAACCTGGACACATTTTACAGACACTAGTCACAGAAAGCATCCTCACAACCATAATCCCTTTGTAAGTTAAGGCATGGAATGGCTAGCCAAAACCTGAAGAATTTGTAAAGATAAATTACAAGTTTTTGTACATGTGGATACTTACATTAAATGTAAAATCCCGTGCTGACCTGTGTATGTCAGACTCCAGTCTGATTTGCGTTACTCGTCTGAGGGCTCTAGATGAAAAGTTCACGTGGCGTTTAAGTGACATTCTTTACTGAAAAAAATTGACAAGCTCGTGTTTTTTACTCCCTCTCTGTACTGAGATTCTTTATTTCTCAAACCAGTCCAGCTGACATTTCAAACCAACAAGATTCCCCTTTTCATCCAGCTTTCTCTGACTTTAAATATGTTTTCAGAGGAATTGAATAGAGGTAGGGGGGTTGAATATCTGTGGTTTAAACAACCTTTTGAAAAGACCACCGAGAGGCTAATTAAAATTGAACATGGGCACTTAATTCTGATGAGACACTTAAGTGCACTGTGGCTACAAAGTCCTGCTGTCAATGTTATGAAAAGGGATGGAAGGCTGATTCTCTTGCTAACTATCTGATGGTAGAAGTCAAGAGATCTAAGATACTGTATATATCCTTCCCTAACACTAGCACTGGATCTTTTGAATCAGTTTTTACACTACCTGCAGAATCATGGCAGGAAAAACAAATTAATCTCTTTTTATAATGACTTGTCATTGTAATTGTTGTTGGATTTAATCTCTTTATATGTAACATTTTAACACAGTTCTTGTTAAAAATAGAAATGAGTTACTTGTTTTGAGTTACTTATGTTACATATTCTTGTTAAAAATAGAAATATTTTTCGTTTCTTGCTGTTGGTGAGTAGGAAATGTTCTAATTATCAGCTTGTTGCACTTTTTGGGTTAATACTGAAATATGTTTTTATAAAAAAAGTAAGCAACACACTCTTTAGAGTTAAGTTCAAAAGAAACTGATGCTAATGTGGACAAAGATATATTTTGGAATAAAAAATATTCAGTGCAAGCTATGCACTTACAGTATATTTCATTCACAGGCTTTGTAGATTATTATGTACAGTATCTTGTACTGTAACTTAATATAACATTTCTTAACCCAATGATAAAAGGATATGAACAAATTTAAAAGCCAAAACTTGGTAATCAGAGGAGGCAGTGGTGGACTTAACTCCTCCGAGCAGACACAAAACGACTGTAATTAGGCAGTCAAAATTTATTAACGAACTCCAATCAGTACAACGCGTTTCACGGGCTCAGACCCGGCTCTTCTTCAGGCAATAAACATAGGAGTTACAGCATCTGGCAGTAGTATACACACTCAGCGCCTCTGTGACAGAGGAGGTGACAGAGGAGGTAAGTCCACCACTGCCTCCTCTGATTACCAAGTTTTGGCTTTTAAATTCATTCATATTCTTTTATCCTTTGGCACTACACGCCTATAATGCATTATGAGTCTAATAGTCACAAAAAAGCAGATATAGATGTTATGGAGCTGTAACATTACAAAGTTGCTCTCAAAATTAGAAGTAGTCGGAAATTAAGTCACCAGGGGGGGGGGGTCAGAACCGGGTTCATAGAGGCCAGGATGTCACCAAGACCATGTGGTTTACTTGCTGTGAGCATCAGAAAATGTAGGTGAGTAAGAGTAATGAAATGTTGTTCAAACAACGCACATACAGGAAATTGGACACACAATTGGTAATCAGCGTTTTCTTTTTGTCAAAACACTTTTGAGAAAAGAAAAAAAGCAATTCAAAGTTTCCAGTGTGGTCCATTAGCGGTTGCAATACTAAAGCGATGTTCTATCTCCTGCCAATCTTCTCACATTCACCACCACCCAATCTGTATTTATTTCATGTCTACGTTGGCATTGATGGGAACTAACCCTGTCATAATGCAATTAGAGGAATGGTGTCAAATCTTTGCTTATATTTCTTAATTGCTTTCTTTATGACAGGTTTTTTTTATACTTAGGATTGATGTTATATTTATTTTATTATGCTACTAAAAGGACAATTTGGATATAAGCTTATGGTATGTTTGGGCACTTCTGGACAAGAAGTTACATAGTTACATAGTTACATAGTTAAATTGGGTTGAAAAAAGACCGAGTCCATCAAGTTCAACCCCTCCAAATTAAAAACCCAGCATACATACACACACACACACACATCTCCACTCTTTCAAACACAAACCATATACCTGTATGCCCATAGCAATACTAACTGTAGAGTTTAGTATCAAAATAGCTTTTGATATTATGTCTGTCCAAAAAATCATCCAAACCCCTCTTAAGCATCAACAGAATCAGCCATCACAACATCACCCGGCAGGGCATTCCACAACCTCACCTTCCTGACTGTGAAGAACCACCTACGCTGCTTCAAATTAAAGTCCTTTTCTTCTAGTCTGAAGGGGTGGCATCTGGTGCGGTGATCCTCTTTATGGGTAAAAAGGTCCCCTGATATTTGTCTATAATGTCCTCGAATATATTTGTAAAGTGTAATCATGTCCCCCCGCAAGCGCCTTTTTTCCAGAGAAAACAACCCCAACCTGGACAGTCTCCCCTCATAATTTAAGTCTTCCATCCCCCTAACCAGTTTAGTTGCACGTCACTGCACTCTCTCTAGCTCATTTAGATCCCTCCTAAGGACTGGAGTCCAAAACTGCACTGCATACTCCAGATGAGTATATAATTAAAATGCATAATATACCCCTGGGGTACATTACCCCCTGGTGATCTTCTAAGCTATGATCTATTAAAGCTATAAATATAGAGTATAAACTTCTCACCACAGTAATATAAATGTTCTCAATTATAAAACATGATCTGATATAAAATTACATATTTATAATAATAATAACCGCAACAGCACCAGCGATAATAATAATGTATATTCTACATTTGCACAAGATTGTCATGGTTATTACTTACTGTGTGCCATAGCTTAAAAGTTATGCATACGCATAAGTAGTCTTTGACACAATAAATTTAGTTCATGTGTATGTCTGGACATGCAGCCTAATTTCTTGCATGAGCTTTACTTTAATATCCTGTGCCCAAAAACAAGATTTGCAAATATTCATTATATATATCCATGTGGAGTAGCACTGAATCGTTTCTGCTTATGATGTACCTATTTGGTGTAGAAATGAAATATATAATTTTCAAGCTTGCCTTGAAAGTTCAAAATTTTCTTTTGAATAGAAAAAGCCACTCTGAAATATGGAAGATTACAAACAAACTATATTTCTTCTTTAGCAATTTTCCCAAATCACCATCTATTTGTGCCTTTCTGCATTACCAGCAGAAATGAAAAAAAAGGGTAAGGAGAAAAAAAGCCTTTGGAAGACAAATACAATACGGCGTATTTCAGACTTATTAGAGGAGATTTAGACAAATTCCCTTAAGTCATATTTTCTACTATGCCTGTAATTGCACTTTGAAAGTACATAGAAAGGCAGCTCTTGAAAGAGTGTCAGATGTTATATTACAAGCTTGTCACTTTCAGAACTTAAAATAAACCCTTCAAATCCATCTCAGCCAACTTGTTCAATGAACATATGTTTAGGGTGTACAGAACCAATGTCATGCAGAGCATTAATACAAGAACTTCTGTCTGTATGATATTTAATTTGGAAAAGAGGGGGCTAAAAAGAAACACCTCTATCACTGCTTTTGATTCATCTTTTGGCAGCCTGACTTGTGGAATAATCAATAGGTGCATGTTGAGAAAAAAGAATCTGCAGTTTCTCTGAACGGAGTTAAGGTCAATGTTTGTTAAGGACCTGACTGTAGTACTTTCAAAAACATTTATCAATTCAGGTCTAGCAAGTGTAGATCGGTGTATGTTGTAATGGGCCCGAGCTGTTCCTTTTCTGCTGCAGGCTACAGCATCTGTCTCTGCCCTAACATTCATTTTGTTGTCTGAGATGGAATAAAGTAGACCTTTCTCGATCTTCATAGACATCCTTTAATATTCTAGTTATATAGAGACAAAATAACAATGACTGGTAGATTAATATGCTTCATTAGAAAGGGGTGAATGCATCTTATTGGTCACTTATATACTGTAAAATCCATCAGTGTGCCCTCTATATGCTGCCTGCTAGAAGGATAACATAATGGAAATTCTTTGGTAAACTTCTATATAAAATATACATAAATTGTAAACTAGGGTGAGTGTGATGAGGCTGAACTGATTTCTAGAATAGAAAACAATTTTCCGTGAAGTAACTGCTAATTTCATGTCTACTAATCACTGAATCACGCCAGCACAAAATTGTATTAGATCTTCATTTTTAAAAGAAAACTAAACATTATTCATTTTAATTAGCAAGGCAGCTCTGTTTGCTGGCATTACTTACCTTCTTTGGCATGGCCATTAAATGCCACTGGGTTGGGGATAAAGTGCCTAATTTTGAGTTTAACATACATACACTATATGTAGTATACAATGGTATTCTCAGTACTTATCTGTTATCTACTGTGTATTCTGTGCTTGAATGGCTGTCCCCATTGCTATGCAGCAATAGGATTATATAAATTATAGTAGTGTTTCTGAAGCAAACACACCAGTTTTACCAGTGCAGTGCAACAGTTTATTGTATTGTTGTTCATTAAATGCATTTTGATGTGTTGGTGCTACTGTTCCTTCAATACAATAGCCATAGAGCCAGTGCAATTATATTATTACTACATAAGCCAGCTTGTGGTGACCATGATATTTTTTGCATAAAGATTTCTGCAAACGTGCCTGCATAACATGCATTACCTTAGCTTTACATGATAGCAAACACACAGTATAAGGGATCAACTTGTTGATTTGTTGGAATTGTCTGCTTTGATGTATATGGCAACTTGCTGCAAGGTGAGAATATTTGATCTCTGATTTATTGTCAATCTCACTGTGAGGGAAGACAAAAGTACTCTTTTAATAATAAAGGAGAAGTAACAGGATGCTGGGGGCTAGTTAATAATTCACAGCAGAGTTTTATAGACACTGCAGTGGTACAAAAACTGACCTAGATGTAAAGTAAATGACAAGCTACAATAAGGGTTTAAACAACTTGACACTTCTAAGGCTGACTGAGTCATATTTCCCGATAATTATTGTAACCCTTTTGACAGCCCTTTGTTAGTGTTACACTCCACGTGTGGTGCTTACCTGATGACATGGGAAAAACCTGAGCCACTCCGTAGTGGTATTGGGAGGGACTAGGTACTTGGTACTTACTAGCACAGGGCCTCCACGGGGGAATCCAGGAATACACCTATGGGTGGCCTAACTAGGAAAACAGTAATAACACACATACAGTATTGATTAAACTAAATAACTGGTTATCTAAAATAAATGGGCACCTAATACAGTACATGCAGTACTCCTAACCGGTGGAAATAGAGCCTCACTAAATAACTTGCTTGCGCAATCTGTCTACCTAACTAAAAAGGCAAAGTCTCTTAATGTGCTTCAATAACAGTCTCTTTATCTGCAAGTGCTTCTTTAGGGTACTGTCCCTTTAAACAGGATACTCACTCCAAATCCTCTCTTGCTGCTGGATATTGATCCAGCTGGTTGTGCCCAAGGGAGCCTGGGTACAGCAATGCAGAGAAAAGCCATGTGCCTAGAGGGACCGGGTCCTCTAGTGTTTACGTTGGGGAAGCAGGGACCCCATGAATGAGGTTAGCTAAACAGGATTAGTTCTGTCCTAGACTCTCTAGGAGAGTAATGCAGAGAGGATGGACAGTAAGAGCCGTAAGAGCTCCGTCGAGGACTGTAGCAGGGAGTAGCTTGCCAAGGCTTTTGAATTGCCTAGAGTGAATGGACCACAGTGGATGGGGTGTCAGGATTAGAAAGGTGTTCTCAATGACCACACCACTGGGTGGGAGCCGGACCACTTTGCGGTATATTGCAGAAGAAAATCGATGTATTACTCTACTACCTTGCCTGATGGGAGTCACTGTTCTCTGCTGTGTAATTTAACCTGTTTCAGCCTGCTGTGTGGCATTATGTTTGCCTTGACCTCTGTGTAAGTAAACCCTGGTCTCATTTGTCTTGTACAAATAAACTGTTATTCGTTTGGTTCATCACACGAATCTCTTGGAGTCCTTTATTTTTATTTGGTTTAGCAAAGTAGCGGGAGAGTTGTAGTTAAACTACTCCACCTGGGAAATATTCCATGTAGTGAAGGCCCTAGTCTGAAGTGTTTTGAGTCACATGTAACCCATGCTCCTATCACTAGCTGGACAGTAACCCCTTTTTTCTTTTCTTTTAACAATTGTCAGTATGGCCTTTCAATAGAATAGTGCATGAAACTGCACAATATGCATTATAAGATGTAATTGTCATATACAGTCATTGGCTATATATTTTGGTATACTGTAATACAAAGCACCAAGATATTACACACCCTCTGTGACCCATAAATCAATATACAAGCAAACAACATTCAATCAATAGCAATGCTATGCTATTTCCAGTTTAATATAAGCTAGGGTATCTTGTGTTCAATATGTGTTCTATTTTTGCAGATGATACTAAATTGTGCAGAACTATAGGTTCCATGCGGGTTGCTGCCACTCTGCAGTGCGATTTGTCTAAGTTGGGAAACTGGGTAGCACTGGAAAATGAGGTTCAGTGTTGACAAATACAAGGTTATGCACTTTGTCAAAAATAATATAAATGCAAGTTATACTCTAAATGGCAGTGTGTTGGGAGTTTCCTCAAATGAGAAGGAGCTTGGGGCTTTTTATAGATAACAAGTTGTCTAATTCTGGGCAGTATCATTCTGTAGCTACTAGCTTCATCAAGGGATGAAAACATAATTATACCTCTTTATAGATCCCTAGTAAGACGTCATCTGGAATATGCAGTGCAGTTTTGGACTCCAGTCCTTATGAAGGATATAAATGAGCTGGAGAGAGTGCAGAGACGTGCAACTAAGCTGTTAGAGGGGTGGAAGACTTAGATTTTAAGGGTAGACTGTCCAGGTTGGGATTGTTTTCTCTGGAAAAGAGGCGCCTGCAAGGGGACATGATTATACTTTGCAAATACATTAGAGGACATTATAGACAAATATCAAGGGACCTTTTTACCCATAAAGAGGATCACCACACCAGAGACCACCCCTTCAGACTAGAAGAAAAGGACTTTCATTTGAAGTAGCGTAGGTGGTTCTTCACAGTGAGGACAGTGAGGACAGTGAGGTTGTGGAATGTGTCGGGTGATGTTGTGATGGCTGATTCTGTTGATGCTTTTAAAAAGGGGCTTGGATGATTTTGTGGACAGACATAATATCAAAGGTTATTTTAATACTAAACTGTACAGTTGGGGGCAGATTTACTAAATTCACGTGAATAATTTGAAATTCGATCAAATTTAAAATAAATTTGAATCTTCAAATATGCAAATGAGGCAAATTTGACCATCGAATATTCGAATAATTCGAATATTCAAATACATTTTAATCAAATATTCGACTATTCGATGGTTGAATTACTACCCCTTTAAATTTTAATTTGACCACCTACTTCGCCAGAACCAATCTACCGAATTGGGAATCATTAGTTTTGATCGAATAAAAAAATTTGATCGATTGAAACGATTGATCAATCAAATTTTTTTATTTGATAGTTCGATCGATCGAATTGCGGTAAATTCCTTCAAATTTGTTTTACCACTTACATACTGTATGGACACTGATCTGCATTATTAATAAGCTGAAAACCACCTTTGCCACATTAGACTTATGGGGCAAATTCACTAAAAAGTGAATTGTCACCAGCAGTCGCTTTATCACTTTTGTGATACTTGGCCAGGCATAAATTTGTTACGACTATGCTAATTTACTAAAATGCAAAGTTGCGTCGTGAGCGCCGAATGCTGGCGAGTTTTTGCTGGCATTTCAAAACGAAATGACACTATCGTTCTTGTCTGCCTAGCGAAACTTCACTAGCACTAAACTTGTGTTTAGGTTGGGCATATTGAAGTTTTGTGGACGTCTTTATTAGAAATGTTGATGCAAATGCTTGAAGTGGCCACTTTATCAAACACATATCCACTGAGCCATAATAAAGACAGGGGACATCCTCTAAAGACCTAGACATGAGCCCACCGTTAAACTAAATAAAATTATTTTTTTAAAAATTCAACACACATACATATTTAATAGTTTGGACTTTTGAAGGCAATCCCACATTAAAGGACATGTCAACCCTTTTCACAAAAATGTAATCAATGAACAGCATCTCTGAAATCTATAGATAACTGCCACTCTGGTTATTAAAAGGTTAACAGTAAGGCTGCAGTATCCCCTTAATCAGCTACAAATCCTTCTACTACATTAAACCACTCTGCCCCCTCCCTCAGGAATTTCCTTTGGCTCTTGGCTCAGTGAGCATGCTCAGTTCCTCTCAGCTCAGATTACATAACACACCCTCCAGACTAACAGCCAATGAAGAGAGAGCATCACTGGTTCCCATAGAAACTGTCTGCTATTTTTTTCTCCTAACCACCTCTCCTGAGCTCAGTGTAATAATTACAGTGCTCAAACCCAGCAGAACTTTTTTTTATCAAAGTATGTTGTGCCTGTGTAAACCTGCATTCTGCATTACATGGACTTTACATACATGTCTTATTTCAGATGATAATGTATCAGAGGGAAAATGGCCGCCAGGTGAAAGCTATTTGTTTTAGGAAAATGTGATGGTGCTGGCAAACAGAGGGGGTATATGCAGTACAAATGATGCAGTTTGGGTCCGGAAGATATGCCAAACTTATATACAGGGTAGGAAAATTTAGGCTTTACATGTCCTTTAAAAAAAAGAAATGTCGCCAGTGTTTTTTTTACACCTTTAATGCATTTCCGGCATACAGGATATGATGTGACTGACATAAGGCTGAGGAAGCTTTGTTTTATCAGTTTGCCTGGTCTGAGTTGGTAAAGTAAACTCTGTTAAAAGAGTTTACGTTAAGGGGCAAATTTACTAACTTCACATCTATTCACATGAATGATTTGAATTTCAATCGAATTTTCAAAAAGATTCGTATTTCGAATATGCAAATTAGGTAAATTTGACAAATGAATTCAGTAAATTCGATCGAATCGAATGATTCAAATAATTCGAATAATGAGCAATACCTAGAGTCACACTGAGATCACACAGTAGTTGTTAGTGAGCACCATTGCTGTTCTTTCTCAATTTCAGCAAGATAATAAATATTGCTGCAGAGCGAAACCCTAAATTAGACATCACTGCACTGATACAAAAAAAGAATGTGACATGTACAGAAAATACTAAAACTAAATTGAACCAGAAAAAAATGTCTGTAGAGTCTTCAAAAATATTAAAAATACTTATGAGTATAGTCTTGGAAACTGTAAGGCCAGAGTTTATACATTTTTTTTAGAACTTTTATGATTACTACTTCAGCTCCCTGTAGAGAGAAGTACATTGCTATTGTCCTTTCTCCCTCTTTACGTTGTTTTCCCTTTATTATTCCTTTAATTATAATCAGTTACATGGAACAAATGGATCCAAACAAACAAAAATTAATTACCACAATACAACAGCCTGCACTTTCACTTGTGTTTTGCAGAGTAAGGCTAATTTACTAACATAAGTAGAAAATGGGGCCATAGCAATCAGTTAGTTTTTTTTCTAATTTACTGGTTCAATTTACGTCTTTCTGTTATATATTAGCCCACATGCCCTTCTCTTTTAAAAGTGTGGATGTTACATATTTTGAATTACACAAGTAGAAATATATGTTGTTATTTTAACACTGTTTCTCTTTGCTGCACCGAGTAAAGCCATATTGTCCCTATGAAGCAAAACGACCAAGGGGAATTTAAAAAATGTCTTCATCTGTACTTTTGGAAAGTTTTAGGGAAAATGTTCACTTCTTATTTTCATAAATCTTCCCTAATATATGTTTTTTCTGCTAACATGGGGAACCTAGTTATTGTTATTTATGATAGTTATTTCAAGAACAATAAATAATAAATAAGTAACTAGAGATACACTCTAAAGCAGTCCTGATGCTGGCTGTGGTCGGAAACCTCCTTTTAGGGCTTCAGTAATTATTTCACCAATTGTGGGATACATGAGTTGAGGTTGAGGATGTAAATAAAACATGGTCAGATATACAAGGGGCAAAAAGTGGGATAAAACAGCAGTATAAAGACAAGTCACATATGAATAGGTTGCTAGGCAAGTAAAATCCCTACTGAGCCCTACATTGTTTGGGGTAATATTTTCATTCAATAGAAACTGTCATCACAACATCACCCAGCAGTGTATTCCACAATTGCTCTTTCCATGATGAACCATTTTTTCTGCTTCAAATTAAGGTTCAGTTCCTTAAGCCGTTGTACTGTATGTCCTTTTTTTATGTTAAAAAATGCCCAATACAAGAAACAATTCTTTGCACTTTTTCTAGCTTATTAATATTCATCATATGGATCTTATAGAACTATATAAAATCTAAATTTTAGGGGGCGGCAGGATTTTAGGGGGCGGCATGCTGCCCAACAACACACATTGGTTTAGAAATTTTAATTTCCTGTGTGCCAATTCCCATGGCTCTGTTCTGATTATGAAAATTTGAACAAATAATAGGGAGTGGACAGAGGCAACAAACGAAAGCAGGCCTAGGGGCGCCCACTATGTAAATCTGGCCCTGAGGACTGTAAGGAGGAAAAAAAAGGTAATCTTACAGCGCTACAAAATATGTTGGCGATATAGAAATACATGTTAATAATAATAATAATAATAATAATAATAAACTTGGATAAAAAACAAAAAATAAAATTTCCATGGTAATGTTTTCTATCCATTTTCGCTGGCAAAAAGACTTAGCTCTTGAAGTAAATGGGAGAAAGCTGAAGGTGATGGATGACAAACTATTTTCAACCTTCCCATCTGTGTAGGCTGGATGTAGCAAATAAAAGCAATGCTTGCTATTTAAAGAAACAGAAAAGCAACTCTTTTATTAATGCAGAAACCATATATCTTTGCGAGCAAAGAATTGTCCAACTATACATTTTTTTGCAAACTGTATTTTCAGGACACCAGATGTTCTTTTATTCTTCTGAGGATCTAATTGAAATTAAAATGTGCTGTTTTAGCCAATGCAGTGACTGAAACTTTAATTGGCATATAATAGCTTAGAACTAGAAAAAACCCTTAAGTGATATTTAATATGTCTGGCAGAAAGAAAATATTATATTTTGGTATTGGTCAGAATGGGCTAAAGGTCAATTTCAGGATACTGTATGTGTTCTGTGTTTTGATGGATGGCATACTCCTTATTAAAAACAAAGCTCTTCAGAATCATGGAACTGCACCTGCTTTTCCAGGGATCATAACATATACAGTATGTCCGTGTACTAGTGTGCCAACACTGTAGATTTTACAGTTCCAAATTGTATTCATTCTATGCTGCACATCAGATACAATCAGCCTGACCAGCTTTTTACATAATAAAGGAATATGCTAAAATACAATGAGGTATATACATTTAAATTGCTTGTATGTAATATAATGGTTTCATTGAAAACGGAACACTAACAACTTAATTTTACTCCACATTAATGATCAAACCTAATCACCTTAATTTCAAGCAAAGTCTCTGCTTTTCCCTCTGCTGTATATTCTATACCTATAACTATACTGCTTACTTGAAAAACAAATCTTGGATTCCAGGCCAAACCATGTGTGTCTATGCTTTTCTGATAATCTGAAGCCCCATTCGAGACTTTAAGAGATCAAAGACCTTCAATTCCCTAGGCAATGGGAAGATACCACATTCAAGCCAGCTGTTCGTTTCTAAAGGGTGGAAGTATGTGTTCTTCAGGGACCCATGTTCAAGTTTATGAACCAAAGTTTACAGCTCTGTACAGTGTATATTCAATTAATGAATTATTTGATCCTTCCACTATGTAGCCCTGGCACAAAGCAGGAGTGAGGCTGCCGTCTAAAATTCCCAACTTAAAGAAACAGCAACACCGAAAAACTAAAGTGTTTTAAAGTAATGAAAATATCATGTACTGTTGCCCTGCACTGTTAAAACTGATCAAGTTGCTTCAGAAACATTACTATAGTTTATCTAAACAAGTTGCTGTTTAGCAATGGCAGAAATTGAAAAAAAGGCAATGTGGCACAGGTTAAATAGTGGATAACATACAGTACAACACATTATGTTCTACAGTGCTGTGTAACTTGATCCTTTTATCCTCTGAATGGCTACTATAGCTGCTGTGTGGCAATGGTGGCAGTGTTTCTGAAGCAAACAGAGCTGTTTTACCAATGCTGGGTAATACTGCATTATACTGCATTATATTTTATTACTTTTAAACCCTACTTCTTGTATCATTTATATTACAGAATCACACTGGAGAGTTAATCAATTAAGCAGTGCTGTTACACACACTGAATATATAATAGATTAGTGCGCAAAAGTTTGTTTTAAGAAAAATGAATAAGCAGCTGGAAAGTTGTATATACGGTGATTCAGCTGAAAAACATGATGCATGAATGGTCATTTTTTTTAAATGAATGGGATCACTATGATATCCTTGCCTTTGAACATTTAATTGGTTTTAAGTTGGTATGTGTGGTTTACTGTTAAATATTATATTGAAAGAGAAGCACATTTTACATTTCTTTATTTCTATGTGCTACTACATTTTACTGTGCTACTACTAAAGACTCTAAGGAGCACATTTACTAAAGGTCGAAGTGAATATTCGTATTAAATTCAAATTACAAAAATTAGAATTTCGAAGTAATTTTGGACTACTTCGTCTATTGAATAGCCCAAAATTCAATTCAAATAAAAAAAATTGGAATATTCGACAAGTAGCCCATTGACTTTGATACTTCACCACCTTAAAGCTGACAAATCGCCATTGTAGCCTATGGAACCTGTCCTGAAAAATGTTCTAAGTTCCAAGAATTTGAAAGATTTTGCACAAAATCCTTCGAATCGTTTGATTTGAACGATGTAATCGATCGATTAGAAGGATTTTTATTCAATCAAAAATGGACCTATTCGATCAAAATAGCTAAATTTTCGATCGAAAAAGCCCTTTGAAAAAACTTTTAGGGTCGAATTTTGACGTTTTTTCACTTCAAAAAATCAGCCCTTAGTAAATCTGCCCCTAAGTGCATATTATTATGTTATTCAAACTGTGAAATACCAATAAGAGATCAGATGAAGAATAAAGTCATAACTGCTTTCAAAAGAAGACTGCAATAGTTGAGTATAGATCTCAAGAATATAGCAGAGAGAGCAGAGAGACTATAGAAGATAAGGGTTTGTTAGAACACTCAGACTGATATTTAGCAGAGACCAATTTTGGAGAAAAAACTTGAATCGAGTTTTTAAAACTCAAATTAAATTCAATTAAAATTTTATTCAATTTTGGGTCGATCCTATTCACCCGAGTTTGACAAATTCGATTTTTTTTTTTACTACATTTAGATTGGTCAAATTTCAATTTCATTGGGGTTTATGGGAGTTTTGAGAAACCCACATAAATTCAAAATTTGATCTTTGATAAATGTGCCTCCCAATGTTACAATCTGTCAACTGCACTTTAGTTTCTATCCATTCTGGACTTACACAGGCATTCCAAAGCAAATATCCTAAATGGCAGTTATAGAAAACTGCTATGAGGCTTTACCCTTGTTTGTGCCATGCTAACCCAGTGACTGACAGTTTATTGTTAGCGGCAGTCACTGGCCTGGGAGTAGAGAAGGCAATTTAAAAATTACACATATTCATTTTCACTTTTCCTGAGGCTGATAAATGCTGTTTTGCTTCTCCAAAATATATTATTATGGTTAAAAACATTATTAATATTAATGTAACAGAATGAAAAATATTTTCAATATGCTTTCAGCATAGATCACAGTTTAGCAATATACCTATCTGCTTGATTTGTTCCATTCAGGTGTCATTGTAAATTGCTACTCATGCAGGTGATTGATAGATTACTTGTGTCCATATAATGTGAAACTTTTCATAGGAGATACAAACAGTGTGAATGGGGCTCTTTCTATCCTGCAAACTACAACATTCCTGCATGACAGTTTCCCAAATGGATATCATGATGTCAATATATTCTAGAGAATGTTTTCTGGGGATCCACTGAATGCCAGATTTGCAGGACCGCTCCTGGCAAAAAGGTGCTTCTTGTAGAGACAGCTTTTAAGAGACAGCTTTCCAGTATTAAAAATTATGAGTCTACACTCTGTATTAGTGAGCCCCCCGGTTACCCACTCTGTATTGCATACAGCTATTTAAGTGTAAACTCCATTTAACTGTGAAGATTTGAAATGCATTCTGAATATTTATTATTTGAAAAAACATGCCTGTAACCTTTCTTAAATAAAATGGTTTAAGGGATGACCTTTGAAGGATGAATTGGAAGTAGGGTTGCCACCTTTTCCTGAAAAAAAATACCGGCCTTCCTATGTATTTATCTTTTTTTTCCTATCAATAACATTAGGATCAACCATCAAAAATACCGGTCAGGCTAGTAAAATACCAGTCAGGTGGCAACCCTAATTGGAATGCTAAAAACAGTATTCCCATTTAATCTTGGATGGCAAATAAGTCACCTAAGGTACCGTAGCTAACACCTGAAGAAGAGTTGTTACCCAGAAACATTATGTACTATCCTTTTTTCGAAATAAATTTGGCTACAAGCCTTGCACCTTCTGTGTTGATAATTGTTGATGTTAATAAAGTTTCTTATAGGAAAATGAGCTCCATAAGGAGAGGAGACTGAACTGTACAGTCAGAGAGCCATGCTTCTTTCATGCACTGTATTTTAATAAATAAGTTGCTGTTGCAAAACTCACCATACCTTCCTTACCTGTGTTGCCCAATTTTCCTAGTTTTTGTTTGCTAAATGGCTGACCTGGTCAGCCTATTTTTTTTGTGCAAAGTGTATAAGGAGCCACACACACACTGTATTCGTGCAGCTGGGGAGCTTACCCCATTTATTACTTCACCAACAGTATCAACATTTCTGGTGTGGTACACTCTTCCTTTGTCAGTATACAAAATAAAGTGCACAAGCACCTTTATAGCCATAAACCCCGCCTCCCTTCCATATTGTCCTTACTTTTAGATATGAATAGAGCGTGTGCAGCTTTGTATACATTTTGCAGCGACTGTTGGACCAAGCCAGGTTTGTGGAAAGCTAGCATCACCAGTGCAGTGTGAAAGAACAAGTGTTTACTACTGATAGCCTATTTTTGGGGCTCCTGTAAATAGACATTTCTAATTGCAACAAATTGCTATTTTTTGCATTGTGTTAAAGGACTGAATAAAGAGAACTAAAGTCCTAATATAATTTTCCCCCATAATACTGTACAAATGCATGGCTGTATTGCGCCGAGTATAGTCCAAACGAATACTCCCAAAATGATGAGGCATAACGTAGCAGCTGATGAAACAATTCATGGAATGTGACAGTGAAGATTCTCATTCATCCAGGTCATGGTATATTTAACAAAAGTAACTCAAAGCAACTGGACTTGCTGAGAAATTGTAATGCTCATCCAAGCAGCTTCTTCAGTTCAACTGACTGGTCTAGGAGAGTTCTCTGCAAATATAGACTCTTCCAACAATCCAATCACAACGGCACAATGTAACTCTTCAGAGAGGTAACATCTGAAATTCTGTGTAGTTACAGTGATAGGATTACCACTGTTCTAACATCTGTTCTCCGGCGGGTTCAGAACTCTTCACACATCCATTCATGCAACTCTCACAAGTAACACCTGTTTTCTAGGAGTTGCATGACACAGTGGTAATCCTATTTTAGTAACTACACAGAATCAACACATCTGTGAATTTCAGATGTCACCTCTCTGAAGAGTTACAATGTGCTATTGTGATTGGATTGTTGGAAGAGTCTATATGCTGAGAACTCCCCTACACCAGTCAGTTGAACTGAAGAAGCAGCTCAGATGAGCAGTGAAACGTCTTCTTTAAAATTTCTCAGAAAGTCCAGTTGCTTTGAGTTACTTTTGTTAAATACTTCATGGAATGGAATGCAAACCTGTACAGTATATGTACATACCATCTTGAACAGTAGATAACAGCTCAGAACCTTCCTTGCCTGCCCTTTTATGTTTTTCTTTTACTAATGGCACTATTTAAAATTTCCCCATTAAAATCTTAGCCTGGCATTTTCCTTTTCTTTTATGAATTCATTCAGAACCTAAAAAAAATTATAAACCAGTCAGATTTCCTTATTTCACTGCAACAATGCTGAGGTGTTGTGTAAAATTAATTTGTATGCCCCCTAAACTGCACTACAATTTACCAGGGGTTTCATAAATCAAAACCAGGAATGTCATTTCATGGGTGATAAAAAATTATTCAGCTTATACTGTCACGGATTATAAATCAGTGTTTTCTTCTTTTTTGGGCTTTGGGCAGTGGAATTAGTCTTTAAGATCTTTGTGACAAGAGCTAATTATGCCTCTATCTGTACTGAAAACAATTAGGAACTTAGAAGAAGAAAATGATGAACTACGCAGAGCATTAGAAGCATCTGGCTGACAAGTTTGTTTATATATCACTCGAATTAGTACAAATATGGATGAGGTTGATATGGGTCTTTCACATAAGGTTATAGACAGTGACAGTTTTGCTCCCAGAAGATTTCATAATGGTCTGGACTGTCATTCATTGGTCTTCTCCCTGGCAACAAGTGGGCTACATTTTGAGTCTGAAATCATTGTATCGAATTCCAAGAAGACGGCAATAACTTACAATAGCACTGATGCAAACTATATTTGGCAATAGTGAGCAATTACATTAAAACATCTTCATACACTGGCAGAATTTATACTTCAGTGAGGAATGAATTTCTGCTGCCCTCTGGCAGGAAGGGGGTTGCAATGCACAGCACTGTCAAAATATCCATCATTCTCTAAGGCTGATGGGTGATGGTACATGTAGATCTATAGATTTTGAGTTTGTCATCCATAATGTCTGTTAGTTTGGAATTAAAGGAGAAATAAAGCTAAGCTTAGGGGTCTGAGGTTGGCCTGTAATATACTGTAAGTTGATGCTGGTCATTCCATTCTGATGCTAGTTGCACTGGTTTCTGTGCTGCCATGTAGTAATTATCTGTATTAATTACTAATCAACCTTATTTAGTAACATTTATATTCTATGTGCACTGTATTTCTTTTTTTGTATTTTTGGTCCCTAAGCTCAGTAACTGACAGAGCATGTGCAGTGAATCAGCAGAAAAGAAGATGGGGAGCTACTGGGGTATCTTTAGAGGTACAGATCTTCCCTGCTAATGGGCCATGGTTGCTTTGGGCTGATACAAAATCACAAAACAACATTTCTAGCCTACTTCTTTAGTTAAGCTTTAGTTCCCCTTTAAAAGAGTGATACATATACATATATATATATATATATATATATATATTCATTTTAAGTAGACAGGGCTAATGTAAGGAGAGATTCCTTATCCAGAATACCCCAGATCCCGACCATTCTGGATAATTTGTCCCATACCTGTATTACCATTTAAAATATTTGCAAGAGGCACTGCGAATAGTAGGCTATGTGATATATGATAGGATATACAGCTATAAGGGGTTATGTAATAAAACAAACTAATGGCGGAATGTAATATTATTAAATACATCAAAGTGTATTTTGCGATGAAATATTAAATGAAACTCCAGAGCAGGTGTTAACACTAACCTTTGCTTTGGGATGTGACATACAACAGCAAATGATTTTACTTAACAAGTAGTGACAAACATTAACAAAAATAAAATTTTTGACAATTTAACATCACTTGCATTTTTTAATTACACTTTGCCCGGGTGCAGTAACAAATAGCAACCAATCAGCAAGAAGCATTTAATGGTCACCTGTTTAAAAGCAGATATTTTATTGGTTGCCATTAGTTACTGAACAAATAGTGTGCATTTTTTTTTAAATATGGGGGTAACTATTTAATTGTATATATTTTTCTATTTTCATAGGCGGATTTTCATTAAGGCTTGGGGAGGCTAAGCCTTCCCAAAACTGTTTGCATAAAGAAAATTTCAAAGAAAAAAAAATGTAAATCCTCTGACTGACCAATGTGACTATTTGAGTTTGTCTGGGGGAGAGGCAAGGGGTGCTACCGGGGCAGGGACAAGAGACAAAGCAGCTGCTAATCCTCCATCTGCTTGTTTGGTATGTGGGGATTGTTATACGTACGGTACACAAAAAATAAATACAATCAATGATCAATGGTAGTTCCATTGATCTATTCAGGTAGGTGTTATCGGGAACTGGAAAAGGTATGAAGGTGTGATGCAGCCATTATATTACCATTGTGACCAGACCTCACTATCACACCTGTGAATTTTATCCAACACCTATTTGAATAGTTCAGTGGAGCCATTGTGATTGGATATTGGTGACTGTTTCCTTAAAGGGGATGTTCACCTTCCAGATTGTTCAGTAGAAATCAAGACTTTTTTTCAACTGCTTTCCTTCTTTGAAGTTTAAAATGTAATGTTCCTGTATCTGGGGTTAGAGTCCTGCAGCGGGTCGGGTACCCGCGGGTTACCTGCAAAATCCTGCGGTACCCTGCGGGTTGCTCGTAAAATTTCTGGGTGTGGGTATAGAAGCGGGCCGGTGGTTCTGCAGGTTGGCGGGTTGAGGGTCGGGTCGTGGATCCTCGCTATAGCGATTTTAACTCCTTTTTCTCAGCATTTCTACTTCTAATGATGTCACATCCAGTTTACAATGACGCGATGCGCATCAAAACGCAATTTGTTTCGCAAATTTTTTCGCCAATTCGCGAATTTCGATGGAAATTCGCTAACTTTATCGGCGAAGCGAAACGGGGGAGATTTGCCCATCACTAGTTGCGGGTCCAAGGGGGTAAGAATGCGGGTCGCGGGTCCGGGTTGCGGATTGCGGGTACGGGTCGGGTACGGGTCCCAAAAAATGGACCCGCGCAGGACTCTATCTGGGGTTTCAGTCTGACAGCTCAGTGATACAGGAGCATCTGAACTGTAACAATTTGCTACAATTAGTTGATACAATTATTTACAATATTTATTAGCAGTATATGAGGAATATTAGCAACTATTGTATCGATTCAATTCACTATTTTCACTTTGCTTCCAGCTTCACTAGACTAATAAATTATTCCCTGCTTTGACTTGCTTCAAATCCCTTATACGCTTCACTTTAAAAAGGTGATCACCAGGAACTAGCCGTGGTTCAAGTGCCACTTCCCCGAACCCTCCGCTTATTCATACTTAATCTTTTATAATTCAGAGGCACAGAATCAGTTCAGCTACTTTCATTTACACACAAATGTTGTGTTGATGGTTGAATGCAAGTTTTTTCTACTATTATATTGTATTACTTTGAAACTGCAGTAAAAGGACAGCTACTGTTTTTTGTGAGGGGACCAAAATACATCTGCATTATACTTTGTATGTTTACAATCTCCCATGTGGATGAACTGAACTTTTTCTATAATTTTGATAATAAGAGAGTGCTATGCATATTATTTTCAAAATAGTCTGGTCTTCATATGTAGCATGTGGGCCCATCAGTTAGTAACTCTTAAGCCAGACCATGCATGGGACAGATTTCAGATTGTAGTGCATTTTAGACAAAAATCCTCCCTGTGTGCTGAGACATGTGAATTACATCTGTTGCCAATGCTTATAATATGGGATTGAATCAGCTGTTTCTGCCAGCGGAAAATCACTGTTGAAAAAACTGTTAAAGTAGCATTAGACTTAAGGTCCACATAGACACAAAGATCCAATCATACGAATCAAGGATTCGCACGATTTTTGGACCTGTGTCCATCTCCCGACCTGCCACTAACCTTCAGATTAAATAAAGTAGTAAAAACATAGATCATTTGATGTTCTGCCCCTACAGGGATTGTACGAAAGTTGTGTCCCACAAAACCTAGTGACAGTCTCCCACTGAAAATCGTACGATCGGCAATACACGCAGAGATATTATCAGCCAACAGAAATTTTCTAACCTGTCTGATCGACCATACGACCGATCTATGCCGGACGGAAAATGTGGGGACTCTCCACACACGGTCCGAAAATTGTACGAATCTTCTATTCGTACGATGAGATTGTTGCGTCTATGGCCAGCTTTAGCCTACCCAAACAAAAAAATCACCCTCCGCCTATGTCTATTTTCTTTTTGTATATCGGACAAAAAGAAGGGCTTAGATTATTATTTTCAAATTGCTGTTTTCCCCTTAAGGGAAATAGCACAGGAGATCTGAGGCCCATCATAGTTTCAGTAGTCAAAACATGGGGCCAAAACTACTTATTATGACTATAGATATAGGCAATTTTAGCCTGAATATGGGGTAGTACATGTAAGGTTTTGAGAAGATCCCTGAAGTCCCCCTCTTGACAGCTGGGAAATGATCTACCAATGCTTGTTCACATCTTTCTTTTTAGCCAATGTTACAGCCTCTCTGTGTTACACTCATTTTACACTTGGCTAGAAGGGTCAAGAGGGCTTGGCATGACTTCACATGGACAGTCAAATTTGGGTATACAGTGTAGATTAAACACACTGCAACAGTAACATCTTGATGTTTAACATGTTTGTGTCATGTACAGTATGTGGGGCTTAAATGTTGGTAGAAAAAAAAACATATGACTGACTAGAAAGTGCAGTGGCCCTTTCTTCACTCTACATAGATACAATAAATCTTAAAAGCATGTCGATTTGCTGAATAGATTGTAGTATACAGGTATGTGGTTTTGGCAAAAGTAAAGGTGCAGTGCTGCTTAATGAAAGTGGTCATATCGATTCCGAGAGCTCAATTTTGAGTGTTGCTCATGCATATACTGAAACTGAATGTGCATCACAGTGAGGTGAAAATAGAAATACTAGAAAAATACTGTACAAAAAACTATGATTCAACAACTCAAATCTAAGCATTGTGATCGATAATGTTATATTTCTCTACAAAATGCCACACTGTGCGCACTTGGAAGTTAATTGAAAAGAAAGTAATTTGACAACTTAATAACATTTTACTCGGTCTTACATAAAATTTCTATTACTATAGGGCCACATATCTGATACGTTATAATTTCTCCTAAAAACCTGAAAGCTCAAACCACAAAAGGAATGTTTTTACATTTCTTTAGTTAGTGTACATTTTATGTTCAGTATCTAGCCTACCCAGGCATTAGAGCTGTATCAATATGATGAAAAAAATCAGCTTGAAATCAATAAACAGCTGCTATTTAAACATAAAGTCTGCATGCATAGCTACCTATAACCACATGTTAACATGGTTAGTTTAATTTATTATCACAGATGTTGAATTTATATTCAAATAGCGTTAAAGCTAATGTAAGATGAGCCATTTTGTCCACCAGTATCTTTGCATTTGCCAGTGCCCTGGTTGCCTCATGCCATTGACTTAATGGCATCCACTTGTCACATGAATAAATAAAAGCAAGTCAAGTGCAATTACATACACAAATATAGTCAATGAAGTACAGAAACATAACATTAACCTATTCATAAAATTTGCTCAGTAGTGCACACCAATCCCAATAGCATGTCCCCTACTTTTTCAGTTATCCTTGTTATTTAAAACTGAACCAAGAAAGCAGAAGGTGGGTTCCCTTTTAAATTAGAGCCAGAAAATCAAAATTGCTAGCTAAAAGTGAAAGTTTATATACCATCCCACTTTAGTCCACAAGAAAGCTGGTTAAGCGGAAACAAGCTAGCCTATCTTTCCATGGATAATTTGCGTATAATAATTAGGTATGCACCAAATCCAGGATTTGATTTGAGATTTGGCCAGGATTCTGGCTGATTTGGCTGAATCCTTGTGCCTGGCTGAACCCAATCCGAACCCTTAAATTCATGTGACTTTCTGTCACAAAACAAGGAAGTAAAAATTGTTTACCCTTTTGCCTTCCCCCTCACAAATTTGCATGTGGGTTTTTCGGGTTCGGATTCAATTCACAGTATTCGGCCAAATCTTTCACAACAGATTTGGGGGTTTGGCCGAATCCAAAATAGTGGATTTGGTGCATCCCTAATAATAATAACGTATAATGTATTTAATATATAATTTAATGGTAATAGGCAAAAAGGCATGTACCTATCTGAAGTGAAAATGAAACTTCTCTGACTTAATCTTATGTTCCCAATCTCCATGTAGCACCCATTTCTCTAATGGTATAAAAAATGCAAATTGTACAGAAGGGAAGGGGTGTCTATTGTAATTGTTTAGGTTTTTGCATTCTATTTATGAAATGTTTTACTCCACCAGGAGATTGCCTCAAGCAAAAAAAATATTTGTTTTGTATATTTTCAAATGAGTGGTGAACCTGTTAATTTGGCAGAATTTCAAAACCAAATACACAGGGGTGCTTAGTTTGAACCAGCTGTTTCAATTCCCTTGTAAATAATTGACAACTCTGAGTTATGGCAAGGTCTTCTCCCATTGTTCCCAGTTTAAGTGTAAAATGTTTTCCTTTTTCCCTGTAATAATTAAATATTACATTGCAGTTGATCCCCATGAATTAATTCATCTTGGAAGCAAACCATACAATTGGGTTTATTTAATGTTTATTTATAGTAGACCAAAACCAAAAGTATGACAATCCAAATTACAGAAAGTTCCCTTATCCAGAAATCCCAGTTCCTGACCAGTCTGGATAATAGATCCATTACCTTTCAGGTTCCCCATAAATGTAATCCACTGTTATCTTAGAAGCAACAGAGTGCTGAAGACAGTAATGATGTGTCTTGCACACAGAAATTGATATTAACGATTTGCATGAAGGGTGGATTTATTTTAATTCCGGTGTTATTGTCTGGTACTTTGGCAGAGGAAGACTCCTTTTTATTCGTTTTTGTTCTCGTAAAATAGGTTGGGTTACTTTAAAATGTTCTTGTTTAAATGCTGTAAGATGTATATCTCATTTATTAAATAAAGAAAAACTATCTTGCTGCAATGAAAAGCAAAAATGTTGGAGGTTAGTTTCATTTTTGTATAGAGACTTTGCCGCTATGCCATTTTCCAAGGAATTAAGCTGATAGATTTAGGGTAATGGAAAACAGAATGTTTTGTTATCCATGCAAAATAGGCAGAAAGTTTAAAATACCTTTCCACATTGAGCATTGACATTGTGGTGGTACAAATAAACTATTGCTCAAAAATGAAGCAGTGAGTGTTTTCAATAAAGCCTGTATACCAGCAGGGATACAAAGGGATGCTTATCAATGGTAAGGTATTTACGTGCTCCACCTTTTGGGACAAATTCAGTGCAACTTGGCTAGAATCTACTTCGCTCACAGCGCAACAATTTGCCAGGCGAAGACTTGCCCAGACAACGCTAATTTACAAAAATGCAAAGTTACGTTCAGGGTGCCGAATGGTGGTGAAGTTGTGCTAGCGTTACTTCATCAAGCACTAGCACTGCACTAGCACTGCCTAATTTGCATACGGTGGGAAGTAAAAATTCAATGGACGTATATGTTGCAGCAAATACATTACATTACACAAGCCCGGGAAACCTTAATAAAAGAAAATAGAGTTGTTATATTGCCCTACACATGTGCCCACTGTATAGTTTATGTTCCATATGTTAGGAAATGTAGGTGGAAAGCTACGATCTTTTGCAGCCTATCACCCTGTAAATATGAAAAGACGCTAGCATTTTTTTGGGACTTGGAAAAAATTTCAACTTAAATTTAAAATTTTTTGATGAACTCCTATCTACTCTATTGCACTTCACCTGGTCAGAGCTGGCAAAGGCGAGTCTGGTGAAAGCGGTAACGTTCAGTAAAATCCACATTTTAGTGAACTGGTGCAGTAACACTCTATTACCAGAGCGACTATTCATCTGGCGTTAGAGTGCGAAGCAATGATAGTGTACCTCTCCGCTAGCGAAGGGGCGCGTGTGCTCCTTAGTAAATCAGCAAAGTAACAAATTTTCGCTAGCTTTAGTCACTTCTCCCTTTAGTGAATCTGCCCCTTAAAGTTAAGGTTACAAATACAATAATGAAAAAAAAACTGTACAAAGAAATATGCTTTTATTAAAGAGTCTGAAATACAGGAGTGATTGAAGAAAGAGTGATTGAAGTTTTGAGTATTTTTGCTAGAGAATGTGTTGTTCTGTCTATTCCATTGGATTAGCACTTATCGCTTTATTTTTTTTCAGAACCTGGTCTGGCATTGGGATTCATGTCAAAAGACAAGTTCCGGAAAATGTCTGAAGGTCAGTAACATTCCAAATAATTTCCATTTTGAGGAGATGTTTTGCCTGTGTCATTTTCATTTTTAACTAGCAGTTAGGCTGAAAAAAGACTCGCAACAAAAGTAATTGGCGGCACCATCAATATTTCTTCTTTAAAAGCCTTTATTGGGACATAGGGCTCTGACCCCAAACATTCAGCCAAAAGACTCGCGTCCATCAAGTTCAACCTTTTTTTTTTTTATTTTAACTGCCTAACTTACTATGTTACTATGTTTAGAAAGTTCTAAACTTTATGGGATAACAATAGCACCACTGATTATTAGGCTGCCTCTACCTACAGAAAGGATGACCCCCAAGCACTCCTGACCCCAGTGGTGATTGGAAACATTCCCTGGATCAAGCATGTGGAATTATCATAAATGAATACATTGTTTATCTCACATTTTTCAGCATAAAGATACAAAATAGAAAACACAATATAATATAGTGAATTCAGGAAAATATCTGCATTCATTTGTTATTGGGTAATATGAGAACATAAAGATGAAAACTCCTGACATTTTATGAAAATGAAAAAGGGGGAGGTGGCTGGGATGTGTCTACTGCTTCTTCCCCTGACATCACATCCATCTCTATCTCTACCCACAGCCCAGATTTCCCCTGCCTTAACTCATTGTTTCTCACCAAATCAGCTTCATCTGATCCAGCCAACCTCTATACATAAATCAGTACAATCTGGCTCCTGGTCATGCAGCCCATGCTCTTATAACTCCAGGACCTTTCCTTTCTGTCATATAACGTGACTCAGCAGACTTGCATTTCTAAAATGTCATTTGTGTTCTTAAAAAAAGTTGCCGCATGCCACAGACTTGTGAAACAGAAATCAAAAAGCCAATTGGAGTTACCAATTTAGTTCACAGACATACATATATAGGGGAATGTAATAAAAGTCGGTAATGGAAAAATTATTCGCAATGCAAGAAGTTATGCCTTTGCGCAAACAGCTTTTGCAAACCCAGAAAGTGTTTAGCAACCTCTTCCGACAGTACAAGAAATTTTGTGAATTTTAAGGTTGCGCTAGTGCATAATGACTGTAATAAAACTTCTTAATTAAAAAGCTGTAAATTTTGCTCCAAAAGATTACGCCACCTTCACCAGCACTTCTTAAAGGTGCACAATTAAAATTTGTAATGCACATTAAAAATCTACAATCCAACACCAGTTTAAGCAATGGTATTACATTGCGAGATGTGAATTTTTATTTGTGCAAATTGTTTTTCTCTTTGCAACTTTTATTACATTCACCCATAAAGAAGGACTTTAACTTTAAAATTTATTCGACTGCCTACTTCGCCAGATTGAACCTACCAAATAGCAATAGAAGCCTATGGGAATCCCCCCATAGGCTTCTTTTACAAACACCTGCTCGAATACCATTCGTACGATCGAACGCCTTGAAAAAGTACGATTCGATCGGTATTCGATCATACGATTTCATTGAGAAATCAAATATCGAGGAAAAAGTAGCCTAAAACTATTCGATAAGCATTCCATAGTCGAATGCTTATCGTATTTCAAATAGATTCGAGGGATTTTGGGGTGACTAATAGTACATTTGCCCCTAAGTGTTGCTATACAGTAAACATGATTACTTGAGAAAGGCAGTCAAAGATTCTGAGCATTATACAGCTAGTACTCACATATCTTCGGCGCCACTAGAAGGAGAGTCTTCACACTGTCTTCATTGCAAAATCTGTGGCTTTATTTAGATACACATTTAGTGTTAACGGTGGGTAATGCTACATAACTGACACATTTCTTGCCGTACTCTCGGCACTTCCTCAGAGTCAAATGTGCACCATGTGGTATAAGATTTAAATAGTGTTCAAGGTGCTCATTAGTGAATCACAAAACACATGTTGTTTTCAAAGATTCTGAGCAGGTGGTTCTAGTGATTGAAACTGTAATCTTTCTTTAAGAATTCAGAACACAGTAAAATAGTCACTTAAAATGGGGAAGCAATGACATTTTAGAGCAATACAACACAGCCATTTTTGGTCAATGCAGTCTTCTGAAAAAGATGCAATTCTATTCATAATTCTCTTTCTTCCACAAGCAAGTATCTACTATAAGCAGTGCTCTATTCCATTTCCAAAAACTAAATATTATGCAATAAATACCAACCTCCTGGGTTGGGAAGAAGTAATTCCATTTGGTCCATATAAAATAAATGATTTGCTGTAACACAATTATAATTATTGTAGACTAAAGTCACAATAAATAAAACATCTTTTATTAACTTTGGATTTTGAGCTATTTAGCTTTTTATTCAGAGTTTTCCAGCTTGCAGTTTCACCAATCTGGTTGCTAGGGTCCACATTACCCTAGCAACCATGCATTGATTTGAATAAGGGACTGGAATATTAATAGGAGAGGCCCTGAGTATAAAAATGAGTAATAACAATGACCAATAACAATAAATATGTAGTCAGTGACAGTGAATCTGGAAAGAGGAAGAAAATGGCAAATAATTAAAAAAAACTATTAAAAACAAATAATGAAGACCAATTGAAAAGTTACTTAGCACTGACCATTCTATAATATACTAAAAGGTAACTTAAAGTTCAACTACCCCTTTAAGCATTAGCATTTAAAAATAGATAAAGCATGGGAAAGAAGTCGCACAAGTTTTGTTTCAGCTTTTTTATTTGAACTTACAAATTGTTAACTTTGCCTCACTAAATATATATATAGAAGCAGAGTCTAAAAAGTAAGGATAGCCTATACTTTACTAAAAAATCACCCTACCATGGTGTGCCTTTGTGACCTTTCCAAAAATGCTGGTCTCTCTAGGTTTGGGGAAACAAAAATGCTCTAAATTGAAATGCTTTAAATAAAAATGAGTGGTTTTTAAATATTAAATCTTAATTGCCACGTTATATACAGTATAAAAATGGCCTAAAAGGTTTTGTGGATTAATGCATGAATAATATAGTTCCTTACATGTAGTTAACATATAAGTGTACTAAAACAATCTCCCTGTCTACTAATTGGTTTTGTAAAACAAGCCATTAATATGTGTTAACAACAGGGTACTCATAGTTTTACTTACTAATAAACCTATTCTTTCAGACAAGGGAACTCTTTTTTTTCTCTTTATGTTCTTTTAAAAAAGATAAAGCCATGATAGCATAACAGCCGTAGATAATGTTGTTATTCTTCCTAGTGTGCTGAAACATAATTCTTATCTTTTTCCGTTTTTATTAGATTTTAAAAAGGATCTTACATTTCTGGATTCATTTACTACAATAAATGTTTCTTTAAATACAATGTTCTCAACTGACATAAAACCTCTTGAAACAGATGAAAGGGAGGGCCACTGTGTTAAACCTATAATTATAGAATTGCATTATTTTATTCTGGTCATCCTTGATCTTTCTTCTTGTCTCTGTGTATATACTTCAGTATCTTTGTGTTTATCTACCACTTAACTTCAAGTGAATATATAATAATGTATATGTATGTATAGCTAGTGAGTTGGTATATTATGTATTAGCTAGTGAGTTGGTGTGTATATACATATCTAGTTCTATACATATGTAATATAAATCAGTCAATTAGAGCAGTCTGACAAGTTCTTATTTTCTTATCTCGCTCTTGGCAATCAGACTCATGCATATTTAAGAATTTTTATTCAGCCTTCAGATTTCTCAGATATTTGTTAAAAGGCTGCTTTATTAGCCAAACTGATTCTGAAGAAGTGAAGATTCGTAGGTTTTGATACGTTTTAATGGACCAACAAGGGACCTATTCATGGTGCTATATTTTCTGCAAAGCTTTTTACAACTCTGAATAAATCACTATTTGCAAGTGTCTACTTAATGGACAATTTAAAGTCATGACAACAAAAAATAAATTAAATTCAGATATAGATTGTTAGATGACAAAGCACTCTGATATTTTAATATTAAATAGCTACAATGTACCATCCACTTTAGCTTTTTTCACATTATTCTCATGGTAACAAAATTACCGGTAAATGTTAAAGTCAGCTTTGGGATCTAACAATGGGTTTAATATTTATTACAGATTATTGTGTATTTCATCATAACTACTATATACTCCATTAAAGGCACCTTGTACAAACATAACATATTCTCTCTATAGTAGGAAAGCATTTGGGTAAATGTAATAAACAATAATAAAGAAACCTTATGCATCTTAAAGCAATATTATGCATTCTTCGCACATAGTCCTTGGTCCATGCAGGTAGTTTTATGATTCTCTTAGTATGCCCTATAAGTTCACTTTCTTCAGGCCTGTTGCAGTTGCCATCAGGAGTAGGAAAATGTCCTTCATCAAATGGAGCTTCTCCAAAGTCATATCTAGCAGGAGCAAGATGACTTGTCTTCCATATGCGTCCATCAGACAGTTCATATGTGCATGGTCCTCGCTGGCATTTCACTTCAAGTGGTGTAGTAAATTTAGATTGCCCTTGTTTCAGTATTCCTGGTTTCTTAATTCTGACTTAAGAGTCAGGCTGAAAGTGTATTTTTCTTGCACCACATTTTCTGTCAGTATAAGCCTTGCATTTGGCTTTTTGACAGGGTCAGACTGGGCTGGCTGCTCCCTCCACTTCCTCTTCAGCTCCGAGATTCAGCTCAGCTGCTCCAGCAAAAAGTATGCACACATGTTGGCCCATAGCCTCTCCATGTGCTTCTTCCTGTATGCCTGTGCATGCTTGGGGGGTGGGGGCGCCAGCCCAGAGCAGCTCCCTGCACTTCCTCCTGGACCACCGGTCACTTCTGCAAAAGGTATGCATGCCCGCACACATACGCACAGGAGAGGCGATAGGTGGTTTCTTTTTTTTATAAACTCTTTATTTAAACAATTTTGTGGGCAATAGGGTACAGAAAGAAAGAAAGGTTGGGGTGGGAGAGGGAAAGAAAGATCATTATTATGACACATATATTTTACACACTTATGTATACATAAAAATAAATTAGGTCAGGTGGGGTTAGAGCTCTATGGTTTCTTGTTTCTAATGTGTACATTATAATCTTATACCATCTCTTATAGCATTTTTTCATATGACTCTTAAAACAGCATTAACATCAATTCTTAAAGTAATTCCTACAGGTCTGAACATAGCCGAGGTGAATCTAGTTGACCAGGTTTAATTTTCTATTAGTCTGGTTCTTATTATAAGTTGGGTAGTTTAATTAAATTAATCCAGGGAGACCATATTTGCCAGTATTTAGTGTTATTGTTGTGGGAGATTGCTGTGATCTCTTCCATTTTCCTGGTTTCTTCCATCAGAAGGATCCAATCTTGGCATGTTGGAGGTATCGTGTCTTTCCATTTTTTTGGGATCAATGCTTTTGCAGTTTGTAGCATATAGAGCAGTAATCTGTTTGTAATTGTGGAGTTTGATTCCGGGTCAAAATGTAATATCAGTTTAGGTAGAAAGTTTGTAGATATTGTTTCTCCTGTGATTTGTTCCATTATTTGAATTATCTGTTGCCAATAGTTGGTTAGTTTATTACAAAGGAACCAAATGTGGCTATATGTTCCTTCTTCTTTTTTACATCTCCAACACTGACTTTGTGCTTCTGGAAACATTTGTTTTAATCGTACCGGTGTATAGTACCATCTAGTGATTAGTTTGTATCCGAATTCCTGTGTCTTGGAAGCTGTAAATGCTTTGTAAGTGGAGAGGTAAATGCGACGCCATTGGTCCTGGTTTAAGTTCAGACTTAGTTCTTGTTCCCACTTTATTTGATGTTTTGGTATTGTTTCTAAGTTTTTTTTTAGTAACCGTTGGTAAATCATCGATAAGGGTTTATTAAGCTTTGTATTTGAGGCTATTACTTTTTCCCACCATGTATAGGATGTCCTTATTTCTTTATTATGGTATTTATTGAGGTAATGGTGGATCTGCGTGTAGTTCCATCTATCTCTTGGGTGAAGTCCCCATGTTTTTTGTATTTTAGAAAGTGGAATGACTTTGTTTTGTTTAAGGAAATCCTTCATCAAAGTAGGTCTGCTTTGGTATTTGCTCCATCTATTAAATGTTTTCTCCTCCCAACTAGGGGGGAAATCAATGTTGAACATTAAAGGTTGTAGGGGGAAAGGTGGGGATGCTAAGTTATGTTTCATGTGACTCTGTTTCCAAACTTTTAAGGTGGCAGAGATTGTTGGATGTGAAGCTATTTTGTTAGAAGGTATCTTTTTCTGTGTCCATATTAAATTGATCAGAGGAATTTTTGTTGTAGATTGTTCTATCTCCAACCACAGTTTTCCTTTTTCTTGTAAATTCCATTGCAAGATTCGTGAGAGGTGGATTGCTTTATAGTATAGGTGGATATCTGGAACAGATAGACCACCTTCCATTTTTGGGCGAGTGAGTAGTGAGTGTGATAATCTGGGATTTTTATTCGCCCAAATGAAGTTCGACAGAATAGTTTTTAATTTTTTGAAAAAAGTTATTGGTATATCAATTGGTAGGCATTGTAACGTGTAAAGTATTTTAGGGAGAACAATCATTTTAATTGCCTGGATCCTGCCTGGCCACGAAAGACATATGTGTTTCCAATTTTCTAGCATTTTTGGGATATTGATCAGAAAAGGTTCAATGTTATCTTTATATAGTCTGGATAGATCATTTGATAGAAGAATTCCAAGGTACTTTATTGATTTAGTTGCCCATTGAAAGGGGAAAGATTTTGATAGTTGTTGGATTGTAGTTTTAGGTAAATTTATATTGAGTGCCTCAGATTTGCTGAAATTTATTTTAAAATTTGAAATAGAACTAAATTCTTCAAAAATTCTCATTAGGTTCTGTATTGAGGTTTTTGGCTTAGTTATGAAAAGCAGCAAATCGTCCGCAAATGCTGCTATTTTGTGTTCTGTTTTGTTGATTGTTATTCCAGTTATTCCCTGATTAGCCCGGATAGTGTTGAGCAAAGTTTCCATAACGAGAATAAATAGGATGGGGGATAGTGGACATCCTTGTCTGGTTCCATTTTGAATGTTTATGTTTTTTGATAATATTCCATTGGTTCTCACCTTTGCTGTGGGTGAGTCATATAGTGACATGATTTTTGTAATTGAGCGCTCTAATAGTCCAAATCCTGCTAGTGTGAGTTTGAGGAAATCCCATGAAATTCTATCGAAAGCCTTTTCTGCGTCAGTTGTTAGTATGAGAGAAGGGATTGATTTAGTTAAGGCATGGTGTATTAAAGAGATCACTTTTGTTGTGTTGTCTTTTCCTTCTCTTCTGGGAATAAATCCGCATTGTTCAGGGTGGATAAGGTTAGGTATCAGTACTTTTAGTCTATTGGCTATTAATTTAGCGTAAATCTTCAGGTCTACATTTATCAAAGAAATAGGTCTGTAGTTCCCACATACCTGGTGGTCTTTGTTTGGTTTGGGAATGATTGTTATGTGTGCTTCCTGTGCTTGTTTTGGTATCTTACAGTTAACTCCTATAGAATTGAGATAGTTAAGTAAAGTTTTGATGATCGAGTCCATGAAAGTTTTATAGAAGCATGCTCCATATCCATCTGGGCCTGGGCTTTTATTATTCGAAAAGGATTTAATTGTAATTTGTAGTTCCTTTTCTGTAAAAGGTGAGTTTAACCATTCAGAGTCTTCTTTTGATATTTTCTTTAATTTTGCCTTAGTTATAAAATCTTCCATTTTGTGTAGTGTCTCATCAGAGTTAGGTTGTGTTTGAAGTTGGTATAAATCTTGATAGAAAACTCTAAAGCACTCTGCTATCTTAGGGGATGAGTATTGTAGTATTTTCCGTTTGTCTATTACTGCTGCAATATGGTTTGTATTTTGTGACCGTTTGAGGAGCTTAGCAAAGTGTTTGCTACATTTATCTCCTAGTTCATATGTTCGTTGTTTACTATTCAGGTATGCCTTTTGGGTGTTCAAATCTAGTAATGCCTTGAGTTGTGTGCGTTTATTTTCCAATTCTTTTAATGTATTAGAAGCTAGAGATGCTTTATGATTGTTTTCTAATTGTTGGATTTCCTTAATAAGTATATTTATTCTGGCTTGTTTTTCTTTTTTATGTTTGGCACCAAGAGCAATCAATTGGCCTCTGGTAACACATTTGATAGTTTCCCATAATATGCCTGGGTCTATCCCGGGTTCGTTATTCTCTTTTATCGTTCTTTGTATATTTGTGGTTAGTAATTCTTTGTTCTTTTCCCCATGTATTAAATAATTATTCAATTTCCAGTTGTATTCTGGTTTGGTTGAGTTGGGGACATAGAATTCCATTAGCATTGGTGCATGATCTGATAATAAAATTTCTCCAATTTTAACTTTTGTGACCAAATGAAGCCAATTCTGATTTATGAAAATGTAATCTATTCTGTTGTAGCAATTAAATGTTTTAGAATAGTGAGTATAGTCTCTAGTTTTCGGGTTGTTCACTCTCCAGGCATCTATTAGGTGAAGTTTGGATAAGGTTTGTTTAATTTGTTTTAGTCTTTTGTAAGAGACATTAAATCTGTATTTTGAAGAGTCCCAAGAGGGGTTGAGAGCTACGTTAAAATCACCTCCCAATATAGTTATACCTTCAGAAAAAGAGTCCAATTCCCTCAAAGTCTGACTGATAAAGTTGACTTGCTTTGAGTTAGGTGCATATATATTAGCTATTGTTATTTTCGTGTTGTTAACCATGCCTTTAATCATTATATATCTGCCTTCCTTGTCCTGTTTAGATGAGATTAGTTTGAACGGGAAGGATTTATGTAACATAATCATTACTCCTGTAGCCTTTTTAGAAGGATTGTTATTTTTATATACAGAACTATAGGTATGTGATGGAATAAAAGGAGTCACACCCTCCTTAAAGTGAGTTTCCTGGATGAGGACTACCTTTGCTTTTGTTTTTGCGCATTCTCTAAAGATTTGGGCTCTTTTTCTTGGCTCATTCAGACCATTTGCATTTAGTGAATAAATTATGCATTTATCCTGTAACATTATAAAACTTGGATATCAATGCATAGATAATCTTAACATATTTATCGTATCTAGGTGTAGAAACCATGAGCTCTTTATAAAAACAGAAAGAAGTAGATTGAGGACAGGGAGAAGTTATAGAGAGTAGTATAATAATTAGGGTAACTACTTGCCGCACCAAGGTGAAACCAGGCAGATTCCTGGGTAATATTGGGTTCCATAGCGGCTGGAAAATAACTTTGTGGGGGGGTTGGATGCTATATCCTGAGTCAAAACTTCCATATGATATATGTAAACACATTTTTTTTTTTTTAAGCCAGTTAGTATCCGGCCTGAGTCTATTTGCTAGTGTGGTGATATGGGTATATTTCTAAAAATATTAGTATTGGTAATGGCACTGCTAGGTATGTGTATAATGTGAAGTATTCTATTATTTCAATAAGTTTGTGTTGGTAGAGGTTGAGAAGTATAGATTGAGAAAGAGTGCATGATAAACATATTAACACTACCAATTAAATCTTGAGACAACTGTAACAATAATAGTGTTTCAATCGAAAAACAACATTACAATATTTATAAATCTAACGATGAATCTTAATTAACTCAAAGGTTTGCATTATTCTTTTTAATTACCACAGTCTGAAGGATGAGTTGTAACAAGTCCATGGTTCATTTGTTTGGTGCATTTTCGTTTTGATCTGAAATCCAGTGTCCTCTGTTTTTGGGAGTTTGCGGGGTACGTCTAGGAGTAGCTGTTTTCCATTCTCCTTGTAGAGCAAAATCCAGGTCTGAGCCCTTCCCTGCTGGTATATCCCAACCAGGAAGTGGAATAGGTTCTAGTTGTAAATTATGTAGAAAACTCTCCGTGTCTTGTGGCAATCTGAGAGTATATTGTATACCATCCTTTCTTGCCATTAGGCTGAATGGGTATCCCCATTTGTATTGTATACCTTTGTCTCTTAAGATGTCAGTTAGAGGTTTTAGTTGTTTTCTTTGTATGAGAGTGAGCCTAGAGATGTCTTGAAATAGAGAGATTCTATTTTCTTCGTATGTTATTTGTTGTACCTCTCTAGCTTTTTGCAATATTTCTTCCTTTTCTTTAAAGTAGTGGATACAGCATAATATGTCTCTTGGGGCATTTAAGGGTGCTCCTTTTGGTTTTGGTACTCGGTGTGCTCTGTCGATTTGAATTTCCGTAGTTGGATCTCTATTTAGTATACTGTTGAATATTTGCAATAGTACATTATTGATTTCCTCAGCTTTGATCACTTCTGGAACCCCTCTTACTCTAATATTATTCCTTCTTCCTCTATTCTCTAAATCGTCTATTTGTCGTTTCAGATCTTCTATTTGTCTATTTTGTGTTTGCTGAACAGTATTTAAAGATTTTTGGTTACGAATCAACTTGCTTTGATTTGTCTCGATTTGATCTGCTCTTGCTGCCAGTGACATCATATCTTTCTTTATTTCTTGTAAGTCTTCCTTGATAGTGGATGTAACCTCCTGTAGCATTGCTTTAATATCAGCTTTAGAGGGGAGACTTTTCAAATATGAGTTTGTATCATGTTCCTCCTCACAATCACTATCCACTTCTGAAGTGTCTGGTTGTATTGAGTCTGCTTCATCGCTGCGTGAATCCATAGCCCCCTTGGAAATTGAGCTTAGTTTTTTCTTCTTTAAGAATAACTGGGCTATGTCGCCTTTGTTTTGCGATTTTTTCTCTGCTGGGGTTGCAGATATATCTCCTTTGTTTCTGGCAGATTTACCCATCTCTATACTTATAATGACTTAGACTCAGGCCTTGTTGTGGATCAGTCCTTAAATTGCCATATATCTGGTGTTAATCCCGTGTTAAACAGTGTCGGTTCTCTAATCTCCTTATCCACAGTATTTTATTTGGGATAGTTTTGATTCTGAAGAGTTTTGGAGTTTTGGGTGCTGCGATTTATATTGGTAAAATGCACTCTAATGTGTCTCCTGTGTAGCAGGGATACGATATGTGCCCAGAGGTAAAGGGTGTTTTGAGATCCCCTACCTTATTCTTATGTGCCTTGCTGCTGAGTCTTGGGATTTTATCCCTTCGAGCGCACCGCTATCTCCGCGGTTCAAAGGCTGCGCGACTCTCCCAGCGATGTTAGGCCTCAGGCGTTGCTCCGTCACTTTTAACAGTTCGCGGCTGTTTTTCCCCGCTGGACACAGTATGGCAGCTTGCTGGATTTCAGCACAGCCTAGCAGGCCCAGGTAATCTTTATATTTGGCAGTTCAAAGCCCGTTTGTGTATTGCTACGATACTTTGGCCCCGGAGCTCCACTATCCTGCGTGCTTCAGCTTCTGCTGCCGGCCACGCCCTAGACCAGGTTATTTCTGTATTAAAGAGAGATTAGACCAGTATTTATGTATTAAAGAGAGATTAGACCAGTATTTCTGTATTAAAGAGAG
>CM044444.1:53654300-53665725 GCA_024363595.1 Xenopus borealis
CGATAGGTGGTTTCTCAGCCAATTCGACTTTGTGGCTCGAGGGCCCGGGGGATGGTGCAGGGGCCCCTAAGGCTGTGGCCCAGTGGGCCCTGGGCCCCCCAGTCCAACTCTGCTTGTTTACGTTTGATAATATCAGCAGTAGATGATTTTGTAGGCACATTATTTTGTTAAGTTGCTGAAGACTGTAGACAGAAATATTATTACTGTAGCTGATGGTATATGAGAAACAAATGCAAGTTCAGGCCATTTACTGTAATTATAGCAAATCTGCAGTCTATAGGAGCATTTGCAAAAGGATCCACAATATCAATAGCCAGTTTTTCCCATGCTGAATCGGGGAATTGTACTGGCTAAAAGTGGTGGTGTATGTGTGATAGCTGTTTTGATTCTGACAAGTAACACAAGTTACCACATAGACATCCATTGCTGGCCATCAGTACAGATCTCATAGTCTTTGTTTTGTACATACAATTAATTGATAACTCGCATGTGCAAGTTGTATAGGCTTTTCTCACACAACAAAGCCATCTACTAAGGACAGTTTGTGTCTAATCCTGTCGTAAGGTTGAAGATCAGAACTGAGCTGAGATTTCTTCTCAGCCATTTGCTTTGTGAGATGTCCCGTAGTTTTATTTGAATTGGACATGTGAGGCAAGCTTGCTTAAAATCAGCAGCTGTAACTGTAGGTGAAAATATATCATCCTCATCCAGTGTATCAGAAGCTGCAGGTAAAGGTAAACATGACAAACCATCAGCAGTAACATTTTTCAAACCTGGTTTGTATTGCATTTTGTAGTTGCAATTCAGTAACTATGTTGACCATCTCTTCAGGAACTGCCTGTATTCGAACTCTGATTTTGTGGCAGTGCATTATCCTTTCTAGCCACTGGAGACTTTGAAACCCAGCATTTCACATAATGTTAAGTCTCCACTTGTTTTCTCTCTCATCACCTTCTCCCTCATTAAGCCCATGTGTGTGTAATTTCACAATCAAGGGGCTATATAAACTTGTTTCATGCTACAGAGAGTGTTTGATCATTAAGCCTCAACTGCCAGAGCTTTATCCTGTGACTACAGACCTGTGATTACCCTGCCTGGTTCCTTGTTCCTGCCTTTGTTCCTTGTTCCTGCTGTAGTCCTGATTCCTCCCTTGTTTCTGAGTCTCCACCTGGTTCTCTGTTCCTTCTCCGTGCCTGTTCCCATTATCTGCTCTCTGTTGGATTTCCTGGTAATTGACCTCGGCTTGTTTACGGACTACTCTCTGCCATCAGCCTGCCTCTGACCTCGGCCTGCCGTACAGACTTGTTACTGTCTTCAGCTTGCCCCCGAACTTGGCCTGATTTATGGTCTTGTCTTCATTGTCGCCTGCCCTAGACCACTGGCTTGTGTAAGAAGTTATATATTCTTGTTTTTTGTTCTTCTGTTATATTGCCATTATTTTCAATATTAAAACATTCTTCTTCATAACATGTTTCCGGCATATCAAAACCACAAATACCCTCTGCACCAGTGTTATACAGCACCAAGGCTCCTACCTGCAAGCCACAAACCTGTGGCCATACCTGACACATCTAGCTATACACATTTCAGCTCTTCCTAATCCCTTTGTTGTAAGCAGTGTAGTTAAAAGACTATAATATGTGCATAAGGATAATTCTCTACCCCATAGTTAGGTTCTCCATTTTTCTGTTGCCGAAACACATGCTAGAGATTATTTTTCAACAGTTGAATACTTATGCTCTGTCTTTGTAAGAGTTTTAGATGAAAATGTAACAGTTATCTCTGAATGATCATCATGGATTTGCGTGAGAACTGCACCAACTCCATAGAAGCGTTGGTAGTAACCATAGTGGGTAGTGCTGGATCAAATAAAGATAGCACTGGGCTGTTCACAATTAATTGTTTCACTATTTCAAATTATGTATGTTGAGCAGTCTCTGACCAAACCAGACTTGAAGTTCCACATACTGTAGTAGTGCTCTAAGTGGCTCCACAACTGAAGAATAGTTGGGAATAAACTTAGAATACCATGAAGTAAGACCTAAAAAAGCTCGTAAGGTCTAAAAATCAGAGTAGGTGCTTGTGTTACAGCGTTGACATGGTCAGGGTCAGGCAGTAAACCATTTTGTGAAATTATATGACCCAGAAATGACAGCTAAGTTTGTCTGAAGTAGCATTTGGAAAGGATTAGTTTCAGTCCTGCAGAATAAATACACTTCAGAATATTTTATAGGTACATGTCATGAAGATCGATAGATGGAGCGTAGACAATTATATCATCCAATTAACATTGTACACCAGGTATATCATGGAGTATAGAAGACATCAGTCTTTGAAAACAACTCTCTGCTAAAGCCAGTCCATAAGGTGCACTCTTGAACCAAAACAAACCATCATGTGTGATAAATGCAGTGAGGTCTCTGCTTTCCTCATGCATTAATACTTGATGATAAGCACTCTGAAGATCTAGGGTGGAAAAGACTTTTGCTTCTCTGAATTCTGAAAATATTTTTTCTATGTGTGCCAAGGGATGATTATCCATAATAACTGCTTTATTAGGTTCACGGAGATCAACACACAATCGAATACCTCCAGTTTTCTTCATTGTTACAACAATTCGTGAAACCCATTCAGAGGATTCTGATTTTTCAATCAAATCTTGCTCTACCAGTTTTTTAGTTCCTGTGAGAAAGTCTCCCTTGTAGCGTAGGACAATCACCTCAATTTCTGGTGTACTGGTTTCACATCTGGTCTCAACTTAACTTTGTGCACAAAGTTCTTTGCATAGCCCAGTGAAGTGTTGGTTTGTAGTGAAGTTTTAGACACAGGCTGTGTGGCAGGCTCTGGTGTTGTAGTAATGAGATCATCAACTAATTGTAGGTTTAATGTAGCAAAGAGATCCCTTACAAGTACAGCAGTACCCTTATTCACAATATAAAAGTAAAATTTTGCAGTATTTGATTCAAATTGTACAGTCAATGACAAGCAAACAAGCACACGGATTGGATCCTTTAGGTAACTGACCAGTCTCAGGGCAGGTGCAATAAGAATATCTTTTTCAAAGTAAGAAAATATCCTTTGGTAGTACAGAAACAGCTGAGCCTGTATCAAGTATCAGGTTAATGGGGTGTCCCTTGGAAGCAGAAGCAGTATTGACATTAACAGTGCATAAAAACTTGTCTGTACCAGCTTTATCCACACTTAATACTGTAGCAGTTGCAGTAGTGACTTCATGAATACATTTAGCAGATTTGATCAAAGTGCCCTACCTTCCTGCATTTGTGGCACTGTACAGCTGACATGAAGCATAATTTGCAGTGTTTTGTGTTGAACCACAGTGGAAGCAGCATTTTTTATTTGTATTTTCTGTACTGTTTTGCATGAATCTCTTTCTTTCGCACTTCATTTTGCCTGTGACTGTGAATTATTAGGCCACAGTCCTGGATTCACAATTTGTACATTCCCAGCAGTTCCCTGACTGAGAGTTTTAGCCTCTGCCACTGCTGTTTCAATTTTGCTAGCAACTATAACAGCCTTTGCAAGGGTTAAATCCTGCTCCAGATGCATTTCATCTGTTAGATTCCCAAACTCACAGGTAACAACCAGCTCTCTCAAAGATGCTACAAATTGTACTGTGGATTCACCATTATGTTCTCCACGTTGGCAGAATTTATATCTTTGAGCAACCACATTTACCCTTGGCACAAAAAAGTTCTTTATAGCAGTAAGAGCAGTTTCATAATTCTAATCGGGTAATGGTAATATATATGCTGTCCCTCCGCTCCCAGGTAGTGAATAATAAAGCACGCTTTCTAGCAGCAGAAATCTCCCCTTGGTCGGCAGCAATAATGTAGTTTTGAAACATATGGATTCAAGCAGTAAAAGGTATGGTAGGCTCACCAGAGTTTGGGAGAAAAGGTGCAAGATGCTGCAGAGTTAGAAGAGACATCTTGTCACCAATTTGTTGTGTTTTGGTAGCCTAGGATAAGCAGAGTATAACAGTGCTTTATTAGCAGGCTCATTCAGCCATTACACAAAAGTAACATAAACTATATCACTTTTTAAGCAGTGCAGAAGGTACCATGTATACACAGTATAACTCGTGCACAAACACCACAGGGTGCAAATGCAATCATTGGCATTTTCTGTGCAAACCTTGTTTTTTGTACTTTATGCCTGAACAAAGACATACAGAGCACAGAGACCTGTGTTTACCCCATGAATACAGCACTGTCTGCATTTGGTAGCACTGTATTAACGAGGTGTGGGTGTAAGCATATAGATATATCATCCCCGGCCTCTAACATAGTAGATTACACATTAAATCTTTATGCATGTTGCAGGTATTCGCTATATTTGTGCTATCCAACTACAAATCAAAATAATGCACTCCTCAAAAAAGGGCAAGGTACAAAAAACTACAAGGACCCCACTTACACTTGTGAGTGGCTGGTGCAATGTAGGTTGGACAAGGTACAGTACATTGTAAGGAGAAAACATAACACTTTGTGTCTAGATTTTAAACTTTGCCCTGGAACTATTCACAAATGATCCTGTATTTCTTATCATATGAAAGAAGTAGATTTGTACAAAATGTTGCACCTTTCAACAATAGACCATGTACAGTACGAGAAAGGCAAGGCACATTGTGGGCAAGAGATGAGAGGTGCATTGTGGTTGTTTTTTTGCACTTTGCACATTGTCTCCTGCCAGCACTAGAGAAATAGTTTCCATTACCACTGGTGACACATATGTGACTCAACTTGTTGCACTGGCATGTGTGACCACCAGATCCCCACACTCACTCAGCATATAGACACACAGCTGCTGATGAAAGATCTAAGCAGATAGTCCCTTTAAAAACAGAAGGAAAACACATTGTCACTCTTGTACACAGCAAGGTCACCAGCCCACCTATATTACAACAGGCAGCTATTACTAGATGTCCCCCGAAACATATTATAGGATTTTTATAATTTTATAGAGCATGCAGTATAACGCAAAATATAGCTAATCTACAGTGCAAACTCCGTAAAGTCATTGCACAACACACAGTAAATACAGCAGAAATAATTTTGCAGAGAAGAAATTAATTTCTATAACAGAATATAAGAACACCGACAGAGCTCCTACCTCTCCTACCTATGGATGTAGCCTAGGGGCCCCATATGTCAATTTCATTAGATATTATAATTAATTTTGTGTGTCAGGGTGAAGTTCAGTGAGGCTACTTCAAAATTCACAGTACATCACTGACATTTAGCCCATCTTGACTGATGGCAATGTCTTATATTTCCAGAGCTGCAGAGAGTTAAATGATACATTCAGCTCAATTTTGAAAATGTGCCAAGTGTTGTACGTGGCACTAATGGCTTAAGCCCATTGATCCACACATCGGTGCCTTTATCACTGACTGATGTTGGCTCCTTCCCACTTCCACCCCTCCTGTTCCGCTTTCCTTTCTCCAATCTATTGCAAGCTACTGAAATGTAAGACTGAGTGAAATGCTGCAAAAGTAATCCATTGCCTTCAATCAATTTGTGATTGAAATGTGACATTTGGATGTAAAATTCTGGGAAAAAGAATTCCATGCCAGTCTTAAAAAGAAAAAAGTTCCTGCTTTTAAAAGAGAAATCAAGCTCAAGAGGTGTTTTTGGGTATTTTAACCTTTTCACGTTCACCATCTGCTACTGAAGATGCAATACAGCCGGACTGTATATACACCTAACATACAGAAATTATATTTTGGTATATACTTTCAAGCAAGGAGATAGAGGCATACAGTTAGACTACTATGCCATGAAAATGTGCTTTTTCCCCACAAAAACGAACACTTGTATTGTTGCTTACAAAAATAATTGGTAATTATTGGATTGTAATTACTCTGTAACAATGCATTCTCCAAATCTAACGGCACAAGTCAAAATCCTATGTGTGTTATTTACAGAGAAAAAGTGCTTTGCTGCACTGTAAATCATGCATCAATAACCTATGTTATGAGTGGCTTTATAAATCAATATGAAGCATTAGGGAATACTAAGGTATTGTAAAACAACGTATCAATTTTCAAGCCACTTGGCAGCATTCTTGAGAAGTGAGAGTCAATAAAACAGTTTGGTCTCAGATTTGAAAGTCTCACTTGGCATTGGCTGGATCTAATTACAAGTTTCATATGCATCACAGAGAAGTAAATGTGTTGAAAATGAGACTATATCACATTAGGGCTGTCCATTGGGTACCAGGATAATGCAAATTTGGAGCTGTGATGTACAATATCTGGCAATTTATTCAATAGGTTTTTAATTGCAGTACAAGGCTTTGAAACTTGTGGGTACTGTAAATGTTATGCTATTTGGCATAATAGAGCAAAGATCAAAAAATGTTTTGTTCTTTTGCAAAGTATTCTGGGTTTACAGGCCAGTTTGTTTTATAAAAAAGAGATTTGAAAGTAATATGCATATTCATTACTTACAGGCTCTCAATAATCAGAATGCTAATGTGTCATTGGGCAGGTATGATTAGCTGTGCCTTAATTACAAGCGTCTATCCTCTGGCAGCACAATACAAACGCAATAGAGTCTTTTATAGCTCACAGATTGGACCCAAATTGTTAGGTTCTGGCTCAGAAAATCCTTGTACTGCAGATCTCAGTCCCCATGGAGCTATGTGCCATTCCATCTACTATTAGGAGGGAATATATTGTAAATTAGCAGGCATTCTATAAACTGGAGCAGGTATCCACTGATTGTTATAAGGTAAGAAAAGCAGAGAAAGTGGATAGCAGCACCAAAGTTGTCAATCCAGAACATTCTTCTTGTAGCATTATAAAATCTATGATAGATCAGTTAATGGATAATCAGGTACTGTACCTGATAATGTGTAATCCATGATAATTTTAGGAGTCTATAGTTATTCAGAAATATCTCAACTACTCCCACCCCCAAAATGTAAAAAGTCTACCAATGCAAGATTTATTTATCTGCTATGAGTTCAGCTTCTTCCATGTGAAGGCACATGGAAGTGGTATCATAATGAAATACAACAGAAGATTCTAAAAAGGATAGTTGCAGAAAGAGACAGACAGACAGACAGACAGATAGTGGCACAATAGTTAGAAAGATTCTGAGGGGAAGGTACATCTCTCCATGAATGCTCTATGAGACAGAATAAATGTGAAGAATAACAGAAGCTGTTTATACTGAGGTTGGAAAAGTCAACATTCATTCATATTTTAATGTGGAGAAAGGAATGGGGCTGTGAATGAGATATCTGCTCAGAAAGAAGCAACCAAGAAATGAGGGGTGCTGCTGAAAAAAATTATTAAAATAGTCATTATCAGTGTTGGACTGGCCCACAGGAATACGAGGAAAACTCCTGGTGGGCACAGGTGTCAGTGGGCCCTCTTGCTTCTAACAATTTGGCCTATTTCATGTTCATTCCCTATTTCTTTATGTGGAAAAAGAGGCTTAATAATGGAAGAATAGAGTATAGTAAGTAGATCTAAAAGAATAGGAGAATAAAGAGTTAAGTGAAGAGAGAGGGAATAATAGTTTGGAAAGTTGGACCCCTGGTCTAAGGTTTTCTGGTGGGCCCCTGGCATCCCGGTCATTATCACCATCATATATTTAAAAAGCGTGAGCGTGTTAGAGTAGGCTTTATGTAAATTAAATTATAACAAACAGGAGGTTTTTTTTTGTTTGTTTTTTTAAGGGTTACAGAATAAAATTAGGATCAGAGGGCTCTGCTCACATGTGAGTTAATATCTGAGAAGAATCTCCTCAGAATTTAATGAGGGTTTTTGTTTTTTGCATAATATACAAATCCTGAGTGTGCCAGCCTTTTATATTTTGATTTATCTATCATCTATCTATATAAATAAAGATCTGTGTATTCGAATGGACCACTGTCTTCTGTATTTATGTTCTTTCATTTGTTTGCTGCATATGCCATGTTGTATGTGTGTGTATTATCTCTTTTGACATTGACAGTAAATTTCAACATATACAGTAGGTAAATAGATAGTTGATAAATATATACAATATTACTACTGTAAAGTGCTGCATACTAAATTATCACTATATAAATGAAAATAAACATCCATTAGGTACACAGTTAGATGATAAATAGATAGATGATAGATAAATGATAGACAAATCGATAGATACTGTAAATAGATAGATAAATGATAGATAGATAGATAGATAGATAGATAAATAGATGTTCTGCTGAAAGACATCATGGAGGACATTACATTATACTTATTAGTCATTACATTAATAACATTTTTCTCGGTTTACTCCTTAATAACAGAGGGGAGTGATGAATAATGTTTTAATGGCAAATTAGTTTTAAATTTAAACTGTGATACTTATCTTCAAACTTTGCGTTTTGCCTTTAAATCTCAGTGATTATAATGCAAATCTAGTTTAATCAATTGTTAAATTGATTTGGTTGTCGCAGTTCTCAATGATTCATGTAAAACTGAAATGTAATCAAATTGATTTGCTCTACTCTAGTGGTAATTACTCGATGTATCTTGCACTTTTTATGTTAGTAATTCTGGTTAAAGCAGAATGTGCAAAAGTTTTTATCTTTACAATGTCTCGCTGAGAATCTATATACATTTTAATAAACAAAATAAATATGCTTTAGCAGGCAACATTCTGCACCACAATAAAATGTGTACACACAAGAGAATGTATTTATAAAAACACTACAGTTGAGCACACAGATGACTGACCATCTTGATCAGGGCTGTCCAACTGGTGGCCTGTGACCCCCCTTTTGTGGCCCTCCATGAGAGTCAGCCTGATGTGCCTGCATACCATGTGTAAGCTTTAAAAGGTACCACTGAAGACAGTTACTGGCCCCATCATTGTTTAAGACTCAAATTCATACTAATCTCCTGTATTGTTCACACCTGTGACCTCCCTGCATTGTTCACCCTTGTAACACCTCTATTGTTCACACCCCTAAAGCCCTGTACTGTTCACACCTGAGACCCAGACTGAAACTGCCCACATTGTTCGCATGTTCACATTTTATACAAAATGCTAATGGATCACCAGCACTGTGTCACTGTATGTAGTGCATCTTAGAGTGGCCCTGATAGGTTTCCCTGTCTCCTGCTCTATTCTGCCTCCCTTATGCTCCCTGTATGTGCCTCTGCTTTCCCAGTGCCATTTGTGTGTATCATACTCTGCTTGCCTAGTGCTGCTTGTGTGTGCCATTCTCTGCTTGCCTAGTGCTGCTTGTGTGTGTCATTCTGTGCTTGCCCTATGCTACCTTTGGTATGTAAGCCTGATAGGGGTTTGTTCCAGGTGTTTGACGCACATCCATTGACTTTAACGCTAGCGTCAGCTTTGACTAAGGTGTAAATTTACAATTTTCATAAATTTTTCGTGAAATGTCCAATTTTCACAGATTTTTCGTGAAAGTGTCCAAATTTTTTTGCCGTTCTGCACTCATCATGCTCATCACTACACAACACTGCAGGAATCATGCAACTTTTACAGGGCCCATTTATTAAAATGAATTGTGGTTTTCCTCTACTTTTAAAAAGTTCTAAAAATTTTAAATGTATTTAAATGTAAAAACCATGAAAACCTCTAATGCAAAACTTCACCACGTAAAAGTTGTTGAGGTTCTACAGACGTCAATTCAGGCTTTGAGGTTTTCAGATTTTTCCTTCGCCGCAAAATTGTCTGAAAAACTTTTTTCATATTTTTTACAGCATCTTTGAACTTCTTATTCTTCACACTTTTAATATTCAGATCTTTTAATAAATTCAATGACAATTGTGATTTTAGATTTTGAGAGTTTAATTGTGATTTAAAAAACCTTTATAATAAATGAGCATATTAATCTCAAGGCATGGACCCTCTGATTAGTGGAGGAAGGGTATCCAGAACTATAACCTCTTTATCTTCAGGTGTGGACTCTATGATATAGTGGAGAAAGGGTATCAATAATCAGCTGGAGAGTGTGCAGAGACGTGCAACTAAGCTGGTTAGACGGATGTAAGAAAAATTATGAGGGTAGACTGTCAAGGTTGGGGTTGTTTTCTCTGGAAAAAAGGAGCTTGCAAGGGGACATGATTACTCTTTACATGTACATTAGAGGACATTACAGACAAATAGCAAGGGGCCTTTTTACCCATAAAGAGGATCACTGTACCAGAGGCCACAATTTTGGACTTGAGGAAAAGAACTTTCATTTGAAGCTAAGTAGGTGGTTCTTTACAGTGAGGACAGTGAGGTTGTAAAATTTACTGTCGGGTGATGGCTGATTCTGTTGATGCTTTTAAAAGGGGCTTAGATGATTTTTTTGGACAGACATAATATCAAATTCTATTTTGATACTAAACTGTACAGTTGGGGGCAGATTTACAAAATTCACGTGAATAATTTGATTGTAATTAAACATAAACGTTAATTTATGGAGGTGTGGCACAATCTTCAGGAAAATAATCATCAGCAATATTATTTAGGTACTCCAAGTGTAACAGCATCTACCCCTAAGCTTGTACACTTGGTCTCTACAGTGGGGTGGTACACTAAGGACTCTAATCTTTCTAATTCTCATCATCAATAGCTAACCTGAACCTATCTTTCATTCCTTGTGTGTGTAATCTCACAATAACTTCACCTACTTGGCCTACTTCTGCCTATGACTAATCCTGTACACATCTTCAATTGGCATCCCAAGAGGCAAAGCACATATTGTCTCCCCTTTTTATTGAACAGAGCAGTGACATCTACTGACCAGTTACTGAACTGCCAGTAGAATACTTTAACCCAATGTAATAACTTTCAGGCAAATAATATTGCATTGCAAAATGCTTGTATTTGCTTTAGCTTTAAGTCAAAAATTTACATTTCACAATATTATATTAAGGCCTGCTTATTGTCGTATTCTTTTTACATTTTTAGTAAGAGGTTTCATTGCAAACACTGCACACTGATTCAGACAATAAAAGTCCCAATCTTTCTTTCAGTTGCAGATTGGGTCACTAGATTCCAGGTTCTCAGAACTAATATTATATTTAAACTAAGGGAAAATTGTTATAAAAAATTCTCTTATTTAAATGTATCTGGTAAAGTTAGAGGAAGGTGAAAGGTTTGTAGAAGATCTATAAATCCATATGAAACAATTAGCTGGTAATAAATGTTACCTTTTGATTAAGTAGCCAATAGGGTCATTACTAACAAAGGAAGCAGACCCTGTGGTTGCAGTGGTGGCCCAGTGAGGCCCTCATTTATGAGCAGTTTTAATATATCTTGATAGAATAGTCCAACTAAGTCAACGAACTTATGCTTTGGGGCCCTAAATTGAATTTGCTGTGGGGTACAGCAATATTTATTAACACTACTGATAACTATGGAATAGTAGCCGAGGATGAGCAGTAGGGATGGCGCGAACGTCG
>CM044444.1:53668535-53685497 GCA_024363595.1 Xenopus borealis
GTTCGCCGGCGAACAGTTCGCGCGAACAAGTTTGCCGGCGAACAGTTCGCGCCATCCCTAATGAGCAGGGTATAACAGTGCTTTATTAACAGGTTCATGCAGCCATTACACCACTGCAGTACTACTTACTTTCACTTTCAATCTGTACAGAAAGTCCTATGTATACACAGTGACACCCGCAGGCCATTTGTATAAACACCACATTTTCCCCCTCTGATTTTATTATTTTGACAATAATAAAAAAGCCAAAAAATTTTTGGAATAACAGACACTTTTGTTTTTCAGGATACCAGAAAATATGATGACATTTTAATGCACCTTGTTGGAAATAGGTTGCTGCAGTAGTGTACAAGGAGAAAAAGTTCACTCATTTCTACTGATAAGGACTTGAAGAAACCCATACAAAATAACATTTTACTTGTCTTTTTATCTCATATATTCCTTTCATTGATCAGAATCGAAACTAAAGCACTACATCCTTTCAAACAAATCTTTTTAAAAGTGAGTTCTGGCTCTCTGCCACTTTAGGAAGAGAAAGAGAGGAATCCCAATAAGGAATTGATTTGCTTGGCATAAGCTTTTTTATGTCTCTGTTACATTACATTCCTTGTCCTTATTGTCAGTTTCCACTTAAAATAGTCTGAGATTAGACCAGGAAATAAAATATACTGCTGTTTAATATGTCTAAGAAAATAAAACTGATGGGCAGGAAGTCTGGCCATCATCCTTATCATAAAAAAATTTAAACCAAAGTTGATGCCTTTTAAGAAGAGTTGACCGTATCCAGTATTTTGCATATAAACATATACAGTATCTGGAAAGTCAAAAATTAAACACAGAAATATACTGTACTAAAAATGTGTGCTATTAATTTCCTAAACACAAATGTAATAAAGCAAATAAATTTGTTACTAATACTACTAATACTACTAATAATACTGTATAGGATGTACACCAGAAGAGGTAAAGTAAAATTGATGAATGACTGGGACAGTTGGACAGGACCTGAAATATAAGGCTGTCCTCCTGACCCCAGAACAGTTGTGATCTTGGTTTTTTACTGAGCAGATGAAATATACTGTAGTTAGAATGCGCATGGACATAACATAGACAGCACCATATAATATGCATGTAACAATTAACATGCACACCCCCAAGCTGATTGAACTCTATATAATTAAATATAATCCCTTATCCAGAAACCTATCCCATCCCCAGTACATTTTAAGCAAATAATAATAATGTTTTCTTTTTCAAAAAAGACTAGGATAAGCATGACAATATATACAGATGCAGTCACTTTGGATTGTGTGTTTAATGTGTCGTGACTGAACTCATCTATCTCATTTATCCCACTTAGCACAGAATATTGTGTCACAGCATCCCATCCAATTAAAGAGTTTACCATTGAAAACAATGGTGCTTTGGTATGCTAATGAAAAGGTTAAATGCATTAAATGAGTTAAGATAACTTTAGATAACACAGTTTCTTCAATTAGCCCTGAGTCATGACGCATTTAACTTACAAATCCAAGTGACTGTATCTGTAGTACATTTAAAAAAAAGTCTCCATATACACGTTTTAACTGTATCATAGGGGATTATCATGCTTAGGGAGGGTATAAGCATAAATACCTTTCTGAGAACCAGATAATATTACAGAGATCTAACCTTGATCCTTGGTCAAGTGGAATATATCTTTACATAATCAGTGTGGGTTAGATATGAAGAGCGAACTACATGTACAGTATGCAGTTCATGAAGATCAGGGTTATTGTTAATGACTGAGCCCTTACCTTTTACTTGTATTGTAGCAAAATAATTGACATTATTACCTTCACATATTTTGATGTTGGTTGCAAGTATATATTAAAAGTATATCAATGACCCCATAATTCTCTTGACCTCCCATGCAGTAACTAGATTTGATGAAATATTTAAAAATAGAGTATCACCTTGCTTCACATACTAAATAAAGAACTGCTATATATCACACAAATGCAGTCTTACTCCAAGAGAACAAATTGTCAACAATCTATTCTGTCAAACACCCAGCAACCAGTACCTACAGTACCTATTTATATATCATCTAATTAGCATAATTGTACTTTGACCTCATACAGGTGGGATTATAAAAAAAAATACAAAGCATTTAGTCTATATCTAATAATATCAGTGGAAACAGTAAATGTGATTCATCAAGGCCAATAGTTAATATGAGAGGAATAAAAGTAAATTATCAACATAGGTCAAGTATTCACCTGGACAGTAACCCAAGGCAACCTATTAACATTTTGCTAGCTGCAAATATTCTTCACTTGGTTTCGATGCGTTACTGCCCTAGTACAGATGTGACCATTGTTGATAAATGAGCCCCAGTCTTTATATAACAGCCAAAAAGAACAAGATAATATTCCAGAATTTGCAAAGTAATAAGAATAATGCATTTCACACCATGTTGGTCCAAGATGCCTAATCATAAGCTAAAAGCAAAGATCACTTTTGAAGCAATAATATAGATGCAGCCACTTGGATTTGTGTGTTAAATGCCTCGTGACTCAGGGTTAATTGAAGAAACTCATTTAATGCATTTAACCTTTTCATTAGCATACCAAAGCACCATTGTTTTCAGTGGTGAACTCTTTAATTGTATGGGATGCTGTGACACAATATTCTGTGTTAAGTGGGAATAATTGGAAATCTGAGTTGTTATTCTGTGTCAAATGCACAATCCAAAGTGGCTGCATCTGTAGCTTCTGGTGAGAAACTGGCTATGGCTATTTGATTAGTAACTGGCACTGTATAAGGACAATATATTAGATGAATATCCTAGCAGTTACAACATCTGAGTTTAATATCTAAAATCTTAATTTTTTCCGTTTAAGTGAGCATGAGACTGGCTGTAAACATATGCTATAGTTGAATCTCTTACTGCTGAACTGGTTAGTGTGACTCATCTTTGAGAGCTACAGTAAGGTAAGACAAATTGTTGTATCACATCATTATCAATACCAATTACAGTATCCTAGTGCACAGCGCCAACTTTAAGCTTATTAATATGCTCCGGTTATAAACCAGTCTTTTGATAACCAGAAGTAAATGCTCTGCAAACTCTTAGTGACCTTAAACATGCTGTTCAACAGATGCCATCATAATATAATTAGCGCCATGATTAATTATATCCATAAAAATCTACATGTGTTGTTTATGTACAACAAAATTAAATTATTGTAAAGTTTAGTGCACAAATGAATTAACAACATTTGTGTAGATAATTATTTTTTTTTCATGCATATACTGTGAATTCAAGTGTGAACCATACATAGAGGTAGACAAAAGAGAAAACATTGTTATATGTCATTATAAAGAATTTTTTTTGTGTCTGCCTTATTAAAACATAGCTTGGAATAAGTGCATTTATACCTAGACAGCTAATGGCCAAGCTAACAGTAACTCTTGTGCATTTTCTACATGGCTGTCCCAGTTCAGTGTCGATTTGGAGACATGACTAGTAATGGTTTTGTATGTCAAAGCTGATCTTTCATAGTGTTTCCTCCAAATGAATGCAGAGATAAGGAGGACAGTGTGTGCTTTACTATACTTGAACAACCTCATTGCACAGCCTGTACAATAAAGGAATTTAATGGATGTGGTTCTGCAGTCAATTGTATAGGTAATAGTCAGCACAATGGGCTTTACAGCACAATGTAATCATCATGAGCAAATTCAAGAATGACCTCTTCAAGAAATCAAAGATATATTTTTCTTCAGAGGGAACACACATCAAAGAGCATCAGCTTACATATGGAATGTATCTCTTCATTTGCCCTGGGATAACACTAATTCTATCTATGAATCTATGCATATCACCCTTGTTTTCCTGAAACTTGCGTTTGCTTTTTATAGATGTTAAAAGTACAAGTACCTTTACTAAATGGGATTTGTGTATGGCTTTGGCCAACTTGTCCAACTGCACTTTGTAAAATTGGAATAATGAAACTGTAGCAATCTTTCCCTAGAGTGGTTTTGCTGGCACAAACAACAGAATGTTATGAAAGGTCATGAAGTGAAAAGCGAGAACTGGTCTGATATGAGCCATAGAGTAAAACACTTTTTCATGTGTCCCTTGTTTGCAGATGAAGCCACCCTTTAAAACTGTAATGTTATCTTTACCTGTGTACATAGGATGTTCACTATACATAACTTTCTCCAAAACTATCCAGCTTTGTTCCATGTCCATCCAATTGTAACATACCCACTGCATTGCCACGAGTACCTATGTATACTCTTTGAAAGAAAATTTCTGATTATTTCCCAAAGTTGTCCCTAGTAGCACTTTTTTAAGCTTCATAAATTTATTTGCAGATTTGTAGAATTACTGAACCATCTTAAAGGGATGACAGTAGAGCTGTCCAGTGTCCACTTATTCAACTCAGATCATAATTCCTGAAGAGGACTAATTATCCTCTATCAATAGCATTTTAGTGGTATAACAATAAAGGTTTTATATAAATTGATTAACATTACAAACAGCTACAATGCTTTGTTTTGTATTCCTTGTTATAACTTGGTATAGGTACAAGCCTTCAAGTCTATATGTATGAAGGGACCCATAGGGTTAAGTTCCCCACACAGATCCCACATGGTTGGAAATCACCTGCTGTGGCCAGCTAAGCATTGTACCTAAATTGGATCTGGGAGGGGGAGGGAGACCTTTGTCCGAAGTACAGTGTGCCCTGGTAAGAGTCCAGGTTTTGACAGAAGGTGTCACAGTTGTGCTGAGAGTCAGTTTTCTTTCTTCACTTTAGGATGGAGTGAGTATTTTTGGCTGAGGTCCTTGCGACAAAAGAACCCAGGCTACTGAGGGAAACAACAGGGGTGATGATGCCCTTGGTGAGCTTGGGGATAACAATAATAATTTAAAGCAGCAGAGAGAGTAAAATAAGCTGCCTGGTAGTAGATTCCTGTGAAAGAGGCTTGGATGTGCTCACACCCCAGATGAGTTTTGGAGCAGGTCAGAAGAGTAAAGATCGTGTGAGATGCTGTGGATGCCTGTATTAGTTCTGTGTGAGCCATCAGTCATTTTTGGCCTGAGGAAAGAGTATTGAAAGGTCCCAGTATGTGTCCCCTGTGTGAGGACAGGTTGTGCTTCACAGTCTATGTGTGAGCTACTGCCTCTATCTAAAGAAGAGGTAAAAGGGGCAGGTCGTGCTACCTGGGGTAAAGAGGCATAGGGACTGTGACTGTGTGTCCATCAGGAGTGTAGTTTGGCACTCTTTCCTGGGAAGACCACATGGGTAGCCCAGGGCAGGGATGATATTAATATGTGATTGCATTTAACTTTATTCAGTTATTTAAACATCTTGGTTTATTGCAAAGGGGATGTAGGTCCTGTGTATGGTAAGATACTAATGATGTACATCCATAATACATGTGTCAAAATATGGTTATAGACACTTACATGTCAATACTGTATAATGCATTGCTAATAATCTGCTTCCAAGAAAGACCCAATCAAATTAAATTATTTTTATTGAAAAAAATACTTGTTTGGAAAAGGTGGCCTAACTGTCACCCATGCAGCCACTTTACATTATCTCATCCCTACTATTTTCTTATTCTTATTCTTCTGTCCCTTTATGACATTTACTCTTCAATCAAATTTTTCCTTTATGGTCTACCCTTCTAATGTTCTCTTCTCTGTTCATTAGTTTAGTATTATTTCCAGTTCTTCCACAATTATTTCTTGTCATGCTTGCCCTTTGTTTTGGGTGTTCACTACTCCTTGCACATGTTCTGCTTCATTTGATATGTAGGAAGGCAAGGCAGCTACAATAGGTCTTTGACTTTTGTAAACACAAAAAAAAGTATTATACTTTCTAAACACCACTTTACCTTTAAATATGTACACTCTTTACCTTTAAATATTTAAATGTATAACATAGACATTTCTACTGGGCAGATGGCATATTGCAAAGATGGGAACTGCAGACTACTACACTTGAGTTCTGAGGTCAGTTGGTTCCACAAGATCAGCAGTTGTTTTTGGCTAATGAATATAAAGATCAACAGCATTTTGGCATTTTGTTTTGGATTCCATCCCAGGACAAGTCTGTTTTTATAGTGATAGCAATTATTGGGTATAACGTTTACATGGGTATATCCATGCTATCCCTAATTTTATTTTGTGGGAGATGCAGTACTAGGAATAGCTAGTAACCAAATACTGCAGTCTAAAGATCTTGGATATGATACTAGGGCATAACAATGTATATGTCTAATATTTGATTCTCTTTTTTTAATTGTAAAAAATATTTTTATAACTTCTTGAGTTGTCTCTAGCCTCTGACACTTGGTTTACAACAGTTAATACTTTTCCATCAATTCATTCACCAGTTGAACTTATAGACTAAAATTCTTATCAAATACATCTCTCTCTCAAAGGAGCCCATTAAACATCATGTATGTTTTTGGAATGCAGGATAAGTTGTTTCCCAAACTATGGTAAATATGCTTTCATACAGCATCCAAGTTCAGAGAGTGCAAATGTTGTTACTACTTTTTCTATAGATTTTTATCCAGAGATGTACATTTTATGTAAATGTTGATATTTAATAAGAATTTTCACAGGCATCCAAGCACTTTTTGTACCAAATTATGTTGTGGACTAAGCACATATTTTGGTAGTTGCTTTTTATCAACTAAATATCAGCAAGGTTGTCATATATAATGAGTCCTCTCCTATCAAATTGTTTTTTTAATGATGTTTATTCTTCAGAAAATATACATGACTATATGCATAGTGTTTTTTGCTGAATTGTTTGTTAAATACTACATAGTTATTCTTGAGCAAACCATGGCACCGATAAATGCTATATTGTCACTTTTTAGCAAAACAAGAATAAGACATGTAATTATATATCTAAAATAAATAAAATCAATTTGTTTGCATAAGATGGAAATGGCCATGATGTTGACATTCAATTAGACACTGAAAAGTGTAATTTCATTTGATAAAAATGCATCACAATTTTCCCAAACAGACCAACAATTATTTTTGAATTATAATTTGTGCACACATAGCAATGACAGTTACAATTGGATATTTTCTCCTATGACCACTCTATTTACAGTGGTGCTGCAGAAGGCTTAATAGGATGCAGTTTTAAAATATGCATGTTAAGTCAGAATGCTTGAATGTATGGTGTCATTGGTTGAAAGTGTTAAAAGACTTACTGGATATTTCTTAATTTCTAGGCCAATCATCTTTTACTCAGCAGCCACAGGACCAAGTAGTGGTAGCTGGACAACCAGTAAGCCTCCTCTGTGCCATTCCAGGGTACCATGGGCTTTTACTCTGGATAAAGGATGGACTAGCCATAGGAGTAGGACGAGATCTTTCAGGTGAGCTTCCGACCTTTGTTAGTGTTGATATTAATAATCCTGATGAACTAAACTTGAACTCACGAAAGATCAATAATATAAAAGGGATGCTGATATTTTGGAAATAACTATTATCTTTCCTAAATAAAAAAAAGGTTAGAAGCTTTTCTGTTTTACACTTCACAAAGCCTGGAGACAATCCTGCAGGAAGTACTGAGGTACCTGTTGTATTTAGGAAAATAATCTGAAACTGGATGAATTGACACAATGCTTCCTATTAAAGATGTGTTCATTGGGTTGTATTTTGAAAGCAACACTGCAATAAATCAATAACTCTTTAGAGGAGAATTTTTACAAAGATCATTTCAAATTCCTTTAAAAAATCACTAAGAGGACTCAACTCAGGAACCATTCAACCATGTGTTTTGTAAAGCTCTATTTTGTGTGTCAGTTCTATTTAATAACAAAAGCCTGTTCTACCAACCTACCAAAGGTAACCTTTATCCTTTGTAGCTGGTCCTCTCAAATGTGATCACTCCTTGCAGAAGTGGTCTATTGCACAAGCTAAATTTCAAATAGTGGAACTACTTCCTCTACCCCATATACTCATGGCACATGCTACAAAGTCTACAAAGTCTTCTAGTTACTGCCTGCAATACAGGAAAGATCTGCTTGTGCCTGCAAGCTCTTGCATTTTAAAGCCTTTAATTTAAGTATTTGCAAAGCACAATCTGGAATGACAATGAATTAGAATGATATCTGTGATATTACAATTGTGGTGCAAGTTGATCTTTGAGTAATATTTAAAATGTTATAAATTAGTATATGGATACTATTTAATATTTATATGTATTTAATATCTTGTTCAATTGCTTTTAATTCATTTTTCTGTTAGGTTATCCCCGCTATTCAGTTGGTGGTGACCATTTGTCTGGAGAACATAATTTAATGATTCAAAGAGCAGAGCTCCAGGATGATGCCATGTATGAATGTCAGGCAATCCAGGCAGCTATTCGATCCCGTCCAGCAAGGCTTACTGTACTAAGTAAGGATTTTTTTTCTTATCAGACTCACTGACATGTGGTTGTCTTTTAAAGAAAATTTGTGATGCTTATCAAAACTGAAACAGTTTCAAACGAAATTTTCAGATAAATGCTGTATGTGGCAGATTACCAAGTAGAAAATAGAACTGAAAGAAAACTCAGTCAGTGTACTGTACATTGCTAGGGCCTTTGTCATCTATTTCAAGAACTTTTTTATTTTGCCTTATTGTGGCAGTGAATAAATGTGACTATTTTATCCTATATTCTCCATAATCTCAAAATAAAAGCAAATTAAAGCAGACACATATTGATTCAAAAACAGAGACTCGCTGATTGCATAGTTTCAGCCAGAACAATTCCAAGTCTTAAGATTTAAGAAAAAAAACCTGTACCTGCCAGTAATTTGATTTAGAAAAGGTGTCCGCTTTAATCTCGATAATAATTTATTGGCTTTTAATGAGACTTCCTTTCTGTTAAGATATAACTATTATATTTCTATGATAATCATTTAAGTTGTCAACTGGAGTTTCAATGTTTGTAAAATTTAGCATGATGAGTTCTATTGACTTCTAGGACTTGAAAATAGCACATGCAAATATATTTAATTAGCACACTTAACACAGGTTGCTGTCTGTTATGGTATACTATCTTTCCATGGCAATGACTGAAGTGGTAAACTGTTAGACCAGTCAATAATTGTTGACTGGTCATTCTCGCCATTTTTCTGACAATTACCTTGACTTGGAAAGAAATATGTTGACTAACATTGACCTTGAGTAAAATATAGCTACTTCTGCCCCTTTTTAGCTGACCACACATTAAGAATGTTATGTTTCATTGATTGTTTTGTGATATTTTTGAGTATATTTGGTAATTGTCTGTTTTCAAGTCTAGTCCATTTATTGAAGTATGCAAATATATTCTAGTTTTGGACTTCAAGTAATAGGTGGGACCAAAAATAATTGATAATATGATGAGATAAGGAAACACAATGAAATGCAGTGTAGTAAATATAAAGTACATTCAACATTTTCAGCTTGAGACATTGATTTGTTCAAATATAAACAAATATATATCATATGATTTTTCAATCTTTTTCATTTATGGTGACCAACATTTGACAGTAACTAAATACATACATTATGGTCAAATTGTAAGTTCAGATTACAACATAATATATGTTATGTTGCTACAAAATGTTATGCTATTTGCCCAACTAAAGGTGTGTACTACATGAATTTATCATTAGCTAAATTGGTACCTTAAAGCAAAATGTGAATTCTAATATCCCATGACGATAAAAAAAAAAAATCATAGTTGAGAAAAATTGATTGAGATGAAATCATTGGGTGATTTTAAGGCAGTTCAGCTCATTAGCTGTTTGAATAAGCAGTGGTGTTAATTAAACTGAGCTTGAAGTAATTCAAACATGATGGATAACTGAGCAAAATGCTAGGTAAACATTTTTGTTTACAGCACTTGAAGCTTGATCATGTCTGCACACATCAAAGCTGCCTGAGTAAGAGGGTGGTAAACACAAAAGATGAGCAGGCAGAGATAGGCAGAGAAGTGTTTTTTTAAGGCCTTTAAAGCAACAGGTTTTCCTGCAAGAGATGTTAAGCTAGCCTGTGGCATTGGTAGAATGTTCTGCCACACTCTTGGAACAAATTGATATGTATTTGTCTACATCACAGGAGGCATGGCTCACACTGGCACCCACTAATTAGTGCAGAGATATCAAACTGTAATTAAAACAGTTTTGCTTTAAGCAACCAACAGTGAAAATAGCTAAGCTTGTTACCTTGAGGTGAAATAATGAAGTGTTGAATGAGATATGACAGAATAACACATAGTTAAATATCTGATTTGGATTTTAATGCATTGATATAAATGGGACTTTAGATTATGTTCACTGACTGCAGTTACTAAATTCACTTTATCTCTGAGTCTAACAAAATCAAATGTATAAATGACTGTGTGCATTTCTTTTAACCTGCAAAAACACCTTTTAAGCATTATTTATGTATATATTTTACATAGTAAATAATGTACCCCTTCTAAACTATAATGATATATGTCACCGAAGTGTTCCATAACCATATAAAAGCACAAGGTGAGGGTCGAGTGCTTCTGTCTACATAATGCCATAATTCCAAATTAATCCAACAATGTTTTGTTGGGTTGACACCCACACAATACTACAGGGCTGGGAAAGGGTAAAAAGAAAAGCAGAATGCAAGGAAAGACTAAACACTGGCTTCTCAAGCAGGGAGTATTTAAAAAAAAGTAGACAATGAATGTAATACACAAGATAGGAGCAGCCAAGTTAGAGTAACCAAATTAATTTAAGAACAATTACTTAGGACACTTTTTTTTCAATTTTTTGTATAGTAATTGGATTATTGGACAGGTGGATTTGGAGGAAGTCGCACAGAAATATTTCCTTATTTCAATATTTAAGATACCTTAATATAGTTCAATACCATTTCCTGGACAACATATATTATTCGTCCTATGTGTATCTGCTCACAAGCGCTCATCGGACTCACAGAAGAAACGTTATTTGTAAAGTTAATGCGGTTTTATTGATATACACACCAACAGCATGTCAGACAGTGGGACGGTGAGAGTGCTACGCGTTTCGTGCCCTTCGCTCTCCTGGCACTTCGTCAGGCCAGGAGAGCGAAGGGCACGAAATGCGTAGCACTCTCACCGTCCCACTGTCTGACATGCTGTTGGTGTGTATATCAATAAAACCGCATTAACTTTACAAATAACGTTTCTTCTGTGAGTCCGATGAGCGCTTGTGAGCGGATACACATAGGACGAATTGACTAGCCGGCTTGGAAGTGCCGACATCCCGCGAGAGCAGCCGCAGGAGCAGAGAAGACGTTTACGTGGCCGGGTGAGCTCTACTGTAAAGCTTTAATATATTTATGTTTGGAACATATATTATTCTCTTTGAAATCAATTTTTCTTAATTGTTTAAGACTAATTCACTCTGTATGCAAAGCTGCATTTTTATTGGTTGAAGTGGGAGAGAGCATCGAAATACTGAGAGGGCTGGATCTAATAAAATGTAGATCCTTTGCAAGGATGTTGGTTGGAGCTTGTCACATGCTCCACCTAGTGGTATAATCGAACATCTATTACCCTATGGCTTTTGTGGTTACAAATACATGAATGGTTAAAGGTACTGTACCTGTAACTATATGGAAGTTTACAATGAGAGTGGTTTTATTTGTAGCTTACTGTGGGAAAAGAACAAGTTTCCCACTGAGCTTGCAGTCAAAAATGATCCCTACAATGTGCTGGGGAAAAAAAAAAATACAATGATTTAGTGCAAAACTGCAACAATTAAACATTTCATGCATCATCTCAAAGTGGAAAAAATGTGGATGCACCCATTTTTTTAAGTTACTATTAATGAACTTCTGCATTTTAATTTGTTGAAATTTTTTGCAAAATATGAAATATGGTCAGAATGCATTGATGCCAAAAGGGATGCAAAATTACAAAATTAGTTAAGCAAGGAAGACGGCGGAGATTTCCAATTCAATTGGTTGATGTGGAAGGCTGGATGGATGGAAAATAATGGCTGTCTTCCTTATTTTTTATTTCCAGCACAACAGACCACATTCTTTTTCCTGCAAAAAAGACTGCTTGGATTTTTTAAAATTTGAACTGCTGGCAATAATTTTACCTCAAATCTCATTCATCCCCAGTTACCAACATAGCATACATTTTATAATGCAAGTTTCAGGTATAGCTTGGAAAAGATCTGTTGCTTTTATAAAATGCCTGGTTTATAGCTTAACTCATCAGTCAGTCAGTGAGGTTGTATTTCAGGACAGCATTGGTCCCAGAAGACATCCATCTCTTACAATAAGGCAACTGTATTGGTATAACAAGGGCAAAGCAGGAATATATGCAGTGGTACACTATGAAGTGACAGGAATCTAATATGGTTTTGATTCAGGCTAAAGAATAATAACATGCACAATTGTATAAAAATGACACCTGGGGATGGCTTCTTTCAATAGCAAAGACTACACACACCATGATCAATCATTTAAAACCACATGAATGAGGCCTTCGTAGAGTATCAGATCTCCTCTGGAACAAGAAATCCACTGGGATGGCAGAGTTTATTAGGATCAACACTGCTAGGGCGAACACTGATTGAATTCCTAATGGCCTGGATTTGAAAGAGAGAGAGTGAAGGCTGAAACCACATTGCGCAACCATCCATGTGAGGGTTACAACTGGAGATAGCATAACATCAGAGCACAAAGTGGTGCTCAAAGCAAAAAGTATCAGTCAGAAGAATTAGCACCCTGCCATTTCCAAATCCACAATGAAAACACAATATTTTCTATCTGGAAGGTCTAATTCAGCCAAGGCCAGCTGAATGCTTTTAACCTTTTTATCAAGAGAAAGGCACAGCCATGGTTCATGAAAACATGTACAACGCTCATTCTTTCTCTCCACTATAGCTTGTTGTTGATTTTTCCAACAACAGCAAATACTAAAGTGTCAATAAAAGTTTGAATGCATAAATAAAATGTGCCGGCAGTACTGTGTCACATAATTGTTCTTTATGAACATTAAAACCTTTTAGTGACACAGAACTGCTCAGATTATGTAGCAGTTATCTATGTACTTGAAATGTTAATGGCATGGAATTACTTCAATGCTTTCACTGAAATATTCTGTATATTATGCTAAACAATAGCATTTTTTACAGGGTTGGATTTCTGATTTGGAAGCCCCTTGACCAGAAGATCCTGCCACTGTTCTTTATGCTGCCAACCCAACATGCCCCCCCCCCCATGATTACTTGCATGCCCTGGTTTCTACTGGTGCACTGGGGATAGGGCACACAAGAGATTTAAAGAGCTGTGTGTCCCCAGTGCATCTGAAACATTTAGAATACAGCTGAGGCCTTTGTGTTGTTAAATAAAATCCTGGCCTGGCCCTTCAGATTTTCATATTTCCTGCAGAAAAAGTGTTTACTATACAGGTGCGTGATCCATAATCAAGAAATCTGTTATCCAGCAAGCTCTGAATAAAGAAAAGGCCATCCTCCTTAGACCCATTGGGGTACATTTACTAAAGCGTAAATTGTGTTTTCTTTGGCAAAAATTTACCAATATGATAATTTTAAGCAAATTCACCAATTTACTAAATGGCAAACAGCCACTTTTAAATGCAATTAACATTGCCCTTTCCATGCTACCTTTCTCTATGGTGAAAATTCCCCAGGAGAAAATTAACCATATTTCTCTCGAAAAAATGAACTTACAATTTTTAGCAAATAGGGACACGTGTTGTGAAAATACAACTGGCAAACTGAGGCAAACTTTGGTGGAGTAAGGAGAAGAGAAAATTTACTCTTTAGTAAATGCGCCCCATAGACTCCTTTTTATTCAAATAATCCACATTCTGAAATATGATTTCCTTTTTCTCTGTAATAATAAATCAGTGCATAAATGTTTCATGATTCTCTAGTATACTTATGTTATGAAGATCCAAATTATGGAAAGATCCATTATCCAGAAAGCCCCAGGTCCCTAACATTCAGTAGAACAGGTTCCATACCTATACAGGCCTATGCTACCATATAATTTATTTTGTACAGGCTATGAAAAAACCTAGGGAGCTGTCCATGATATAGATAGTTCCATCTGCGCAGCTGACCATGCTCTCAGTGCTACTAAGCCACCACCCTCCTACAAATGCAGCCAGATTTGTGTGTTAAATGCATCATGACTCAAGCTTAATTTAAGAAACTGTGTTATCTAAAGTTATCTTAAATCATTAAATGCATTTAACCTTTTCATTAGCATACCAAAGCACCATTGTTCACAAAGATGAATGCTTTAATTAGATGGGATGCTGTGGCACAATTTTCTAGATCATGTGTTGGGATCACTGCTGCAAGAGACAAACGGGCATATTCACTATAACGTGAATCGTCTAACGCTAGCGCTAATTTGCCAGCGTGACGTCAATTCATAACTTTGTAAATTCACTAACACCGAATCTGACAAATTTTCGCTAGTGAAGTAGATAGACTAGCGCAATTTCGCACCCTAACGCCAGGCAAAGTTGCGCACTGACGAAGGATCGTAATTACGCAAATTCACTAAGATGACCATTTTACTGAACATTACCACTTACGCTAGACGTTACTTCGCCAGGTCAGACCAGGCGAAGTTCAATACAATAGATAGGAGTTATCTTGTGTAGTGGAGATAGGAGATAGCTTGTGCAGTATATATGAATGATGGCCACTTGTATGTGTGAGCGGTATATGTGTAAAATATGTAGTACATGGCATGTACTGCAAAATTATGCTGCACTTTGTCTTGCCTCTCTGTAAAAATTTACAACATCTGATGCGTAGCATCCCTTTGGAAGCTGTGAAAAAGGTGCTACCTTTTACATTTATTTTGTATTAACACAGGCTATTACATTCCATTGAATTTGTTTAAAAGAGAAATGGCAATTCCCCCTTCTGCTTACAGTGACAACAAAGCTGACCTAAAGTAACAAGAATGCTTTTCTAACAGAGCTTTTAACTCAATTGCCATAATACAGAATGCATCATTTTTTGCTTGTTTGGGTTTTAACGCAATGCATTAGCTAATACAATATTTCAACTCCTGATACTGTACATTCTGTATGTTCTCTTTAATGAAATTTCCATTAAACAGCTACTGTATCTGTGCTGTTTATACCCTTTATCTTTTTGAGTGCTATGGGTCTCCTCAGGATGATATTAAAAAGTACTTTCAAATGCACATTGTGCCTTTCAGATAGATTTCTTGTCCTGATTGACACAAATATTAAATCATTCATAAAGATATATATTTTGTTTCAGTGTCTAACAGACCATCTGCTTTTGGCCTAGGAATGCTTTACTTTAAATAATGTGCAAATTGCACACAATCAAAAATAGCTTCTCAGTTCCCAGCAACCAGTGTTCATTCATGCTCTTTTACTTTTCAGAAGACAAGCCAAAATTGTTTTACTTACATACCCATTCAGCGACTATTTTATATATGTATTAAATAGAGGTTAAGTTCTCGGGACTGAGCTGCCAACTTTAATTTAACCAGCAATCTTGTGTCTTTCCAAGCACTGTACTATAGACATTCATCTGGACCAAGTCTCTTAGATTAAGATGGTAGCTCAGTCTGGAGAGAAAAACTAATGTCCTTTGGGCCTGCACTTCACATCACTGGATGGATAGATTATACACATGATCTACAGAAGTGATAAGGAACCTTTTGAACATTGTGTGCTAAAAATTAATCTTACCTTGCGGCAGTGTCTTGAAGTGTTTTGTTAACCCTGCTTTTTTCATTTTAAATCTCACTCCATGGATAACAGAACAACAACAATTCTTTCACTTTCCAATGAAGAGCAAATCTTACAGACCCTGCCCTCAAAGTTTCTCTAATACAAACAGTACAGTATGGAAGGGAAACTGTCATTTTGTTTTTTTAACCTGTTTCTGTCTATGGGTGGCTGTGCAGAGTGAACATCAAAGGGGACCTTTTACCATATGAAATAATTTCAAAGTATCTTCTATATTGTCATTCAGGCAAAATAAACTTTACTTAAAGGAGAATGAAAGGTGCTTTTACTGGGGCGTGCCAAACGTTAGGCACCTATTAGGACCTATTATTGCACCGAACTGGGATTCTTACAGCAAGAACCACATGGAGCGATCATTTTCTGGCTTCTTCTGGCTTATGTTTTTCATGTGCAGTAGCGCGAAAAGCCGAACTTAAACAAAAAGATGGATATTTCATTCTACTGTTTGTGCCTGCCCTGGGAAATTTGAAGATAGAAGAAGCCGGAAGCCAGCTCCATCGTAAGAATCCTGGGCTGGTGCAGTTTTCTCCTAATAAGTACACCAGCCTGGGGTTTCAGGTAATCACTTGGGGTGCCTAACTTTTGGCAAATAAATTGTTAAAGGGCATGTAAAGGCAAATAAATGAAATCCCATTCTTACTTTCTTTAATGAAAAAGAAATCTATCTTTAATTAAAACATGTGTACTGTTTTTATAAGAAACCTGACCGTATGCAGTGAAATTCTCCCTTCATTTACTGCTGTGGATATGAATTGTCAGTCGGTCCCTAACTGCTGTGCAGGGAAACAATCACAATTATGAACAGCAGGGGGAGCCCCACCTTACTTCCCATCCTTTCAGAACTCCAGCAGCTTTTTTCCCTGTAGAGCAGTAGAGAGATTTGAATTAGAATTTATTTTTGACTTTAGATGCCCTTTAAGGTTTCCTACTCCAGTCTGTATTCTGATTATTAATCAGTCTTGCTGTATTGGCTTCTGGCAGCTATCATTTGACTTGTGCTGTTTTGATAATTTATAACAATCACTAAGCAGCCCAGGCCACACTGAGCATGTGCACAGTATTGGTCTTGCAAAGATGTTTACCAAAGTTGCAAGATGACAGCCCCCTGTGGCCAAATATGAAAACATAAATCATGTGTTTGATTAGGCTT
>CM044444.1:53698005-53715913 GCA_024363595.1 Xenopus borealis
TAAAAACCCATGTCCCACTGCATTCCATTCAGTTACATTTAGAAGGAAAAACAACAGCCTACCAGAAAGCAGTTCACAAGTCACATGACCAGGGGCAGCTGGGAAATTGACAAAATGTCTAGCCCCATGTCAGATTTCAAAACTGAATATAAAAAAAAAATCTGTTTGCTCTTTTGAGAAATGGATTTCAGTGCAGAAGTCTACTGCAGCAGCATTATTAAAAATTTTGAAAAAAACGTGTTTTCCCATGACAGTATCCCTTTAAGTGTACAGATGCAGTCACTTGGATTTGTAAGTTAAATGCGTTATCTAAAGTTATCTTAACTCATTTAATGCATTTAAACTTTTCATTAGCATACCAAAGCCCCTTTGTTTTCAATGGTGAACTCTTTAATTGGATGGGATGCTGTAACAATATTCTGTGCTAAGTGGGATAAATGAGATAGATGAGTTAAGTCACGACGCATTTAACTTACAAATCCAAGTGACTGCATCTGTACCTTCCCAATATGTCACTGTTCCATATTTTAGAAAGTGTGATATGTGGGACAGGAAACTGCAGGTCTCGGGCAACCACAGTAAAGAACAGAACTGCCTGTGCTTCATTTATAAATTACACTTTATGTTGCTGTAAAACACTAGGGTATCAAGTATTGTAACTTCTGTCTTTAGTGGTAACAGCAACAACTGCTTGCTTTGTAGCAGCAAAACCTCACAATTCATACATTCCCCTTTTGCTTCTCATGAGAGTTCTATTCTTCCCTCTACTTAAATGTAATCTCTGCATGTGTTTATGCCCATGTACCAATAAATTCTGTATAAAAGACGCAAGGCAGCAAAATGAGATTCTGTGTCAAATTGCCATATAAATGCAAAACACCAACTTTAAAAAGCTTGTAGCATTTTTCATACATTAGGCGAGAAATGTTTTGAGTCCCATTAAGCAAAGCTGCCTCTTGGCTGTTCCTTACCTCGATTTGTCCCTGCCTTTGGCAAAAGACTCCCCACTTTGACAAATAGTGTGCTGGGCACAGTTAATCTGCCAGATAGCAGCTGAGAAAATGATCAGCCTCCGAAGACCTTCAGAAAACATATTTTTTATATGGCAATAATAACTTAGAAGGGTTATATTCCAATTTTTTGTTAAAGCATCTGCCAAGCTGTACTGAAGGAAATTAAATGATGATATTGTCTCTCTGTTTAACAGGAAATCTCATCACTGTGGAAATAAGTTATACAATCTTGTATACCCTGAACCTGTCACTATTTGAATGCCTTTGCAATGCTTTTATAAAGCTGCATATTCCTTAGTAAATCAATGTTGCCTAAGTTTAAGCAAATGCTCATCTACCCTGAATCAAGTGTTATAAATGATATTCTTGTATGTGATAGATTGTGTCCATTGTTTAGAAAATTACTGATTGTGGGATTCTTTTGTACCATGAATTATGATAATGTTCTATGCCTGGGTTATCAGACCAACTATAGCAGGGCTGACACATTCCTGCAGATTACTATAGAACATAAATTAAGATATAAGACTAATTGCAAATCAGATAAGTGCAGAAAAGTTTAAAGGGCACATAGAAATGTGTCTTTATATATTTAGCACACAGTAGCTTTCTTTATATAATTCAGCTTTTGAAGCAAAAAAATACACTCAAAATTAGACTTTTCTATTGAGCGATTTTAAAATTTCCCCCCAAAATATATGTAGGCTTTAAGTATGTAAATATGTTTTCTGAAACTCGTGATTCAAAAATGCTTCAAAATAGCATAAATGACATTGTTTAAATATACAGTTTTATGTCAGTAAGTACTTTTTCAGAATCTTTGTCCAGTGCAATGAATAGGGCTTGTGTTGAGAATACTTACTGCTTATTATTTTAATTAGAAAATACGTCTTTTGTTATTGCTTGCACAAAATGTTGAAATTGAATGTAAAATTACATTCTATTTCATGTCGGCACAAGCTAGATAAAATCAGTTTTTCTTCAAGCGCTAAAAGGGCTTCTTAGTTGACTTCTGATCTGTTTTGATTATTTTCTAAAAGGGTCAGACAGTCGAACAGAACTTTTCTTAAAATTTTAGTATTTGTCCTCTTTAGTGCAAGAAATAATATTTAAAACATATTTTCTTATCGAAACTAAAGGTAAGCGGTTTGTTTAGCACTTCAATTCTACAGATGCAAATCTCCATGTTTTTACATACAGTGCAACATTTTCTCAAACCTCCAGCATCCCCTAAAACCTGCACATAACATGCTAATACTAACTAGCAAATAAGCTCCTCTTTTTCATTTACTGATATTCATGTTTTGACACACAGGGGCAAATTTACTAAGGGTCGAATTTCAAATTGAAAAATATTCAAAATTTTACCATCAAAATTTTTTAAAGGGGTTTTTCAATCGAAAATGGACCGGGGGTTTTTTATTGAATAAAAATCGTTTGAATGCATTGTTCAAAATTTCAAAAACACTCCTTAAAAGTTCCAGGCTAAAGTAGCAATTCAGTGTCTTTAAGGTGGTGAAGTGTCGAATTCAAATCTTTTAAAGAGACAGTACTTCGATTTTCGAAGCTTCGAATTTTAAAATTTGATTAAAATTTTTTTCAATTCGAATAAAATTTTGGCCTATTCGATAGTCGATTTGATTTGAATTTTTTTTAATTAGAATTTTGACTTTGACCCTTAGTAAATCTGCCCCACAGTATCAGAATACGGATAAAGTCACTTTTGCTGTGCCAATAAGCATGGTTCATTTAAGGTATTGACATACCATTCATTTGTCTGTGGGTTCACCACAATTTGCCTGATGTATTTTCACAACATGTATTTTCATATTTATTAAAAATCAGAAGATCACTTTTTCAAGAGAAATGTGGTGAATTTTCTCCTGGCGTCAATTCTCTGTTCAAATTTACCAGTTTATTTTCCCTATACAATAGTAGTGGGGAAAATTCTCTAGAAAATTTACTCTAGAGACTTTTTTCCATGGAGAAAATTAGCATAGAAAGGGCTATGTTGTTCAACTCTACAAGAGACAGCAATGTAAGGAGAATGCAAAGAGAATTTTCACCTTTGCAATGCAATTTTTTTCGTAAAAAATTCTCCTTTTAGTAAACTAACAATGTTGAGGGGAATCTTTATACCTCAACCAAAAAAAACCAGGTTCTCAAAAATGGCTGGTTAATAAAAGTATGTGTCAATATCTACATAAATTACAAAGGACACCATGGAAACATTTAAAAAGTCAAAAGTTTTTTTGAGCCCTAAGCTGTGCTTACACAGTAATCAAACATAAAGAGAAATCACTGCTACAAATACAATAACTATAATTAAATTATAATTTTGCTGCATTTTAGTTAAATTTTAAGGCCTTTCAGTATGCAGTGCATTTTGTGGCTCTAATCCTTAAGAAGAATATTTATGTGCAGACATGTGCAACAAAAGTGAATGGAGGAGTTCAACCATGAGGGTAGACCAGGGTCGGACTAGGCTGACTCAGATCTGCACCCACATTAGCTTCTTTGTGCCTCAAAAACATTGCTGGGGCAGCAGTCCCCGTGGGTCCCAGCCCCCCAGTCTGATACTGGGGTAGACATTTGAGGTTTTGAATGATTTCAACCAGATTATTCTTTACAACTACATTAGTAGTGATGGGCGAATCACTAAACAGTAAAAAAAATTCACAAAACACAGCTGGCGTCTCGTTTTTGACATGGGCATCTGTTTTTGGATGCCCCGCACATTTCCTGGAAAAAACGCACTGGCGTCCAAAAAATTCGATAAGCATTCAACTATCGTTTTAGGCTACTTTTACTTCGCTATTCGATTTCTCAATAAAATTTAAAAATTTCCTTCGAGTGCTCGAAATATTCATACGATTCGAAGGATTGAGGCGTTCGATCGTACGAATGGTATTCGAGCAGGTGATAGAAAAAATAAAATTTTAAAGTTAAAGTACTTTGATCATCAAATGGTCGAATTATCGAATATCCGATCATTCAATCTATTCGATACGCTTGAATTTCGAACATCAAAGTGGCCAAATTTGCATATTTGAATATCCGATAAAACCGTACGATTGGAATTCGATCGAATTTGATCGAACTTCGAACTATTCACGTGAATTTGGTAAATCTGCCCCTATGTTTTGAGCTTCTATACCAGCTCAAGGTAACCACAGCTATTTAGTAGTAAATGGCTGTGCCTCTGAAGATGCCCCCGCAGCTCCCCATCTTCTTTTCTGCTGATTCACTGCACATGCTCTGTGCTGCTGTCAATTTATGCAGTTTTTTACACGCCAAAGCCTGGCAATGTGTGGTGTATTATCCTGCTGTTTTTTTACAAAATTTAATAAATAGGTCACGATCGGCTCCCTAAATTCAGTGCTAGTGCTAGGCTCCCAGTCACGGCTCAGCCTTCTGCCTTTAGCAAATGGCTTTGGCTTCAGGAGTAGCCCTTAGCTACTGAGATGTTACAGGTCTTAAAATGAGAGGAGCAAAGCAAGAGTAATGGACAAGCAAAGGGGCATGATTTTCACCAAGTTTTAGGATGAAAAGCAACACCAGCTTCCCAAGGGATAACAAAATACTGTATATAGCAAGGTCAGGCAGGCAAGGGTTGGTTCAGGCAGAGTTTAAGCAACGTCAGTTAGGCAGTGGTCCATACAGAAAGAGTTCAAGCAAAGTCAGACAGGTAGTGGTCTGTACAGAAAGAGTTCAAGCAAAGTCAGGCAGGCAGGCAGTGGTTGGTACATGAAGAGTTCAAGCAAAGTCAGACAGGCAGGGATCAAACCAGAAGTTAACAAACAGATCAAGCACACACAGGAACTAGCAAAGTAGACCTAACAATTGGCAATTAATTTGGACCAAAGGCCCCTATAAATATTCAAACTTTTGTGCTTAAAACTTGCCACATGCTAACAGACTACTGCTGCACTAACATGGGAGCCCACTCACAAAGGAACATTGGAACTGCATAGATAAAACCATGATGTAAAGGTCTTATGGCAAAATTGTAAAGCTCATATAAAGACATGTCATGTTATGACATGTTGTTAAAAAAATGTAATTGCATTTTCATGTCATTATTTCTTTAATGCTGTTTCAATAAGTCAGTATATAAAGTTTGGCATTTCAGGCATATTAATGATTAAGGTTTAGTTCTCCATCAAAAAGATGAGCCAGGTGACAAATTATCATTGTCTATTCCTTGATCCTATTGCACAATGCTATGGAACCTGAACCACAAACAAATCAACAACCACATAAAAAAGCTAGATCAAATGTCTGTCTTTGGGAGAGCACTTTACATTGTAGAAATGCAGGCGATATGGTTCCTGTTGGCTCTAAATGTTCATGTAGGCTCCAGAACCTGCATCTGCAATTACATCCCTATTGTATGTAGAGAATGTATTACTGATTTAAATCATAGGTAGCATAACATCTGTCATCACTAGTCCAGTCCAACCTGTTATGTACACATATGTACACATAGAATTGGCACTGTTAGATTTTGCAGCAACACCCTTAATTGTACCAGTACTGTTTTCTATAGATGCAAATAATTAAAAGAGAAATGCTTCTGGCTTTAAAACAAGTAGTGATTGCAAATTAGAGACCTGAAAAAATGTATTAACACTAAGGGGCAGATTTACTAAATTCATATGAAGAATTCGAAGTTCAATTGAATTTTCAAAAAGATATGAATTTGAATTTTCAAATGTTTTTTTAAGACCACTTCGACCAATGAATTTTGAAAATTCGAATCGAATGATTGAAATGATTCGAATAAAAATCTTTCCGAATATTCGACTATTCAACAGTCTAGCACTTCCCCTTTAAATTTTTTTTTGACTGCCTAGTTCGCCAGATCAAAGCGACCGAATTGGGTTTTATTATTTTTGATCGATCAATCAAATTGTGGTAAAAAAAAACATTCGAATGTGGAGAATTTTTATTCCCTATCTATTCACATGGCTGAATTTGAGGGTTTTTAAACCCTCAAATTCGACCCTTAGTAAATCTGCCCCTTATTTTTTTAGGTAAAAGTTTGTGTATATAATATTTATTAGAAGTGTTAATAGCAGTTCATATAGCCGTTCCAAGCAATCTTTTGTGATATTATTAAAGGTAATACACTTCAAAAATGTGCACAGTAATGGAACTTTATAGATTATATGCTTTGATAAAAACACAAGTGGAATACAAAATGTAAAAAAAAACTAAATTAATATTCCTCTTGCTGTGAGACTTTTTATTGAAGTTATTACTACTGTATGTGTTAGCTTTCATATTCTGCTATACAAGCTTCTTGTATGAAACTATGATTATTTATTGTATATCATCCACTCTTTTCTGTGGAAAGAACCACCTTTTTTTGGTAAAGCCATCTACAATATAATGTCTTATAATTCAAACCCTTGACCAATTCTCTCATTTACTGAATAACAGTTTCTATACTGAAACTTTCTCTGCTGTAATATTTTTATTTCAAACTACTGAAACTCAAAATTAGGTTTGTGTTATAAAAAAAATGTGCATCATGTATTTTGTCACTGTAGGCTTTTTTGGGAATACCAGTTATGCACACATTTTGAGTTGCGCTGGTTGCTCAGGTGATGCTCCCCCTTAATTTTGACAAAGTTGATTGGATTAGATTAAAATCAGGCATTACTGGGCTGAGCAGAACAAAAGCAAATATTGTGATAGAAGGAAATGTGTTCAGCTTATCCTTCCTTTCTGCTGGAGACGGTTGTTATCGCATTATGCCTGCTGTAATTTGTGTGTACCTTCAAGCTATAAAGACCTCAAATCTGAAAATCTATCAGCTGAAATGCCATTTTCTGTATTTGTACTGAAATAAATTCTTCAGTCAGCAAAAGCATGATTCTATTGGTGGGTATTGGATTTTGCTTACAATAGACTTTTTCCCCCCCGCAAATCACTCAGCAGATATGCCAAAGTAGTTTATTGGAAATATTGAGCAGCAAGGCTAATGAGAGTGGTAGCATCTAAGATTACAGAAATTTAAATATGTGAAAAGAGTATAATTGATTTATCGGCCTAAAAAGGCAGCAGGTCATTATATTATTAGATATGCTTATTTATTCAAAATGCATTTGTAATTAGTGCTATATAAGTTGCTATCCATAGCTTTAATAATTTTTTGGTTTGCACCTCTCCCTTCCTGTTCAAAATTCAGCAGTTTTGTAATGGTTATGTTGTTATATGCCAAAGTTGAAATTAGATACTTGTCCCATATGTAATAAAAGGCATTAGGTTTACCCAAATGCAGAAACCCATAGCAATCGATAAGATGTTTGCTTTTAAACAGATTACCAAACCAGTAAACTGTTTTGTTTGTATGGGTTATTGCGCCATGGGCAAATATATTGTCTTTTAGCATGTAACTGCATCAGAATTTTGTTGAAAGATAAGGGGATAAATATGGCTCAGATAAATTAGATAAAAATAATAAGGGTGAAAGTAGATGATTAAAAATATAATACTAGTTATTAAATGTTTAATAGAAAGAGAGAAATAGACAGTCCAAAGTCTTGACTTAAGGTCAAGTGATCCAATTTAATTTTTTTTTAGCCAGTGGCCTAATCAAATTATATCCATTTGACAAGTAAGTGAGAAGCACAATTTGGAAATCCAAGGTACTTGTGCTAGATCAATGGCAATATATTCTCAGGTCAATGGAAATCATTGAAAATCAAATGATTTTACATGTCATTAATCCATATCTATTTTTAAGGCTCCAGCTAAATGAAAAGTTCAAATGTTTTAAACTGATTTTTTTTTCAGTCCACAAGTATGTGTTTTATCCTGTAAATTGTAAAGATGCCATGACATGACATTTGACATGTTTAAAAAAGTCTCAAGACATTTACATCAGAAAGCTATATACCAAGTTGTAAATCTGGCTTGAAAGAGGTCTCTGTCTTCTGGAACATTGGGCTCCATGTGTAGGTTGGGGGGGTATTGCTCAACCAAGGAGCAGAAAAAAACAACTTGTAGATCCAAATTATTCCAGGTGTATTTAAATGTATATGAATTCCAATCATATTAATTAATAAAAGAATGATGAGATGAGCAAATGTATTCATCCGGCATGGGCTCACAGCAAAATTCCACACTTCGCCAACTGCTAATTTGTTCTCGAAACTATTGCAAAAATTTGCTATGGAAAATTATGCCACAACAAAAAAGTCACTAACAAAAAATGTCCATTGACTTAATTAATTTGGACAAAAAAGCCACGGAGACAAAAAAAGTTGCTGAGACAAAATTGTCACTTTAATGCATTTGGACAAAAAAGTCACCAAGACAGAATTGTCGCTGAGACCAAAAATATGGCAATAAGAAAAAACTTCCATTGCATTTGGTGTGCGAAAAAAAAAATTGTTGCATGTGCAAAAAATTGTAGCGCATACAATTTTTTTTGATGCCCAATGACTTCAATGCGTTTTTCACCAATTTTTGCGCTAAGGTTTTCAGAGTTTTGCTAATTTTTCATTGAAGCAAAATGGGACAGATTAGCTAAAGAGAATGAAAAAAAATAATTCGTTCAGACACGCTATAATATGTTAAACTATTAACATCCAATTTCTGATTCTTATTTATCAAACATTTATGGCATTGTCTTGACAATATGCTGGCTAAAAACAATTTGGGTAAAAACAACAAAATCACAAACCCACTAGGAAAGTCATTGTTTGATTGTTTATGGATTTGTTCTGTATTTATTCAGACACAGCATAAATGAATACAATAATACTTCTCAGGGACCATCATTACATGCAGGAGGAGGTTAACAATCATTGCCCTTTTGGATCACCTTGTCTCATGACTGTCAATATGACTGTTCATCTTGGAATAGCACCATAATTTAATGGGATGGGTATAAGAAGTGATGGAATGCTTCCTCTTGTGGTATGTCTCTGTGCAGTATGGCCACCCTGATATATTAGAATATATTAAGACCCTAACAAGATGTAATGGAATAAACTTGCTTGGAAAACCAAGATTAAATAAAAGAAGCTTTTTCTAAATGTACCATTTGGTAATCCTATCCAGCTTTGCCATGATTAGCTATTACTAAATGCATATGCAGATAAGGATCTGAATTATTATTTCCTGATTTGATGGGAAGAATTGATAATGCAAAGTCTGCAATGTTCTCAGCGCTATGTAAAATAGTTTATCTTTTCTAAACTTCAGGATGTTTCCCTAAAGTATAAGGCACTTTTCAGAAATGTACTGTATTAGAAAAGTAATGCATAAATATTGTATTAGGAAGAAAGTAAATCTAGACAATAATGCTAATGGTGGATTTCATTTACATATAGTATTTACACTGTAGAAATGACTGCCTAGGAATAAACAGTTCAAAAATAGGGACAGTTTTTGGGTTTCCAGAAATTAATGGTAAATTAATAAAATTATTCTAGTATAGCATGTTGGGCTAAGAGACCTTTTTGGAGTCCATTAATTTCTGCAAACAGATACACTGGGCTGCACTGAAATCATTTCTTTAAGTCAAATTAGATCAAAACTCTTCCTAATTAACCATGACTTCACATAGAGAATTTTCTTCATTACACATGCTTTTGAATATGTTTGTTTTGCAACCAGTATTGTATAGGTGTGGCCTAAGCAGGGAGCAGATTTGCCCAGTGTTGATAAATGAACTTCAATGCCTTTTTTGTCCAAAAGCATGCACAAAAAAGGATAAAAAGCTCCCACATAAACTCATATCAATATGTTTAGTAACTGGCCCAAAAAAAAGCATTCATGTCATTAGTCCAATTGTTTAGAGGCCATATTCCACATTGATTGGATACTACTTTCCTTGACCATTGAATGGCTACCATGAATTTATGGTCTACAGCAGGGCTGTCCAACTGGAGGCCCACAACCCCCCTTTCTGTGGCCCCCTACCTGCTGTGTTTGCTTACCATGTGAAAGATTTAAATGGTATCACTACAGAGATTAATTGGCCTTGCATTGTTTAAACCTCAAATTCAGACTTATCCCCTGTATTGTTCACACCTGAGATCCCCCTGCATTGTTCACACTTGTAAAACCTCTGTGGTTCACACCCCTAAAGCCCTGCACTGTTCACACCTGAGACCCGGACTGAAACTGCCACATTGTTCACCTGTTCATATCTTATTCAAAATGCTAATGGGGAACCAGCACTGTGTGCCCTTCTCTGCCTGTGTGTGCCCTACTCTGCCTTTGTGTGTGCCCTACTCTGCCTTTGTGTGTGTCCTACTCTGCCTGGTTGTGACATACTCTGTCGGTGTGTGCCCTACTCTGCCTGAGTGTGCCCTGGGGGTATGTTAGCATTTGAAAATACATTTTTAGGGGCCCCTAAGGTGTTTAATCATGTGCTGGGGGGGCTGTGTTATCCACAGGGGAAAAGGAGGCATATGTATTTAAGGATATGACAACTTTTTTCACATATGAGTGATATCCCCGCAGTGAGCACTAACCATGTGCTTTTTTTTTTTTTTTGGTTTGCTAACACAAACAATTCATTTAGACATGGTCTTGTGGTAACATGGGTGTGGTTTAAAGTGGGTGTGGTTTAAAACTGGGAGTGGTCAACACTGGCTTCCATTATCAGCCCTCCACTATGTCAGCCAGAGACATTTTGGCCCTTGGTAAGTTGGACAGCACTGGTCTATGGGTAACCAACAATTAAGGTAAATTCTGAATTAGCCAAGATCAATTGAAATGCATATGTGTACAACTTACACTTTGTACAAAAACTGATTTAATTACCTTATAAATATAGAGGTTGAAAAACTGCTTTGTGTACCCTTTTGAATCTGATTAATAAACATATTCAAGTGAAACAGACTGGATGCAAATGTCATCTGTATTGTATTGTATTATATCAACTTTCTACTCAGACAGAACTGTTTATACATGTTTTAGATCACTCACATAATACCTTTAGCAGTGGAAATATTTACCAGTTATCCTTAAAATATGTTTTTTCACAGTGGGCAGAGACTGCTATATGATGAAGCCATGAATTCAAGAATATTTAGGAATTATTTTAAACTTATTTATTCTAATTTTATTATTAATAAATTATTTATTATTATCTAAATTATTACTTATTCTAAATTTATTTAGAATCTGATCAAGATGGCCATGGATTAATAGCATGTATGTTGATTTATAATGAGATTTGTAACATCATTTTTCTGATGAGCAATTTAAATCCAATGGTACATGCTGTGCTTTGATCTGTGCTGTGTGTGATGGAACATTAAACACTACTCTCTCCAGATTCCTACTCAACAAAATGAAAAGTTCTCATACCCACTATCAGCATTCAGAAATGTATCAGAATGCACAATCAGGTGCTCATAGTGGATGAAAGGTGACCCATGGCATATACTGTTCCATTTATCCTAATGCAAAGTGAATTGTGCCAAGCAGCGCAACTAGTAGCTCTGTTTTAAACTCCAAAAAAAGCACTACTTTTTGACATTTAGGGGCAGATTTACTAAATTCACATGAAGGATTCGAAATTCGATTGAATTTTCAAAAAGATTTGAATTAGAATTTTCGAGTGTTTTTGAAGACCCCTTCAACCAGTGAATTTTGAAAATTCGATCGATTCGAATGACTCGAATAATTCGAGTAAAAATCTATTCGGATATTCGACTATTTGACAGTTGAATAACTTCCCCTTTAAATTTTTATTCGACTGCCTAGTTAACCAGTTTCAGCCTACCAAACTGGTTTTCTTTATTTTTGATCGATGTATGAGTGAATGTATTCTATTCAGAAGATTTTATCGAGCGATCGAATATTTTCTATTAGATCGTTCCACCAATCAAATTGAGGTAAAATCCTTCTAATTCAAATTCAAAGGATTCCTCAACAATTCCCATGGTCGAATTTGAGGGTTTTTTTAACCCTCGAATTCGACCCTTAATAAATCTCCCCCTTACTGTTTAACATACAGGGATGTCGGACTTCAGGACTTAATAATTGTACGGTAATAAAAAGTCTTATATTTGCCAGCATCTAGTACCCTACTTGTTACCTTCTTATTGTTTGCAATTTCTATGGGACAATTAGTGAGACTGTAGAGTAGATACTACAGTATAATGATGAAGAGACTTTTCTGTTCTATATGCAAGCTCTTATTTCCTTTGACCTTATATTGCCTGTGGAAATTTGGATGTGGGGGACACTAGACTAAACTAATAGTCTCTATTCATCTCTATAACTTCCTGTTTCTAATGTGAGTCAATTTTCTTAATTTTTCAGTTCAATGCTGTTCAATTAGAAAGGACTGTGGAAAAAGCAGAAATAAAGACGCTTTACTCTCTTGTTAGCACTATTCATCCATAATGCTTCTAACACAAAAAACTACAGCTGTCCTATGGTGATTTTTATTTCAGTCTATGCCATGGAAGTGAAAGATGCTGGCAGAAAGAAATTGAAATGAATGATTTAGGCTCACGGGAGTCTGTATCTATGGTAGTTGCTCTATGAAAGACACATTTCACAAATGCTTTTCTGTAGGACAATAAAAGTCTATACAAGCTTTAATGCGTTGGCAGGAGAATATAGGTGAAGACCCCTATTGAGCTTTTGGCTATATTAGCATATCTGTTAACTCTCATGGGGGAGATCCTTTTAGGGAATGGAAGAGGGTTGATGGAAAAGGTCTAGGATTTCCATGCTGATTATTTTAATAGGATTGTGCATAATATTATTTTTGCTGCTACTTGAACATACAGTAGATACAGCACGTTTTTTTCTGATGGCTCTCACTAACTGTGCTATACAAATTATGCTTATTCCCATTTATACCAGCAAGATGTGTGAATGTGTTTTACAGCTTTAATTGTAAGCTGTTATTATTTTTACAAGCATACGAATCTTGAATTTAGCTTTTTCATAATAATATAATAAATTTTTAAACTCCATAACTGTTTCCATTTTCATAAATTTTTATGATGTTTGTGCAGCTATTATTTTTGTTAGGTTTGTTTTTGTTTATTAAGATTTTTCAATCAATTTATGTTACAAAAAATATTTAAAAATCAATTTGCAAAAGGCCTGTTTTTTTTCTGCCTGCAACAGGCAGACTCTTTTATCAACTGGTGTGGGGAAAGACTAGAGAAAATCATAAAAATATCGGAATCGTATGAATATGAAAAAGTTTTTTAATATTAAAGGAGCAGTAACACCAAAAAATGAATATTTTAAAGGAATGTTCCTTTAAGTAAAGCGGCCTAGCAATCATAGAGATGGCCTTTTTTCATACCCTGGGGCAAATACCAACAGGCCCTTGACTTTTATTAACTTGTGTTCTTGTGTCTTGCAATTTCTCCTGGATTAACCAGGCATCAATACATATATTTTTAAAACTGTCATTTAACTAAAAAGCAGTCATTAAATGGTTTCTCAGTTATGAAAATTTAAGAAAAAGACCATTTTAAAATATCAGGGAAAATGCTTTTTCCCTGCTCTCATCAATCAATGTACAGTATTTCCTATTGCTACCTTCTCTTGTAGATTTTATACTATAAATATATTTAAAAAATCATTTGAGCCATGGAATCATGGAGTTGCAATGATTTCTTTTTTTATGCTTTGTTGACCCACTTATAACTAATAAAAGTTCAGCCGACCCAAGTATTATAACTTCTTTGCTTTGCTTTGTTACATCTTTCTTTGTTTACAATGTTAATAAATTTACAGGTGTACATACTATTTATTCTACAAAAATTCTATCCCAAATAATATGTTGTTTTGAGGTTTTGACAAGTAAAATTTTTGAAGTACTGGGCCTTTAAAATCCTTTGACTTTGCCACCTTAAAACTGCCTAATTGCCATTGCAGCCAATGGGAGACCTCCTAGAACCTTTCCTGAAATTTTTTCTAAATCCTAGGAATTCAAAGGATTTTGTTCAAAATCGGTCAAATTGTTCAATTCGTATACTGCGATCAAACGTTTTGAATTATTTTTATTCGAAAAATGGATCTATTCAATCCAAATAGGTCCATTTTCGATTGATAAAATCCTTTAAAATAATTTGAGTAACTATGTAACTAACTATGTAACTATAAAATTCAACCATTAGTAAATCAGTACTTAATAGTTTCCTTTTGTGTCAAACATATTTCATCATTTAGTGGTGTGCTCCTGTGTCTACTATGTTAAGTTTGTCAAATCTAGTGTGAAAAAAACATTGTTGCCTTTGTGTTGTACGTATGCCATAAACGAGCAAATTGTAACCTGCAACTCTATGGGGCATTATTTACTAAGGGTTGAATTTCGAAGTTGAAAAATGTTGAAATTCGACCATCAAATTTAGTGGTCTTTTCAATTGAATGAAAATAATTTGAATCATTTGAATACATTGTTTGATTCAATGATTTTGCCAAAAAAAAAATTATTTTCAAAAATTTCCAAAAACACCCCTTAAAGGTTTCAGGAGGTCCCTCATAGGCTAAAATAACAATTTGGTAGGTTTAAGGTGGCAAAGGGTCACATTTTTTACAGAGACAGTACTTTGATTTTCGAATGGTCGCATTTTAAAATGTGATTCAAATTTTTTTTAATTTGAATAAAATTTTGGCCTATTTGATAGTCGAAGTACCCAAATATTTTGAACGATTCAAACTATTTTTAATTTGATCGAAAAAGGACCTACTTCCAAAAAAATTCAATGGCCGCTTTTCGAAGTTTTTTCACTTTGAAATTAAATCCTTGATAAATCTGCCCCTAAAATGTATGAACATTTTCGGCAATTTAAACATATTTAGTACACAAAGTCTATAACATAAGTACAGTAAACCAGACCTTCTGTAATTCTCTACTAATTGATTTAGTATACTATATCAAGGGATCTCAGTGCTTGAGCATCTAGTGGTAAACTGACAGCCATCAATTATATTACAAGTTATCAATAATAAGCTTGCTGATAACATGGAATCTGCAGTAATTACAGGATTTTGTCCAAGAATATGTGGATCTTGGCATGCATTATACTCCATCATATGAATACAGCTAATCCTGTTTAGCTTCCCTATCATTTGTCTTATGGGGAGATTAGTAGTTGCTTCTAAAATTGAACAAGTGCAGGAGGTGCAAATAGCAACTAAGCAAGTCTTTGCTTTTATGAACTTACTTTTAGTAGACTGTTCAAAACTAATTGCTGATGATTTGCTATTGCCAACTGCAGTTCCATATTTTATATTTGTGCCCCTATTTTTAATCAATATGCTTATGCATAGTAAACATATTGCACTTTCCATTTTGAATCACAGAAAATATTTTCTTTTTAAATTTAATTTATACTAACACTGCATTTTAGAGGCATTATTTCTTGGGAACCCTATCACTTTATAACATTTATATAGGGCAGCTAGTTTTTTTGTTTGCTAGGATGGCTTATTTTTGACATCTCAGAAAGACATTAATGGGGTAGATTCATCAAAGAGTGAAGTTCTATGGGATTTTGCAAGGCGTATTCATCAATGGGTGAAGTGAAAGTTCACCCTTTGATGAATACGCCTTTAAAAATCCCATAGAAATGAATTGAGAGCTGTGGAATATCCCTCTAGTGGCAGAACTTCACTATTAACTTCACTCTTTGATGAATCTACCCCAATGAGTCTAGCAGAGCTTATTATCCAGTCATCTATTTCTGGTGTCCCTTAACATTTTTGGCTACACTAGAGGTACACTAGAGGTTTAGATTTTTAGGGGCAGATTTATCAAGGGTCAGATTTCGAGGGTTAAAAACCCTCAAATTTGACCCTCGAATCTTTCCCGAAGCAAATTTCGAATTTGTCGGATTTTACCGCTATTCTATCTATCGAATGATCAAATAACAATCATCTTATTTCATGAAAAAATCGTACTAAATATCGTACAAATTCATCCGATTTCATGAAAAAAAAATATTAAGTTTCATACGATTTTTTCAAAAAATCGGATTATTTCTATTTGATAAAAATAAAAAATTAGAAAAAGCTATGGGAGCTTCCCATAGTCAAATATAGAAACTTATTAGGTTTAATCTGGCAAAGTAGGCAATCGTAAAAAAAAATTAAAGGGCAAGTACTTCGACCATCAAATGGTCGAATGGTTGAACGATTTTCTTATTCAAATTGTACAATTTCTATTGAATGATTCATTTGAAACATTCGATTCAGTTCGAATCCTTCACCTGAGCTTAGTAAATCTGCCCCTTGATGTTATGGAAAATGTCAGCAATAAATTTCTAGTTTAAATGACATTTTCTGTGTAATTGGGGAGCACAAAAAGTTGTTTGTTACTTTCTGTACTAGTTAATTTTCTATTTGTACTTTATTTTAATTATTTAACAATGCATCCCTACAGCATGTTAGAATGGTATGTTGGTATTTTCATGGATTTAAAACTTCTGATGCTTCATAAGCTTTTGTATACTCTTTTCTGTCAGCACATTGATTATGTCCAATGAATGTCACAACAAACTATTTACAATATAAATTATTTATTTACTTATTTTGTGTTACAGATATCAAATGTAATAGATTATCAAAACTACTTCTGGCTTTTATGTAGAAAATCACATTTATGAAGTTACATCTTGTCATATCTTAATAGCTGGCATAAAAGAACAAGTTAGAAAAAGTGGTCTAAATTAAATTTTTCTGAAACAGCTATAACATTTCACATATATCCCATATGACTTCGCTATCTGAACACTTTATTGCCATTTTACTGGAATTCAATTCTAAGCATCTATTGGTTAAGAAGTCATTCACATTATAATATACAGCAGCTGCACATGCATTGTTTATTACCCCTGTGCTCATGCTGTGTTCTTCATAGTATAAGAGGCTGTTGATTTTTCTGCAGAAAGACTGAATCATATCTACTGCTCAAAGTTTGCCAGATCCTCTGGTCACTTGTAGCTAGTCAGTTTGCTTATAGGGGCTGGCTCTGCAAACAAACCATATCTTGCCTCCTAAAAGCCTTCAAATGTGTCACCCCCTACACGCTATTAATGTTACGTTGATAAAAAAATATATATAGTAAGTGCAGTGTGCAAAGAGTAATTCTGTTTGTACAAGTACAGTCCCCATGTTTTACTTAACCCATAATGCAGTTTTTTTCTCAAACCTCATAGAACTGTTACCTTGCATGGAGCTGAGCCTGCTGCAAATGATATATGTTTAATTCTTCAAGTACCACAATCCTTACCATCATGGTCGCCCTCCTGCCTCTCCAAACTATCTGCCTGCTTTCTAAAACAAGTTACCATCACACAAATTAATTCTCTCACACTTTTTACACCAAGACAGATTCACACTTGCACAAAAACAAATACTATTTTTGGTGGTGGAAGGGTTGCAAACACATACATGCAAACACATACATGCAAACACATACATGCACACAACACAACTTACCATGTGTACAGAGATAAATATACATACATTTTTTTGTGTTCCAAGCATAAAACGTCAGTTGCAGTGATATGTGCTTTGTAATTACTTTGTTTCAGTGAATGTATTGCATTTTACACACTTTCCAACTGGCTTAAAGGGGTGGTTCACCTTTTAGTTAACTTTTCGTTATGTTATTGAATTGCTAATTCTAAGCAACTTTTCAACTGGCTTTTCATTTTTTACTTGCCTTCTTCTGACTCTTTGCAGCTTTCAAATGGGGGTCACTGACCCCCCATCTAAAAGGCTGCAAATGTATTGTTATTGCTACTTTTTATTACTCATCTTTCTTTTAAGGCCCTCTACTGTTTATATTCCAGTCTCCTATTTTAGTTGTTATTGGTGTGCTTATGAGGCATGGGGTTTTCCAAATCAGTTGTATTTTTGAGCATTAAATATGTCTTTGTATT
>CM044444.1:53717033-53734123 GCA_024363595.1 Xenopus borealis
TGTTTCCAGAATTTACAAACTCAGGCAGACAAAGCTTAGCCAGGAAAACTAGAATTCCTAGAAACTAGGAAATGTCTCTAAAAGAGGACAAATGCTTAAAAAACTACTGACATGGAGCAAAAATGACATGCACAATTGTTAAAAGATTAAAGAATGAGGCCATTCAAAAATGTTTTTGACACCAATGGGCAGATATGGCACCACAAAGGCTTTTATAGTGTAACTTCTGAACAGACTTGGATTTTGGATCACAAGTCATTGATCTAATGTTGGCTGCCTCTCTAAAGCTGACAGCCCATGGGCAGGTTTGTGTGAGATGTAATCCATATGACTGTGTAATTAACTTACAAGCTTATAGACTCCTACATACAGCTGGAGATCATTTGCAGACAGATCATTAGCTCATTTACAGTGAAACCACTGGGGTTTTTTTTTTTTTTTTTGGTTCCCTATAGTTATGCAAGCCACATACTGAGACTAATAAATTATTTTGATACGCAACAGGTTGCAATAAAACTCATTGGATGTGACGACCCAACAGTTTTCCACTTTTTTTTCCTGGTATGAATGAAAGAGCGAGCACCCAGTCTTTCCTGAAACAACAAAAAGTTATTTATAGCACTAATGCCTCTACTTTTTTTTTACTGCACAAGTGTATTGTATATTGAGGGCGTTATTTAGCAAACTCTTTAGCAAACTCTGAAATTTTCTCACCTTTTTTCGAAAACAACTTCACCAAATCCACACTGACTTTTTCCCTCTATTTATTAATATTTTCACAATTTTTTCTTGTTCAAAAAAGTCACAATAAAATGATAAAAAAAATCCAAATCCTAAATTTTTTTGGATTTCGTTCTCAAAACCTATAATCTTTTTGTAAAATTGCACAAAATCTACGATTTTTTTCGGAAACCCAGCGCAACTCATAAAAACTGCCATAGACTTTTACATGTTCTCAACAGGTGGTATATTCACCTTTAAGGTCTGACTAGAAAAAAAATTGAGCTTAATAAATACTAGAAATATTCACAGTGCAAATATACATTGAATCCAAAGACTACTTCTGAGAAAAAAATTATATTTTATTCTAATTGGACAGAATTGTTTGAGCTTCAAAATACACTTCCACAACATGTATTCCATTTTGCTGCAATAATATATGAAGCACTATCACTATCATCACCTACTAATGTTTTTATCACTTCTGATATAATCTGCATGCCCCATTCTCATCTCCTTAAATTGTAGCATTTACTGTGACCTGAATATGCTGATGCTGAAGGCGCTGTTCCACTTATGCCAACAATGTAACATTCATTTAGCTTTATATAGCTTATAATAGAATATATTTCCCACCAATCTTACAGATGCGTGCTTAAGGTGTCTATAGTTTGCCCTCTTCTGTTAGCATCTAGTTTCTACTACACAAACCTCTCTCATTAATGTCACTTCAGTGCCATATTTGTGCGTTTAAACAATTTGTGGCAGTTGTTTTGCAACAATCCTGTATTATGATGCATGCTGGCACATAAACTAATTGGATAAAAGACAGGTGAAAATTGGCTTATTAATAGTGTGATTCTGCTTCTTATACACTTGTTTATGTAAGAGGTTAAAGCAGCCTAAGACATCAGTAGAAAAGATTGTTTCTCATATGAGAGGGACAGTTATAGAGCAGCAAAATGACTATATTTAGTTGTAAGGCGTTTCTGCTTCTTGATTTAGTTTTCTCATTATAATATCCTGTAGCCCACCCCTGAGTGTGCTTTAGCTGTGTATTATTGCTAGTGAAAGGCAAATTTATTCGCCTGGCTCGAATTTGTGGCAAATTCCCGCAATTTGCTGTCGGCAAAAAAATTTGTGAAACACCGCCGAAAATTCGCCTGCCAAAAATTTTCCAGCGTCAAAAAAAGAGCGCAGGCTCTTGGTTTTTTTGGACGGCAGAGCTAATGTGCGCCAGCTTCCAAAAATGGACCCCCATGTCCAAAATGAGACATCCGCTTCCAAAGCGAGACGCCAGCGGCATTTCCCAAATTTTTCGTAGTTTCACGGATTTCAGTGAAAAATTCAGTGAAGCGAGACTCCCCAGATTCGTCCATCACTAATTATTGCTGTAGTGTGATGAGGTTAAACTGCAACAGATCCCTTCTTTAGTGAAATATTACAGTTAGGATAAATACCTCCTGGGGAAAAATCCTCTCAGAGAGTAACACTTCCTGCCCAGGAATAATCAGCTTGGGGCCTTGGGTCTTGGCACCCTCACTAGTCCTCATCTCACCCACTGAATACCTGAGCAAGTGGTTTACTCACCATGGGGCCCTAACCCCACAGCTTCTCCTAGTTGGAGCTGAAACTGCTCACTACCTGATCCTCGCTATTGCTCCTAGAGCAACTATAACCAGAATTTACCATCACTTAATAATCCTAACTACTTGTTTCACCTGAAGACCTGTACCTGTAACACCTCAGAGTGAGGTAAGGTTCTAATATTCAGAATATAATTCTGAATATAAAAAAATCTGTTTGCTCTTTTGAGAAATGGATTTCAGTGCAGTCTACTGGAGCAGTACTATTAACTATTTTAAAAACTATGACATGACAGTTTCCCTTTAAACAGTGCCAACTAGTAGGCAATCCCCTTAACTAGTGTGGACTCAGGAAAAAGGGCATAGCTGCCTGAGTTACTAAAGGGTCTTTAGGTGTCCTAATACAAAGGGGAAACTGCCTGAGTAAACTACACACAAATTTTAGGGTCCCTACAATCCTCTTAAGGGCAAATAGTTCTAAAGATAAATGAGTTCTTGATTTGCTATATTCATTTAACCATGTTTGGCAACATAAACATTATGTTGTGGGGTCAAAAATAAATCTAACTATTCAATATAAAATTACTATTTTAATACTGGTTATCTTTATGAGCATGAATAACAAATACTACATTAAGTAACAATTAGGCATTTTCTTAAATTGAGAAAATAGGGAAATCAGTGTACAGTATATACTAACCTGACATGTATCTCTTCTTACCACACACAAATTCTTAGGGCTCTTACACACGGGCGTTTTTACCTGCGCTCCCCTGCATTCCATTTTGCTGCGTTCAGCCGCAGGGGAGCGCAGGTATAGACGCACTCAATTATTTTCAATGGGGCTGTACTCACACAAACGCATGTAGGTGCCAAACGCAGGAAAAATGCAGCATGTTGCGTCTGAACCTGTGTTCGGTGCTTACACGCGCCTCGTGGGTACAACCTCATTGAAAAGAATGAGGTACGTCTAGACCTGCGATCCCCTGCGGCTGAACGCAGCCAAACGCAACGCAGGGGAGCGCAGGTCCAAAACGCCCGTGTGTAAGGGCCCTTAAGTTAAATTCTTGCTAGTCAAACTGGGCTTACCTCAATATTTTATCATCTAATTAAGAATAAGTCACACCTTCTTAACTGCTGCCTTGAAAATAAAGTGAAATCATAGAGTTGATTTTTCTCAAGCACTTATGCACTGTGAACAGTTAAATGCCATTTTACAGATTTATTTATTAACTCAAAAAAAAAGTCTGTAAACATTCACATTATATTCTTTGTTGACGTAAAATATGTCCTTGATTAAAGGTACTCAAACCACAGAGTGTCGAAGCTTTTACTTAAGGCCCTTTAACCTTCTCAAAAGGTCAACATGCTCCATCTCTTTAAACTATCATTTTGTGCTGTGACTGGAATGGAATTATGCTAAGTCTAGCAGTTTAACAAACTTTTACAAATGTATTATATATGGATAGATAGCTAGATAGACAAATATTGCAGATTTTTCTCAAGTGTACAATGACCTGGCTAGCTCCAAGTCCCACGAATATATCAGCGAGTGACAATCGGAAGCACTGACATAGAAAGCAGTTCATGTGTATGCACTGTTGTGAGCCAAAACGTTTACAAAGCTGCAAACTTTAAACATAAAAGGTGAAAAGTTAAAATGTTTTGGACAAATTCAAATTCACAGGACTTTTCTAACAGCAGCTCTCTTGTTGAAAAATTGATTGGTTGTACCCCTTTTTGTAGTATAATGATGTATATTACTTTTTGATAAAGGTGCAGTAGCCTGAATTTTATTAAGAAGCTTACTGTATTTTACTTGGTAGGCATAGGAAAGGGCAGAGCTGTGATGGATGCTTTCCAACAAGACTCTCAAGTCTTAGTAAACCAGATTTTAAAACAGCCTGACTTGTAGTAACATCTAGGTGGAAATCAATATCCCTTTATCATGGAGGTGGTCATGAGAATCAACAGCAACGAGGAGTTTGAGTTCAGAATAACTTACATCCAAAACACAACTCTCCAATTTCGAAGGATATGGGTCATGGGAGAAATCCAGGTTTTGCAGTAATCTATACAGTTGGAATACATCCACACCATTCTCTCAAAAGAAAGTCCACCCTACTAACCTAGCTTTTTCCCTCCTCTGCATGACCCCCCCCCATTCATATGATAATACCCACATCAAAATCATTGTTTTGACAATATGACCATGGTTAATCTATGGTTAATTATGTCTTGTATCTTCTATGTCTTGCTTTGGGCTCTTGGTGCACCCTATGTCAGTATGCAAACTTTCTGATGTACATAATGCGGTTGCATGTGTACTATGTATAATTTCTTTAATACAATTTCACCTAATCATATTGTGTCAACTGCTTTTACTGTATCTCAATTCAGATAAGAGTTGAAATGGAAAAGTAAGGGAACCAAAATTACAAAACGTCCTGGCTTTGTAGAATACCTGCTAAATTTAGGATCTGGTTTTGTACTCTTCAGTGTTTCAAAAGCATTCATTTAATCAAGGCACCAGATAATGGGTACCATATGATGTAAGGAAAGAAAAATAAGTAGATTTCTTACGTGTTTTACTGCTTGACTTGCACTAGACAAACATTGCTTACTGAAATGACTGTACATTTGAATTCCCTTTCCCTTACAGAACATAGGTTCAGAGAACTTAGTGTTTTTTCCTCTCTTTACAGAGTGATTTGTTGACGGAATAGAGTAAGAGAGGGATCATGAATGTGAAAATCTATACAAGAAAATTATTCTCAAGTGGCTGTTTATTTAAGCTTTCAGCTTGGTTTGTGTATCACTGAATCATTTTGACTTGAGGGTGGAGATAAAAATAAAACGAGGCTAACAGATTTTATAGGTAACCATATTTTTTGCTACTATGTTAACTGGCAATTCTGGTAAGTTTGCTTATACAGGACATATTTAAATGGAAAGCTCTTCTTGCTGCTTCATTTTCTATGATAAAGATGGTAACTTTCAAAGACAACTGTAATGTCATTTTTCCTTTTGAATAGTTACTCTTTTTATGTTATATAGCACCATGCATTCAAGTTGCTATACTTACTCAACCCAACAATTCATTATTTGTTCATTCAAAGATGAAGGATGAAAAAGAGAGGTTGTGAAATATGTCATCATCATCATAATCATAGAAATAAGTACTTATTGAAGCTAGGTGCAAGAGGGCTTATTTAAAGGTAAATATCACCCTCACACCGCCTTCTGACATGAGCTCATTCATTCTAGGGCTTATGTAGAAAAGGTGAAAAATTTGGGAACCACCAGAAATAAGTATCAATCATGGGTTCCCAAACTTTTTACTTGTGAGCTACATTCATATATAAAAAGAGTTGAAGAGCAAAATAAGCATGAAACAAGTTATTGTGGGTGCCAATTAAGGTCCCTGTTTGGCGATTTGATAGCCCCTATGCAAACTGGTAGCTTATATGAGGCTCTGTTTGAAAGTACATATGTTATTTATGCAACCAAGACTTGCCTCCAAGCCAGGAATTAAAACAATAACCTGCTTTGAGACCACTGGGAGCAACATCTAAGGGCCAGTGAGCATCATGTTGCTTAAGAGTCACTAGTTGTAGATCACTGGTATAAATGTACTTTTTTTACACAAATAAACATGATTCAACAGACTGAAATAAAACCATGATAGTTTGTTTCTTACTCTTAGGAACAATTTACCAACCTCTCTTGTGTGCATGCATACAAAGTTATTCAACCTCTCAATTTTTCCATTATGAAGTAATGGATTCTAAGACTTGAAGCCCCTCTGCTTTGCACAGAATTTATGTATCACCCAAAGCAAAGGGTTCCATAATCCATCAGTTTACAATGCAGCAGGGTGAAAGTGGTGTTGAAGGAATCTGTGAGCCTACAGGGAGGTTGGGAAATGGTTCCTACAAGGTGGAAGTTCAAGGCTTTAATTAGGCTTTTTAAATAAACCACATTGTACTGATTTGCAATAAGCATATATTGTAGCATAATCAAGGTACTGTCTTGTTTGTTGCAAAACAAAAATCAACCAATCAGAATTGTTTGTTTAAGTAGGACACTGTACCGAGTACACTGTAAACATCAGAGAGGTATTAAATAAGATGAGACCAGTTTCAAAGTTGCTTAAATTATCCCAATAACTTCCTTTATTCTTTTCATACCCTCTTTCATACTGACTCATCAGCAGTGTTGCAGTACCTACTGCCAGTTTCAAAAGCCGTCCTGAACTGGCTCACAGTATCCCACTATACCAATCCATTTGCATGTTAAAGGACTCATAAGTGAAATAATTAATGAAATATTCACAAGAAGAATTCACTTGAAATTAAATTAGGCATGCAACTTGTTTTATTTGAAACATGGAGTGTATTTTTTTCTCATAATTGTTCTCTTTTGACTTTCTCTTTCATATGACTACTGTGGCACACTGCAGCACAAGTCTAATTTCAATATTAAACAGGTGTGCTTTAACTATGTACATGGAATGTCATAGTTAGGGATAGTATATGTTCAAGAAAACAATAAAATCTGTCTTAGAATTGTTTCTTCTTGCCTTTTAATAACTCTAGCATCAATCAAGTCATTAAAAATACTGGTCTAGTAGGTCCCCTAGACACGAATAGCCCTAATTTGCTCATGATTATTTAATAAAACAGGCCAAAGTATCATGAAAAAATATTTCTACCGGTACCTAAACCAGGCACATAGCAGGCCACATAGCAGGCCTGCCTTCACTAAGGTCCAGAGTCAGTCATTTATAACAGGGCCACAGCCTATGTTGCCCATTTCCAAGCCCTGTCTGATAAGAGCCATTCCATGTGAAGGGGGGGAAAGGAAGGAAAAGCTTAAAGTGCCCAGCAAGGCACCCTCACAGGTAAAGTGAAGGTCACACATTACATATCCTCAAACATATTTATCCTCACAGAACCCATACCTGTTGTACCAACAGTATAAAAAACTGGTACTCTGTATATCAAATGTGAATATCTGGCCAGGGGCAGGTCACACAGTATTGATGTATGAAATCCATGAGAGAATAAATAACCAATAAAGATCATATAATCTCTCTTCTATGTTCTAATATGGAGTTGTGGTCATTCTTGGACCAGTTCCTACTCACAGGTGGTCATAAAAAAATCAATATGTGTCCTGCTAGGCCACACCCCCTTGCATTCCTGGGGGAGTGTGCAGTTACACAATACCCCAGAAATCACTGATAAATAGTCAGCTCTTCTGACTAAGAACTGGATAACTTAGGAGGACCCATTTCCATGGGGAGTTATCCCATTTGTTTCTCCTTGCCTCCAGGACCAGGAATTCTATATTTTTGAAGCTAAGCATACTGTAGGTTCTCCATGTTTTCCCTTTTATTTTATAAACTGTTTATATTATTGAATGTATGTCTCTTTTTATAACATCTTATTGTTAATTGCACTGTTATACCTTTTATAATATTAAATAACTAACTTAATAAGTTTGTCTTTGGTGCTCTAAACTAACCTAGCCAGAAGTTATGTAAATTTGAGCCTTAGCCATCTGCATGCTGAATGGAAATGTGTGTATGCTAGTTAATCATTTAAATGCTTGTAGGAAGTGTGTTTTTCAATTACATTAACCCTTTAACCACTAGGGTATCTGGTTCCTCTCAACACTAATGTGAAGTTTGAAAGTAGTGACAGCCAGTTTGTGTGCAATTTGTTGGTGTTGGTTGGTGTTTGGGGTGCTGTTATGCTAGTCTAACCTGTGTGCATGGTCAGTGAGAGACTTAGGGGCAAATTCACTAAGATCCGAAAATTCACTAGCGTTAGCTTCGCTAGCGTCCGCCGCATTTCGCCAGGTGAATTTTTGCCAGCAATAGTGTTACTTAGCTTGGCAGAGCGCAGTTACGCTAGCGATGCCTAATTTGCATACACGGGAACTTTAAGTATATGTTATAGCCACTACATTCCACTACACAAGCCAAGGAAACCTTTAATAAATTAATAAAGTTGTCCTATTGCCTTACATGTGCCCCCTGTATAGTTGTGTTGCCATATGTTAGGAAATGTAGGGGGGAAAGAGGGTAACCCCCCCAAAAAAAAATATCGATCTTTTTCAGACTATCACCCTCCTATTCTAAAATACGCCAGCGTTTTAAAAAAAAAAATGTGATTTTTTTTTTCAACCTCCTATCTATTGTATTGAACTTCGCCTGGTCTGACCAGGGGAAGTAACATCTAACGTAAGTGCTGACGTTCAGGAAAATGTTCATCTTGGTGAATTTGCGAATTTACGATCCTTCGTCAGTGCGCAACTTCGCCTGGCGTAAGGGTGCGAAGTTGCGCAAGTCTATCTACTTCGCTAGCATAAATTCACCAGAGCCAGTGTTGGCGAATTAGCGCTAGCGTTAGATGCTTCGCGCAATAATGAATTTGCCCCTTAGTTAATGACCCCTGAAAGCCACACCTAGGGTCAGATTTATCGAGGGTCGAAGTGAAAACTCCAATTTAAAAAATTTGAGGTTTGAATTCAAACCCCAACATTTTCCTGTGCATGTTTTGTAACTCATCAATTAAGAAATAAACCCCTTTATGGTATTTTCCAAAGCACACAAAAATGCTTTTTAAGGTTTAAAGTGAGAAGGAACAGTAAGGTCAGTAAAACAGAACATACTTTATAACTCGTCATGCTTTCTCACATCTTTATTGTGATTCATAGAAAAAAACTTATTTTTACACAGTTTCAGTAGAAGCTAAAATACGTTTTTCAGAGAAAAATGCAGAAAACCCAGTAAGCTAATTTAAATTATTTAAAATATATTGTGAAAATGTGCACAGCTGACTGAATCTTTTTGGATTCATTGTTGCATAACAAATAGTTTTTCACACCTGATGCATTTTATTATTAAAGAATAAAATGCATAGTGAACACCCTTTTTCTTTTATATTAATCTATTTTGTCTGGCTGTGTCTCTATGTAAGTGCTGCTGCTATCTGTCTGCAGGGGAACCTGATTTAGAATTACTGCTGCTTCAACAGCAGTAGTTAAATGGCTACTATGATTCTGGCAAAATGCACAAAGTATCTTCTTATTTTATTTTTATTGTATGATAGTAGTTTGAATCAATTTAGTATATATTTGAGATATCAACCTACAGTATGACCTTCCAGGCATTGTTGATCTATAACACCCAAACTCATCCTAGTTGAGCTGTAGTACAACATTATCTGACTGTAGTCACTGATTTGACATTCCTGATTTAATATGTAATATAATGCAAACAGGATTTTATTAGGGTGCTTGTGTTTCTGGTCATTATGTGATAGTATACCACAGCTAGCTGTGTACCTGTTACTATAGCTTTACTGTTGATTATATCAGCTCCTATGAACGTTAGGTCAATAATGTTTTGCACAATAATGAATCTTTTTACTGTTCTAAATTGTAATTGGTACTAAGTTTCTCAAATATTGTTTGTGTATGCCACAGATATAAAATGGTATACTGACCCAATGACCCACCTATTTACCCTTCCAGCTGCACACCAGTAGAAGTATATTACAAAAAGCTTAGGGCACCATAGGGCACTTCTAACACTCTGCAAAATCATGGGTAGGTGCTGTAACACCCATATATAGATACAGCACTGGCTATTCCAAATTATTTCTTGGCATATTCCAGATATTTAGGTGTTATCTGTTGGATTTCTAGGGATATTTAAATTAGGCAGCTGAAGATCTATTTCACACATAAGAATTCAACATATGTTGAGCCATTTAATAACCGCTGCACCCACCAAGAATTAAACCTGGAATCCTTATCTGGACTATCCTGAGAAATATATTGTAATAGCCAGCAAAATTACAAATTACTAATTTGCCTGTTGCACACTCTAATGTTGCAGTGTCCACATCTCCCTGAAATATTGGTAAGGTACCCTATCACTTTACATGTGAAGTAATGATGTGCAAGCTGACCTGGGTTTACCTGCAAGTCAGGAGGGTCACAAATGCTTGAAGGCAGCTGGTGGGCTGTGGACTGAATTTTAGCTTGCAGCCTTCTAGTGCCCATTAGTGTGCCTGGCCCCCTTCCATAACATCACATGAGCGCAGGTATATAAATAGGAGCGTGCAGTGGGTTAGGGTCAGATGTGGGTTGTCGAGGGTTGGGTAAGGGTCAGGTGAGTTTTTCTTGACCCACACATTACTAATTGGATGTTCCCATCCCATGTTTTCTAACAGGAATTATTGTAAATGACTTGCCACTTTGCACATGGCATGGGTGAATATCTCAACTCAACAGAGAATATTCTCAATTTACAGAGAAAATTTTATATATGTCATAAGCATGATGGTCTAGGTGTTGGCAATACCCTTTATCTGTAAAACCCCAGAATTCTGAATAATAAATCCTAAACCTATACATTATTTGTGTATAGGTATTTAAATGTTACCAAATAAAACTAGCACACCATTTTAAGCTTTTTGAGCATTAGTGTTGACTGACCCAAAACCACCTTAGAGCACCCCATGCCCTAGACATAGGGAACTACTGTATTGTTTCTAATGATACAAAACCTCAGAATAAAATAAGACTTAGACACAGGGAGAGACTTAAGATATTCATTTTGGCAAGTGCAAAGTGTAGAACTGAAAAGTTAGCGAGCTGTATTTTAAAATCAGACTAGGGAAACCCAGTTTAGAGCCAAAAGGGGATAATTTAGAACAGACTTTAATCTGAAAAATTATACGTTAATAGTTATTTTAAAATAAATAAATACATTGCTTGAAGTGGCAACTTATTATTAGAAATTTCAAAGGAAGCAAAATAAAGATGAAAGAGATCCTCTATTCTCCTAGACATGAGCCCACCCTAACACAAAAGTGGCATGACCCTCAAATTATTAAAAAATATATTAAAAAAGAGTCAACAGTTAGAACTTTTTAACATAATTCCACTTTAAAATATGAAAAAAAAAAACGCCACCGTATTGTCTTTTTTTAATGACTTTTAACCATACAGGGTTTGATGTCACTGACATAAGACTGAGGAGGATGTAGCTTTATCTTATAAGACTTTGTTAGTGCTGAACTCTTTTGCTAGTGAATTGCCCTCTATGCCTGTTAGGAATAGGGGGTTCATTTTCCAACAAATATGGTCATTTTCAAACGAAAAAACGCCCGTATTAAATCGAACAAAAATCATTCAAATCGATCGATTCCATCGAATGATTCGAAGGATTTTGGTGAAAATCGTTTGAATCATTCAATGGAATCGATCGATTTGAACGATTTTTGTTCGATAACTTAGAAAAAAATCTCAGGACAAGTTCTGTGAGGTCCCCCATAGGCTAAAATGGCAATTCGTCAGCTTTAACCTGCAGAATAGTCAAATTTTAAAGGGCCAGTTCGAATCGAATTTTGGGCTATTCTATAGTCGATTTAGCCAAAAATGTATTTGATATTCAAATTTTTTAAATTTTTTAAATTCAAATTTTATTATTTTAATTCGACCCTTAGTAAATCAGCCCCTTACTATTACACTTTTATATAAGTACATTTGTTAGGTACCTCTTACGCACTTATTTACACCAGGGGCAATAAAAAAAATTAAGCCTGGCTTTGGTAAAAAACTTTGAAAATTGCTACTTTACTACATATAAATACTATATAACAGGATAAGGTCATACTTATTTGGTTTGGCTTTTTTCCTTTCTCACTATAAATTGAATGATTCACTTCAGCATATTGCACATTCTAGACTCTAGGTAATTATTGTTTCTAATAATACAAAACCTCACCATAAAATAAGGGGTAGAAACATTTTCCTGTATCCTCTGCTTGACTGATTTTGCTAAATAACTTTCATTGCAATCCCAGAGAATTCAACCAAATGACAATGTGGTTCAAACATTCATTTAAAGCTAACCGATTTGAAAAAAAATATCTAAAATGAAACAAGGGCCATGGACGTTAATAATTTAAACTAGCTTTCCCTCTGAGGAACATTGCTAATTACCTTTTCAGTGACAGCTTAAGAGGACAGTTTTGACCTCAACCTTTTGCTTATAGAAGGCTAGGGAAGCATCAGTGAATGATATTCCTGCGACTGTATGATCAAAAGGGAATCACTGCCTGAGAAGAGCAATGAAAATTAAAGCATTAATATCATCGAGGCACATTTATTTTTTTTTTTAAATGCCTGACTTGGCAAGAAATTGAATTCTGTATGCTCACTGATTTAAGCTTACTTATATAGCCCTATTAGACGTCTTCAAATTGTTTTTAAAATGTTGGATTGGTGAAACAAAGTCTGAAAAATTAACATCTAAAATATAAACCAGAATATTTAAACTTTTAAAAAAATATTTCTTCAGCTTCATGATATCTTTGATTTTATAATTTCCACTATCTTCATTCTTAATTGACAGTATGTACAGGGAGCAGATGAAAATGTCACTGAGTGGTGCCTCAAGGAACTTTATGGGTTGATTCTGAAAAGGTTCTGCGCTCTGCATATCAAAACTTTTTGCCATACATTTAAATAACTAAATAGAAAGACCCATTTAAACTTGAAATAATTTGAAGGCAACCAGCCTTTATGCTGAATTTTTGGGCAACATGAATGCAGAAGGTAATCTAGTATTTGACTACAAATTATGTAGAATCACTACCCAATGTGTTACTGTGAGCTAGAATGTCATAATGATATACATTGTACATTATTATATCTATGGGCATACAATTACTTGAGTATTGATTCTATTGTCACTATACTTGCAGAAAACTATTACAAGTATGGGACCTGTTACCAAGAATCTATGTCTTTCCATAATCTGAATCTCTATATCTTGTTTTCTAAAAATCACTGTAACATTTAATAATGTACAATGAAGTACAATGTATCATTTTGTTTACAGAGAAAAGGAAATTTTTAAAAACTTTTTTATTGGATTGAAATGGAGTCCATGGGAGATGGACACAGTCGTGGTTCCTCAGTAAGGGAAATATAACACAACCAAAGGACAGTGGTTGGTGATAAGATAGGCTGTGACCATTCACTCTGCATTAATTATGTTAAAAATGTTAGCCGAGTCAGTGACATCAAAGATGTAGGAAAAAAACAGAAAATATAATGAAGAGCTAGATATATTAAGCTTTATCTTTTTAATTTTAACAGCTTCAACAACCAGTGGACTGATTTTTGTTTTTACTTTTAATTCGCAAACATAGGAAATTGTTGTAATTAGTAGGCCTCTCAATTTTGACACTGATCATGTTTCTTCTTTAATACAGGAGTTGATAAAGTCATGTTTAAAGCTGCTACAGTGTTACTCAGTATATTGGTGAAGTACAAGCATGGAATATAGTGGATTGCAAAATTATCAACATCCAAACGTGCAGGCTAATAGAGTGTGCACTCCGGTTGGGGGTAACAGAAGTTTTTTTTAAAAAGATTGTCCTCTTCCGGCGCTAGGCATTCACACAGGGAGGGAGCTCCTTTTACAAACAGCCATGTGCATAATGAGCAAATGCTGTGACTTGCTCATTGTACACATGCAAGCAACATCAGAAGTGCCTTTTGACCATGCACTCTGACTTGATAAAGGGCCATTGTTTGGCTTGAAACGTCGTATCTGTCCGGATTATGAAGCCAAAAAGTAACTAATAAAGGCTTTTTAATTGAATCCTTGGATGGTGCTGTCTGCTACAGTTTTCTGGATATTTTCATGTCAGTTGGAGTGGACACTGAATGATGTGCACCTGATTATTAGCAAGAAGTTGAAGTACTTGGCGAGTGCTGGCTAACTGTTTTTCCATGCACTCTGACTGACATGGCCACTCACACTGGGAGCTCTAGCTCTAGCGCTTGTGGGGGGGGGGGGGCAAACGACTGTTTTATATATATATATATATTTATATATTTATTATTATATTACGGACACAAGTCAAATATAGCCTTACATGTTTTGTGCCAAAAAAAATTTATAAACTCTTAAGTGATGGGCCATACCTAAAAAATGTTTGAAACTTATGGATGAGAGATGATGAAGCTTGAAAATTAATATAAGCCTAGGGGAAGGCAACTCCAAAATAAAAATGTACCTAATAAAAGAAAGCATGATTTTAAGCAACTTTCCAATATACATTTATTTAAAATTGTCAGTGCTTTTAAAGCATTTGCCAAACTCATGGCTGTTACTTTTTAAATAATGTTAAAAAAGTGTGAGTTCCCTACCACAGACAGGACTGTGTCTGAGCCACCAGAGCACAGAATAGAAAGGAGCAAACACTTTTCAGTAGAATTACATAAATCACAAAACATTATAAATACTGTCAGAAAAACAGTAGAAAAAATATAATGTATATATTGCAACGTCCCACCATGTGTATGCACCTGAAAAATTTAATCATTACAAGAATTGTTATTTATTATAGAATAGAAATGTAAAATAATAAACAAGCAGTTTGCAGGGATGGTTACATTAGGGGGCACATTTACCAAGGGTTGAAGAGAATTTTCGAATAAAATTCAGATTTTAAAATTCGAATAATTTTGGGCTGCTTTGACTATCGAATAGCCCAAAATTCGATTCAAATTGAAAAAATTCAAAAATTCGAATTTTAAATTACTGTCCCTTTAAAGTCCTTCAAATTTGACACTTTTCCACCTTATAGTCCTGAGAATTCCAAGGAATTTGGATGCAATCGTACGATGCATTCAAATGATTTGCATGATTCAATTCAAAGAAAACTGACCTATTTGGTCCATTTTCGATCAAACATGCCCCCAAGAAACATTAAAATTTCGAATATTAGTAAATCTGCCCCTAGGCGTATTTAATTAACCTCAGAGTTCATTATGTTGACTTCCGAGATTTAACATGGGTAATTATTTTAACTTGCCAAACCCCCCTTTCCCCAATTCAGGATAGAATTAAAGATGTAATTTTATAGTGGACCTAGACATAAAAGTCTGTATAATAAAAGTCCTTTTCAAATTAAACTTGAAATCCAAATTATATTTTTTATTAAAGAATTCATAGCCATTTTAAACTCATTTAAAAATCTCAGCTGTCAATCAAATATTGTCTGCCCCTCCTTTCTGCATTAGACATGGGGTGGGGAAGGCAATTACTTTCACGTTCCATTCAGCACTTCCTTAATGTAAATGCACTCCTCACATTCCCCGTTCCCTTCACCATTTTATTGTGTAGCCAGTGCATGGGGATGGACATTAGGTCCCACATTCTGGTGCACAAACAAGATTCTGATATGATGCAAGGCTTGCCTTAATAACAATGTCCTCAAAATGGCTCCTACCTGCTTGCTATAATAATGAAGACAGAAGGAAAGAAGATTCAAATAATTTATACAGTGTAATTAAAGTTCATTTAGCTTGACTAATGTGATAAAATAGGACTTGGAGCTAAAGGTGACAGGTACCCTTTACGACAGAAGAGCTTTAGCTTCATGCACTATAGCTATGAAGTGCCATATCCATTGTATGATAAATGCCACTATTCAGCTGTACAGGAAAATTAACACAAGGAATAGGAAATTTCCATTCAAATGTATAATAGTCAAAATGGTGATAATTATTCATTGAAGACAGAATGCTTACATGTTATATTTAGCAATCTATTAAATAACAAAAAATATATTGTAAAATAAATTTAATATGTTTCCGTGTTTCCTCTAGTAATTCTTGAAATTCAACCCACAAAGCAACTAATGCGTACCCTTTGCTTTACTCTCAGACAAATATACCTCAGTGCTCATATACTCCTACAAATGCTTACTTCTGAGCTTCCAATGTGTTTTCATTTGATTATAGTTCAGTGCAGAAGCTGGGAGAGGATACTTTATCAAAGCACTCCTTGTATGGGAAAACTGTGAGCTGTGTATGCTTCTTTAGGCTACATCCTGAAAATCAAATAATCCACCAGCACCAAGGGATTAGGAGGAAAAAGATTCTACCAGCACATGCATTATAAAATAAATGCTTTAGGCAGAAAGACACATGGCAGATTTGATTGAAAAAAAGTCACATTGCTCCATTTATCTTTAGCAAGTGGAGGGACCACATTCCTTAAAACAATATTGTTGGAAACAAGAGCTAAGTGATCAACCTGGGAAAACAAGTTTCTCATTGTATCCCCAAGACTCAAAATAGATGTCTACAGTCACAGAATGGGTACAATTTGATCTGTGTTGAGAATAATTTGTTTAGAGAGTTAGCCTACAGCTTACATGTGAGACCTTGCCAAATATCTGTTATATTTTGCATTTTATCATGCAATGGGAAGTCAATAACAAGAATAAGATTTTTATCACTTGTAAAATAATGCCCTCTGTTTAACATGTGTAATGGCCTATGTATTTTCAGTTGGAGTCTTTTATTAATGTTTTATAATGAAGTCTGTGCAACCATATATGAAGTAAAAAGTTTCTGATGTCTAATGTTCACTATTTCTTAACATGCAATGTGGATTCTTTGAAAGACCAATACTGAATAGAGACTAAATAGAAAGAAGCAAAAAGCTGTCCACTTTAAAGGGATCCTGTAATGGGAAAAAATTTATTTTCAAAAATGCATAAATTAATCCAGACAAATTCGGCATTGAAATCCATTTCTCAAAACAGCAAACAGATTGTTTTATATTTAATTTTGAAATCTGACATGGGGCTAGACATATTGTTATGTCTGTCATGGGAAAACATATACAGTGGTGTGAAAAACTATTTGCCCCCTTCCTGATTTCTTATTCTTTTG
>CM044444.1:53736053-53748392 GCA_024363595.1 Xenopus borealis
CTTTCCCCCACCCAGCAGCCTAACAAAAGAACAATGAGAAGGTAACCAGATAACAGTTCCTTAACTCAAGATAACCACTGCCTGATCTAAGAACAGCACTCAATAGTAAAACCCATGTCCCACTGCGTACTATTAATTTACATTGAGAAGGAAAAACAACAGCCTGCCAGAAAGCAGTTCCCTCCTAAAGTGCTTCCACACAAGTGTTCACACAGTGTTCCAGATTTCCTTTTCAGGTCAGGTGCTTGTACAGTGTGATCCAATCTGCCTCTTGGTCAGAAAGTACAAAAGTCCAATTCACTGCAGCACACTGTGGATTTAGTGGTGTATCAAAGTGAATTTATTGGCTCCAATGTGAGCAAAATAACAAAGGCAATGTTTCGGGCCTCTCTGGACCCTTTATCAAGCCTATACAAATGTGTACTGTGCTGTGTTAAATAGGATAGATTGTGGGTGGGGTGCAAATAGTGGGAGGAATTGGGCAAAAACAACAAAGTTCATTAATGTCCAATCATTGTGCTTTCAGTGTTTAAAATAAATTACGTGTTCACCCTCCTAAAGTGCTGGCACAAGTCACATGACCGGGGCGGCTGGGAAATTTACAAAATGGCTGGCCCCATGTCAGATTTCAAAAATGAAATAAAAAAAGATCTGTTTGCTCTATTGAGAAATGGATTTCAGTGCAGAAGTCTACTGGAGCAGCACTATTAACTGATGCATTTTAAAAAAAAAAAAAACATGTTTTCCCATGACAGTTTCCCTTTAAAGTAAAGTAGATGGATTAACACCAAGGGTTCCTATTGAATTAAAACTGCACAGGGTGTTGGTAATTTTCTTATCAGAACCTTATTATTAAACAAGGCTCCAAGACAAGGTTCTTCAGAATAAGAGTTTATAGACAAAACATTGGAAACCTGGGAAGCTTGCACTTAGGAAGTATGAAACTGAGAGCTTCAAATGTCACGCCTATTTGTCCAAGTTTTTATACCTTTTACACAGCATTTACCTTAAGGGGAACACAGAATTTCCATACATGGTCAAGACACTCTCTACATCTGAGCGGGTGCAAATATTTCTGGAAAACACATTGCTTAAGAGAATGGTTTCCTATGCCCAACTGTTGCAAGCCTTGCTGCTATTTCTACCAAAATATAGAGAGGGAGTATGTGCAGTTCTGTAGCTATAATTCTATCTTGTGTCCCTAACTGATGTTAACCCATTAGCCTCTGGCAGCAGGGCCTTGGAATTATATGAGCAGCTTTATATGACTTTATAGGGCCACTATTAATGCCCTCCATCCAACACCCATCTGGCTTAGGTAAGTCCAAAAAGCTTAGCACATTGCAGGGTCTGATGTTGCACTCTTTATGGTACTGACCCACCATTATACAACATAATATGAAAATTGAATCAGATACCTTAAAGTATGAAACAAATGCTTCCTTCTTCATTTTTTACCTAATTGTGTGATTAAGCTGGCTAGGAAAATTCCATTTTCACTTTCCTCATAGTCGTAGGATGTTTTGTCGTCCACACAAAATTCAGTTTCACACAGGTCACAAGACACCCTCATTTGCCATTGGCCTTAAAGGGAAGCAATACATTCATAGCAGACTAGTATACACTTGGAATGTTGGAACAGAAAAGAAAATTCAAACCAGATAGCACTGTTTTTTTTTTTTTGCATGAAGATCGGGTTCTCAAACCAAAGCAGTTTGGCTAATGACAACAGAGATTAAAAAGCCTCTGCCATGTTTTGTCAAATGACTTTTAAACCTATGTTTTAAGAACATTCTGTAGAAGAAAATAGTAGCCTACAATAATTATAAACACCAAACTACAGACACTCAGACCTCAATGGTCTGAAAATAGGAACTTTTTCCTAGTCAGACAATGGTTTCCATTAGTGGAGTTCTTTGTTACAGGGTACAACAGTTTGCCTACTTTGCAAAAGGAAAGGCCAAGGTATTTCCCAGCATTCAAATGGGAATGCAGGAGGATAAGGTTATACTCTGTATAGCACTAGTAAGGCAATTTCTCCTTAATGTTCAAACTTCACTCAGCAGTGCTAAAGCAAATTTCCTATAGTTTGGCTACTGTCACAGTCAGCACCCTAAATCCAGAACCAATGCTAAGCACCCTGTTCACAGCTCTTACTTCTGCCTTTAACAGCAACCTTTCACCTTGGGAGGATCCCTCGGCTAATCCGATGCCTCCAGGTCTTATAAAGAGAGGTGCCAAGCTAAGGGTTCCGAATGAGCAAAGGGACACGAGGGTAAAGCAAAGTCTTTTGGGCAGAAGGTCACAGAAAGTTTAGTCAAACTGGCCAAGTCAGGGGAGGCAGAGTACAAGTGGAGTCAAGACAGGCAAGGGTCAAACCAGGAGATCAATCAGAATGGATGCAGATATAGAAGAGTCGGTTACCAGGCAGGGTCAGAATTTCAGAAGTCAGGATTGTCAAAACAGGCAGGGGTCACAACAAGGGTTGCCAACCGGCTGGTATTTTACCGGCCTAGCCAGTAAAACACCTGCCAAGGCCGGTATTACAAATTTACCGGCAATGTAGCTGCTGGTAAATTTGTTATACCCCAAAAAAAAGGCCCTTGGCCTGCCCCCCCCCAATGAAATGTACCTTTCTCACAGTCTTTGGCCAATCTCGTGCTATGGCTCTGCACCTTAGATGTCATGCCCGCCCCTTTAGTTCCTACCCCCCCCCCCACTGGCCGGTAAAATGTTTGCCAAAAGGTGGCAACCCTAGTCACAACAGGTATCAGAAAATGGACAGAATCGCAGATCAGAAGCACCACAAACTCTATAAGAATCATCCTATAATGGGCAATGATTACAGTTACAAAGGTCCCTTAAGTACTGTTTGAAATTGTGTGCTGATGTAAACACATGTGCGCGTGCCCTAAGGGACCAGCAGTGTGGAAGAAGAGGAGCGGCGTGGCGGGCGTCCCTGCCACACCACTAGACCACCAGGGTGAGTTGTCACAGCTACTCATTGCCCTACGTAATTTTGACCTAGACCCAGAGCAAATGCACTTTAACTGAAATCCTGCAAATGTGCAGCAAGTATTAAGATTACATGAATAAATAATGACATGCATGCAAAAATCATCCAAACAGTCTGGGAATCCTCTTAAAAGTAAATTTGCATTGGATTAATGTAATGAAGGTAAGTTTTGAAGAGAGTAAATCCAGCAGTTATGGTTTATTTGCCCTTTAAAGGTGAATATAATCATATGTACACATGTATACTATTTTAGCATCATGAAGGATTTACCCCCTTTGTCATGACCAGATCTGGCCCGGGCCAAGGATGCAAAGAGTGGGGGGCAGCAAGCTTCATCTAAATTGGGGACTGGGCAGGAGATTTTGACAGTTGTTTGAATCTTCCGCCTGCCCAGTGCCTGTAATCGAGGGAACTGCAGCAGTGAAGTGCTGTAGCTGACGTAGGTGTTAGTGGTAGGGGCTGTGCAAATATGCAGGGGTGTGTACAAAAAGGTGTGTGAGAGTAGGGTGTAAGTGGCCTAGGGGTTCACCATTTAAACATTTGGCCCTGCCCTCTGAGGCAAACTATACGATTTTGAATGTTTTTATTTTTGTCTTCCCTCCAAACAAATACAATAATACAAATACAATACAATTATACAAATACAGTAATCATTCTCAGAAGCACACACTTTGTAACACTTTTGCTTTCAAAACACATTTTCTTAGTCAAATTAAACCTCCATTTTAATGCTGATTTTTTTATAGCTTTAATCTTATGCCAGAGAAAATAATTATATGACAAAGACAGGAGTAACAGTAAAATATGTTTGCTTTTGTTTCATGGAATACAATCTCACTAACACATGCTTCATATATCCAAAAGTGTGCACATGTAACACTGACAGGTCATACTGTACAGCAAAAAGAAAAGTATGCATTAACCACAAGACCTACATGCCCCTAAACCTCTAGGTGGATTAGTATGTAGGAAGTGGCTCCATCTAATAATATAAAGGTTTACTATAAAGATAATTTTGATAAATCACTGGTTTAGCTGCAAATACTCTGTATGCAAAGCAGCTGTTAGAATATTTCTAATTCAGAATGTGTGTGACAGATCTGAAAAAGCAAATCCAGCAAGTCTTTACAATAATTTCATCTCTGGTAATGCTTTGTTATCCAGGCCCAGTTTCACATATTTATATCATTCCATAATTTCATAGATACTTCTACAGATAACAGTACGTGAGTTTGAGTAGATAGAGGTATAACTCGTGTACTTAAAAACGAAAGAGAATTTATTTAAAGCTTGTGTTACAAACATGAACTTTATATACCAAGAAACCATTAAAGTTTGAGGGAAAACAAATAATTTTCAAAAGAAAACAAAGGCCACAATATAATGAGCAGGCAAGTGAATATCATAGAAACTAATTGCCTTTATGATCTGGGCAAAGATAACAGTATCCACACAAAATGCACAGCATAAGTGAATTAACTCCCAGATAATCCAGATGTATTCTTTAAAATTGTCTAATTAATGCATATTAAGCATATCTGCTCCTAAATTGTTCAGCTTTTGACCTATTGCTTATATCCTGTAGCCTGACTTACTTCTGAAAGACATTACAAATACATTTTTTTGCCTCAAAGCGGGACTGCAGTTTTTACTTGTTACTGAGGTGTACAGTACCCAGTTCAAGTGTCAGCCAGCAGAAGCCTGCATAATGCCAGCTAAGAAGAATGACCCAGATGTGTGCCCAGGATCTACTGCTATTAAAACCACTATCGCTCCTTTCCTTGGTCTCACCTTTTCTTCCCTTGGTCTAACATATTCCCTCCCCTTAAATGCCAGCATGAGCCTAATGAAAAGCAGCAGCTGTTCTTTTTGCTTTCAATTTACTCAACACATTAGCATCATGCAAATCATATTTCATATCCAGCTGTGAACGCAAACACTGGGACCGAACACAGTCTGGGTTTTGTGCTGAAAGCTTCCAGCAGTAATCCCTTATTGTGCCTGTCCAGCTCTGCTCAAGATGTTGAATCTCAAAACAGAAACAAGGAGAATGCTTGTGGATAAGAATAAAAAAATTATGTGGGAGAATAAAATGTTCCAGGGTATTTCATGAAAACAATACTGATGTGAATAGCCATTGCAAATTGGGCAGTGACTGAAAGACCTTTTATCGCCCTGTAAATACTCAGAAAACCATTTCTACTCTGAATTAGCCCAGCATGACTAATGATAGTAGCCTTCCTAAATAAATAGATTTTTTTGTGTGTATACATAAATAACAATGTGAAACAAGTCTGACATATTTCTAAATGGAACTAAATCTACATTATACTTTTTAATTGTGCTTCAGGATAGTGCTTAATGCACTGTTAATGTATTTGGCTGTTAAACCTCTGTGTACCATTCCCCAATGCTTATGTTGCTGGAATCAGTGGCTTCACAATGATTGTGCTCAGTGGTACATGATGATAAATGGTGCTTGTGCTTGCTTTAAAAAGGATTATGGTTTTGGTTATTTCTTTTTATATTTAAAATAAGATAGCCATCCACTGAGGCACCCCTTATATAATAAGCTGCTCTTTATCTAAAAGCCTAACAGGGTGCAGCTGAGGGAAATAGCGGGATTTATTTAAAGATAGTGCATAGTACTGTAATAATGTATATAACAAATTGCTTGTGCAAAACAGAAAACTAAAACAGATGTTGGATGTAGGACCCCTTTAAATGTGTTCAAAATGTCCTTATGTCATCTTGTCCCAGTTTTGTGCATGAGAGGAGCAAAAACTACCTTGGTCCTCAGAGAATTGCAGTGAGGATTCATTGTTCTTTTGTGAGTCTAAATGAAAGATTGCTCTATATTTTCCATTTCTTAGGCTGATTGTGCGTAAGTATGAAATGCTTAGCTCAGTAAAGAAAAAAGTTTGCATGTGGTGCTTTTTTTTTGAAAAAGTGCTGATTCAATAACAGGGGAGGTAGTTTTATTTGTTTGCATATCTCCCCTTCAGTTGCGATGTACATTTTATTGTCTTCTGGAATATGTGGGTGGTCGGCTATAATTTATACAGTGCTAATAAAAAATACATTAAATAAATGCAAAGCTTAACACTTATGCCAACAGACAGTGCCACATGATCTTTTGTTTTTTTACTTTTTACTCTCTAGTGTATAGTATGTTATATTTTAGCTGTAGGAGTGCCAGGTATCTCACATGGAATAGGTGTTGCCTCCATACTACAAGAAACCTGAAACAGTTTTTGTTGACAGCAAACACAATCTGCATTCAGTGTGTGTTTGCAAGAATTTTAAGGTGTATGCATACAGTTGGCATGCTAGCATTGCCTTATTTATTTCTTTATAGCAACAAAAAATGTTTCCTATACAGAAATGATGATGACTATAATCTTGATTATGTTTACAGCAATTCAAAACACAGGGGATTCAGAACAACAGACAGTTAATATTGGTGTTGCAATCCTATTGAGTTGCAACCCTTAAGCATAGGTCATATTTTAGCCATTACATGTAAAAGTACTGACATGTTCTTGGAATTTGCCTTGGATAGTTATGTATATGACTATAAACAATAGTGGCTAAAGAGGTTGTATGGATGAGCAGTCATGCAGAGATTCCAATGATGGCAATGCATCAGAATGTGCATTGTGGCGATGTCTTTTCACCAGCTGAGGCATCTGTTCTTTTTTTTTATATAAATGTCCCAATGCAATATTTAGGTTGGTCTAAACAGCCCCCTAAGCCCCAAACATACAGTAGTTGGAACCTTGAGCAGTGATCCCCAACCAGTGGTTCAACATTTTGTTCACTATCCCCTTGTATTTTGCTCCCAGCTTCCCCAAAGCAGGTGCTTTGTTTTGGATATCTGACTTAGTGGCAAGTTTTGGATAAATAAAATCAAGATACTGGCAACGTGAGCCACCAATAAACTGACAATCCACACAGAGGCTACCAAATAGTATGAAAGACAACATAGCAGTAACAACACTTTACACGACTGCTATTAAACCTGCAGAACTTCACTTTCCAGTTTCTTTATCTGAAGAACCAAAGAAGAAAAGACGGCCCGACTTTGTAGAAAATTGAGCACTGCATGAGTTAAAGTGATATGGATCATGTAGGAGTTATACATCTTATTGTTTAATTAAGGCAGCAATTATAGTTGTCTAGTGGCTAACCAATTTTCACCAGAACATGTCTGGGTTTTGTGCACTCTAAACATCATATTTGAAATATGTGCAGCGAACTATGTCTAGGCCAAAGGAACAATTATGTTGTTCTATCCTGAAGGAATTTGCTAATTACCTGAACTTATCATTTTAACTTCTTTGGCAAAGAAGTGAATGCAACTGAAATAAAAGTGCTCATATTGCTTTACAGTGCTCTGGAACAAACTGCAATTTCATAAAGTAAGATGAAAAGATGAAGAAAATATCAGAGGTGTCTAATAATGGACAGAATGTGGAATGTTGCATTAATATATCAACTGTATACATTTCCTGAGTTTGAGGGAGAGGGAATTTTTTTTAAAGATGCTGAAAAATAATTTCAGTAGGCATTGAGAACAACTTGATGGGGCAGATTTATCAAGGGTCGAATATCGAAGTGAAAATACTTTGAAATTTGACCAGTTGAAGTGGTTTTTCGAACGAAAAATAAATTTTTAATTTATTGCGTCATACAATTAAATCGTTCAAATCGAACGATTCAAACGATTTCCCTGAAAAAAACTTCGACTTCCCAAAATTACCCAAAATACTCCATATAGGTTTTAGGAGGTCTCACATAGGCTAAAACAGCAATTCGGCAGGTTTAAGGTGGCAAATAGCCGGTTATTAAAGAGACAGTACTTCAATATCAATTTGTTTCAATTTAAAATTAATTTTGGCTTATTCAATAGTAGAAGTATCCAAACATTACTTCGAAATTATTTTAATTTTAATTTTTCAAGCAGATCTGCTCTTAAAGGAGAACTAAAGCCAATTTTCCTCCTCCGCTAAAAAATGCCTGTAGAGGAAAATGGGCAATCTATTTGTGTTCCTTTATCCTAACAGCTCCAAGACAAATACTGTTAGGTTGACCTTTTTTACCAAAATACTGAATATTGAAATAGCACACAACCTTCTACACTCTTAGACCCCTTAGATGAAAAAAGATGAAGAAATACCAGAGATGCCCACTCCACTTTTGTTATGACTGTTTTTTTGCCCAGATAACCAGACGTCAATTTATGGGGAGGGGGGTTTCTGGGGGGGATTAAATTATGTATTGTATATGAACCAAACATGGGGTTGCTGTTTAGCTCAAAATTTTTTAAAAAAACCAAACCAGAAATAGTAGACTTTTCAAGATTAAAACAATAGTCAAAAAGTACTGTATGTTAAAGCACAAGTTAATTAAACTCATGTTGACCACGGGGATTTACTGTAAAAAAAAAATGCCCAAACAAATTAGCATTAAAAGTAGGTCAAACCTCTAAATATCACACTTCCTCATTCTCCAGAAGGTAACGGTGATCCAGCTTTTGTATAGTACTGCAACAGAAACTCAGAAATTAGGTAAACTAAAAGATTGCTGACTTCCTATAGATCTCACATTTATTAAATCAAAGTAATATATTGGTGAGAATTTCCAGATGATGCGCCATTTATTCAACCTAAATCCAAGTGTTCTGCACCTGCCCAAAACAATGAATTACAGGTGTAATGCAGCAGCCCCTTGTTGGCACCATGTGTCTCATTAATGTTGACTGAAAATCAGTTCAAACCCTGTTAACACGTGGTTAATATGAAATCAGGGATGAAATATATGAAATATATATGAAATATGAAACATGTGGTTAATATGAAATCAGGGATGAGTTATGGTGCAGCTAAACATATCTAACAATAGATATGAAAAATCCTCTATATAATAATAATAATAATGATAATAATAATAATAATAATAATACAATATAATCTTTGTCTTTAGTCTTGTGGGGATAATGGAGGATTTGTTTTTTAAATCCTTGCTCCAGGTCCAGTATCCCATAGCAACCAATTCAAATGTTTTCTTTCATACTAGCAAATGATACCTACAGCACACAGTTACAAAACAGCTCATATTCAGAGTCAGTCTAGCCTGGTGGGCCCAGGTGTCAGAGACCCTTCCTGCTTCTGACCATTTGGCTTATGTCATAGTCAATCCCTATTTTGAGATGGGAACAAAGACATTTAAAAATGCACACTTAGAAATAAAACTACCTCATAATTTAAAGACAACCTTCACTCTAAAAAATGCAAACCTCAAACAATAATGATAGAATTAGTGTACTTTAGGCATATGACTGCTATATAAGTGGCTCTATGATGCTAAAAATATATACCTTTGTTGTTGGCTATAATGTCAAAGGCTATTGTGATACTAAACTTTACAGTTAGTATAGATATAGGCATATATAATTTATGGGAAAGAATGGAGAGCTGTGTGTATGGATGCTGGGTTTTAATTTGGAGGGGTTGAGCTACAAACAGGCTGCTGACTGGAAAAAGCAACTCAAAACAAACTAACACACTGGCTGACTGAAAAGGATAAGTATTTGTTATAAACTCTTATTTTTATGTAAGGTGGTTTAGTTAAATACTGTGGTTTCATTTTTTATATATTTTTTTCTGTATTTAGTGCTAAATATCAGTTTGGTGTGCTATTGTGCTTACAGCAAGTTTGACACACCCTGCTTTACTTTTGCAGTGAGTTTTCCTTCAGTTTGAGGGGGTGGGGTTTGATTAGTTGCACCTAGGGTTGCCACCTTTTGAAAAATTCTTTGCCGGCGGGGGCGGGGCCAAAAGGGAGCGTGGCGTGACGTCAAAGGGGGCGGAGCCACACGAGCGATCGGATGAAGATGCGAGGAAGGTACGTTTTTCATTGGATTTAAAGCAAGGCAAGGGCCATTTTTAAGTTGTATTTCAATTTTACCGGCAGCTACATTGCCAGTAAATTTGTAATACCGGCCCCAGCCTTGGCTGGTTTTTTACCGGCTGGGCCGGTAAAATACCGGCCGAGTTGGCAACCCTAGTTGCACCTGAACAGACTGTATAAATAGAACCCCTGGGACTCCAGTGGAGCTTGCTCAAGTGTTTAGCTGCTCAAGTGTTTGTTTAGCTGCTCAAGTGTTTGCTCTTTAAGTGGGGGCATTGTAAGTGGAGTTACAAACACTGGAGTTGGAGGAGGTTCAAACTAGGTCAAAAGTTTTTTCTAAACACTAATCTTTTTTTTTTTTTTTTTAATTACTGTTTTGATCTGTAACTGGGATAATGAGTGCTAACAAGATTGAAGGTCTAACCCAGTGCACAGTATGTCATATTTATGCAGATTTGGAACAACAGATCCAAAATGCTTACCTCTGTGGTAGATGTGAGCAAATTGCCACTTTGGAGGCTCGAGTTAGAGCACTAGAGGAACAAATTGCAACACTGCGGTCGATTGACAATCTTGAAAGGAGTCTCTTGCTCACTGAGCAGGACCTAGCGGGGTCAGATAGTTTGGGGGGAACAGAACAGCAGCAGGATATTGCATACCTCCCAACATTTTGTAAGTAAAAAGAGGGACAACATTTTTTTTTCTTGTAGCGTGGCAAAAATGTTTGGCCACACCCATTTTTTTGTGACCACACCCCCTAATTACCATGTTCATTTTACAAAATTTGGCAGGTTATGAAAGTTTGAAAATATTTCTCCTTATCTAAACTGTTACAATTACTTATTTTCTTATCTCAAAATTGTTACAAAGTATCTTATTTGCAAATTTTAGCCGTTCTGGGCTCTCTGCCAAAAGCCAATTATGTTACAAACTTTGCTTCTTTTTCTGGCTGTTCAGTGCAGAGAAAAGAGGGGCTTCTCAGTACAAATGAGGGACTGCAGGTTGAGCTGTCAAAAGAGGGGCTGTCCCTCCAAAAAAGGGACAGTTGGGAGGTATGATATTGAGGCTGCTAGCTGGGTTAGAAAATCTAAAGTGGGCAAAAGGAAAAGGGAGACTGATCCTGGGTTTATACATACCAACAGCTTTGCCAGATTGTGTGTAGATGATGGGAGTGGGAACTCTGGATTGGCAATTCTAGGTGGGGCTGATCTCTCTAACAGCCGGGAGACCAGTTTCTCTAGTAGTGGTGGGAAGGAGAGCAGAGTCAGGCCTAAGCTGATTGTGGTTGTAGGGGATTCAATTATTAGGAAAGTGGATAGGGTAATCTGAAGTCCGGATCGATACAACCAAACAGTTTGCTGTCTACCTGGTGTCAGGGTTCGGCATGTGGTTGATCAGGTAGACAAATTATTGGGTGGGGCTGGGCATGACCCAACTGTCTTAGTACATATCGGTACTAATAACAAGATAAATGGTAGATGGAAGACCTTAAAGAGTGATTTCAGGGATCTAGGCTCTAAGATTAAGGAAAGGTCTTCCAATGTAATTTTTTCGGAAATTTTTCCTGTGCCACGTGCAAGTTTACGAAGACAGCGGGAGCTTAGCGAGATAAATGCGTCTCAAGTCTTGGTGTAGGATGGAAGGGTTTGGGTTCCTAGAGCACTGGGATGATTTTTCCTTGGGGTACAACCTATACAGTCGTGACGGATTGCACCTCAATGGAAGGGGGTCCACTGTGCTAGGGGAAATAATGGCCAAGAAGTTGGAGGAGTGTTTAAACTAGGCAAATGGGGGGTGGGTGAGAAAAAGAATTATGGGGAAGCTAGGGTAGATGGGGTAGTGGGATTAGTAAGGGGTCATGGGGGAGGAGTGAGGGGGGCATGCAGTTTACCAGCTAAGAAGGTTCATCTGTTACAAGGAAAACAGACTAATACAAACTTAACATATAATTCCCCTCAAAGTAATGCACATTTAAAAAGTAAAAGTAATAACCTTCACTGTATGCTGGCAAATGCACAAAGTTTGTCAGGTAAAATGGGAGACCTAGAATTAATTGCATGCTCTAAAAATTATGATATAATTGGTATCACTGAGACCTGGTGGGATGAAACATGTGACTGGACTGTGAATTTAAATGGTTACACCCTTTTTAGGAGGGACAGAGGGATTAAAAAGGGAGAGGAGTGTGTTTGTATGTAAAACCTGAATTAAATCCATGCACTAAAGAAATAACCATTGCTGGCACTGTTGAGTGTGTGGAATCCCTCTGGGTAGAGATGTCGACTGGGCAAAAACTTACAAAGAAAATTTTAATTGGTGTATGCTATAAACCACATCTATAAGTGACGAGCATGAAGCCCAGCTACTTTTACAAATAGAAGTGGCTTCAAAACTAGGTCAAGTTATTATTA
>CM044444.1:53751276-53796600 GCA_024363595.1 Xenopus borealis
ATACTAAACTCTACAGTTAGTATAGCTATGGTTTGTGTGAAAGAGTGGAGATGTGTGTGTCAGTATGCTGTGTTTTGGAGGGGTTGAACTTGATGGACTCTGTCTTTTTTCAACCCAATTTAACAATGTAACTATGTACTGTAACTATGTAACTTGATGGACTTTTTTTTTAAACCCAATTGAACTATGCAACTATGTAACTATATAATGTCTTGACCCGACTGGTAAATACCCACCATCATGTTTGAGTGTTCATGTATCCCATTTAATGTATCAGATACTTGGGATCATTAGTTATGTTTACTACCCATATAAATCCCATTTTGTGTTTGTTATAAAGTCATTTACAAGATAAAGAGAAAAAAGGTCAGGTAAAAAATCAAACACCCCCTCCCCGCAGTTATTTATGGGACTGCTATACACTGCTTGGATGTCTACTAAAAGAACAGTGAAATGTGCACAATTGGAAAAACAGATATCTAGTGATGGGCAAATCTACCCAGTTTTGCTTTGCTGAAAAATTTGCTAATTTCCATTGAAATTCGAGTCGCGCCACGTTTTTGACACATGTTGCGTCAACTTCAAGGCGTTGCGCCATTTTCGTTGCATCGTTTAAAACGTGCATCGCGTCATTTTCGTTGCATTGCGTCAAAAACGACACGCAACTTGGTTTTTTTAGCAAATTTTTGCCAGGCGAATTTTCGCTGGCATTTCGCAAATTTATTCGCCAGCGTAAAATCTCGGGAATTCGCAGCGAATTCACCCCAGGCGAATAAATTCGCCCATCACTACAGATATCACATATATACACACAATGGACAATTGTTCAGTGCCCAATGGATGCAAGGATTCCATAAACAAGATATGCACAGATGCAGTCACTTGGATTTGTGTGTTAAATGCGTCGTGACTTAACTCATTTATCTCATTTATCCCACTTAGCACAGAATATTGTGTCACAGCATCCCATCCAATTAAAGAGTTCACCATTGAAAACAATGGTGCTTTGATATGCTAATGAAAAGGTTAAATGCATTAAATGAGTTAAGATAACTTTAGATAACACAGATTCTTCAATTAGCCCACGACGCATTTAACTTACAAATCCAAGTGACTGCATCTGTATGCTCTCTCTGGCCTTTTCTCTGAGGTTTTTATTACCTTTATATGTTATGCATTTCTGATAGCTAAAGAACTAGTTCAAATATTCAATTTTTAATGAAGCTGCATCTGTGACAGATGAACAGTGTATAACTAAAGGAGGTTTGATGTGCATAAAGTTATGATGTTCCAAAGTTGAACCCTATACACTGGTTATCCGTTACCAGCAATGCAAAAAGTACCCTATAATGCCCCTGCTGTTTCCACTTTTGCAGATGGAAAAATCTGTTCATTATATCATTCTATTTAATTATACATATTCTTTACTGTCATCACCACCCTCCCTTCTGTCTCCTAAGTATCTATGCTGATGCACAAATGGACTGTCTTCTAATTACAAGATAGAACTAGTAGAATGTTTGCTGTATTTTCCCCTTTCATTTTCCAAAACTGAACTAAATTACATTGAATGAGTTCAAGCTGCCAGCTTTGTGCTGAATTTTCCCCTCCAGGGCCATTACCATTATTTAAAGGATCTGTGCACATTTACCTATATTTTATTATGGCTGCTTATGAATTTTTTAGTTCCTTAATACACTTCATAAGAGTCTTGCTTCTGTAATGAGAGCGGCAAAGGGAAAATGAACTTTCCTTTAATATAGAGAACACCTCTGTAGGGCCCTACAGTGTAAATAGATCAAATCTCCCCAGGCTTGCACTGCTTTGAAGCTCTGCAGTTCTCCATTCAATCCACTGATACGAAATCTAATCTTACTGCTGTGAATCCTTCCACTTTACCGCTGAAGCATTATATACTGTATATCATCTCACAAAAGCATTAACCCTCTCTTTTCACTCTGGTATTAAAAATCTTACTTCTGAAGTTTACTGTAAACTCTTGCCTTGAATTCACAAACAAAATACAAAATGGACACCCCTATACAATTCTATCAACAAATGGCTACCTTTTGCACCTCAATGCTGCCCTCTTTTGTACAGTTTTACTGTAACATTTGTTACTTATTAGATCACCTTGTGAATGATTTGAAATTGGCAGCATTTTCTTTCCGGCCTTTTCATGTGTGATACTCCAGTAATGAAGGTATAAAAGATATTTTATATGTCTGGCATCTTGGAAAGATTTATAGGTTTCTCTTATCCAGTACTGATTGATCCTCAAAGTTAGCCCATCGCCATTTTGGAGGGCAAGGTTTGCTTGTCAGCTAGTCAGCTGGGAGATGTCCACTGGTTTTCGCTATATCTGAAAGATGGATGTTTTGCAAAAGCATACATCTTTAGACATGTGTTTCAAAATGACCAAGGCTCATTTAGATTGTGGTTCGAATTTCATATTGTTGCAAAAAGGTTGTCACTATATTTAAATAGCTGTTTTGTTACAATCTTCTTGCATTATATACATAATTTTTATACAATCACTCTTTGCAAACTATGAGCACATCCAATGCTAATTGTTCAAATGATGCCCATGTAATTCTATATATGGCAGGTGTCTTACTTTTACTTCCTGGATAACAACTCCCTCCAACCCCAATATAGCATGTATTGAAACTCTTTCTCTCAGGTGGGAAGGAAAAGTGTTCCCACACTGACTTGTCACATGCAATTATATTGGTGCTTCAAACAGTTAACTCTTTTATATGTGCACTGCATGGGCACAGGCAGTGCATGATTTGAAGAAAATGATAGTTACTCACTCAGTATTGTAGGTGTCTAATCCCCAGAAGGTAAGGTCCTTGCAAGTGTGCTCCTTTTGGGATCTTTCTATCCCTAAATCACTTGCTGCTCTACTAACTACCCTGTCCTACATGTAACTCCTAGATTAAGCAGTTTCCAAGCTAGTCTTAAAACTACCTGGACTTTGACCTCCTTCCTCCAACTCTTCAACACCATCTGCCACACCATTAAGTGGCTCCATCAAAGAGGCTGATCCATTGGTTCCTTTACCTTTTAAAGGTGAAGGAAAGCTACTGGTGTAGTTTTTTTCCAAAAGATTAGCCACAGTAGTGGAATAAGCATCAGCATCAGAGCAGATCTCCTTGATGAACGATTGGATGCCGGCGATCTTTTGAGTAGAGATAAGTAGGCACCCGATGATACTTAAATAAGATACGTACGTTGGTCTGTCTCTTTTATATTTTTTGAGGTGCTGTGCGGGAGAGATTTGGAGCATGTGGTAGTGGAACGAAAATGATTCACCCGCTGCTGATTTCAATTATACGGGACACTCTAAACTTCGAACAGCCTTACCTAAAGGAAAGCCTCTATTGTTGGGACGATCATTGATTTATTTTAGGAAGCGCATATAGAGTCTAATTAGGTCAAGTGGAATGTTACAGATTTCTGAGGATCATAAATGTGCATCTCAAAGAAATGCGAGTATGCAAAGGGATTATAACTAGTTCAGTTATTAGAAGCATAAGGTGCTTGAATGCAGTGATAAAACTGTGATGAATGTTTTACTGTAACCTGCTCCAGAGCAATGGGGCAATCGGTGAAAGGTGTGTAACCGAGCGAGCGTTCATGATGTAAATAAGCTAGAGGAAAGCCAGCCTTGACCATGAAGAAAATGTCAGGTGGAATGTGAAGCAAGTCATAAAAGCTGAAATCTAATAAGGCACAGAGGAATGATTAGAAGAAAAATATTTTTAAGCAGTTCAGGACAGAGATGGCAGCCAGGAGGATTTCTAGCACACAGCTCATTTCTACAGTTTATTTATATGTGTTTTGCATACTGAAATATGTCTTTTCTTGAGCTTTGTGTAATATGTGACAGGCAGTTAGCAGACTGATATGTCACAAATGCAGTCCAATGTTGTTACCATCATCATGTATTAAAGTGCATCTCATTGGGTCTGCCACACATCATTGTATAATTAAAGTGAAACTGACACTGAAAAATGAAATTTAACATATGAATGTACATTAATTGTTACCTATAGGTCATGTTGATCATTTTTTGCTGAGAGGTTTGTTTTTGTATAAAACTGTTAAAACTGAGTCTAAGCCTGACTCTCTGACACCCTGACACTCTTACTTTGCCAACCTAACAGTCCCATCTCAGCCTGTTAGTTACAGTTTGTAATGATAACAGATGCCGGGTGCACAAATATGGCAGCCCCCTCATACAGGAACATGGGGGATCAGACAGGTAATGTAAAAGCATCATGCAAATACTTTATGGCAAAGTTAGAAGTAGCTTTTAAAGCCAATATTATAATAGAGGTAAAAAAGAGTTTGACTTCAGGTGTCAGAATCTCTTTAAGGGCAGCAGAAATACATGAGCGATTTGATACGATTTTTAGCCATTAGGGCTAATATATAAACATTGGGTAAATTTGCATCTGGGCAGTTACCCAGGACACCACTATATGACTGTTTTAAGGGTAGACCAAATGCAGGTTACAAATAGAATGAGTCGAACACATCAAATTATAATTGGTTTGAATGAAAAGAATTACCCGGTCCGACGCTGCTTACTTTCCACGCATATCACTTGGGATCTAGTAGTTATTACCTGTGGCTTTTCATTCAGTCCAATTAGAAGTTTGACACCTGTGTCTCCGTCCAATTTGTCACTTGTGTTTTGAAGCCATGGTGTTAATAGACATGAAAGTCTATTACTCTTTTTGATCTGTATATGACAGTAAATGCCACTGTGAAAAGTGTAAGGCCTTTGGGGCCTTCTAGTGTGTCAAGATTACAACATTGCCATTGTTAAACTACGTAAATTAGACTTAAATAGGAAATGTTGTGGGATGTTATCAAGTTGACAAATTGCATCCTTGCATTGAATACATATTAAAAAATAATGGAAGATTTTAGGACAGGGCCATATGTAGGATTCAAAGATCTGCCAAAATATCCTTCCAACCCAGCCCCTAGAGCAGCTTTATTTGAAAGGGTCAACAAAAGTCTAGTGCAAGCAGGGCACTCAGAATGCTCAGAATCCCAGATTTGTTGCAGTTACAAGAAAGCATTGTGCCTGACACATTCCAGCTGATGATTCAATATTAAGGAAATGTTGGCTTATTTCCTGAAGTATTTGTAGTATATTATCAGTTTCAGTATTGCCCATAGAAGTGTAGTGAATGTCATAACTTTATTTTTTTCATAAGATAATTTTAAAGGGGACCGTCACCCCAAAAAATATTCAAAATCATAATTTATCACATTAGTCAAGCCTAATGAACTTTAATTACACTATGTAAATTATTTGTATCTTGTTTCCTTTAGTCTGGGCATTCATAATTATAGCAAACAGGCAGGAGCCATTTTGTGGACACTGTTATTAAAGCAAGCCTTGCATCATTTCAAAATCTTGTTTGAGCACCAGAATGGGGGACCCAATGTCCATCCCCATGCCCTGGCTACACAATTAAATGGTTAAAAGAACAGGATGAATGTGTCGAGAGCAGTGACATCAAGGAAGTGCTGAATGGAAAGTGAAAGCAATTGTCTGCTCCGCCTCTATGCCTATTGACTGCTGAGATTTTTAAATTAGCTTAAACCAGCTATGAATGTTTTAATAAAAAATTGAAATTGTATTTCATCTTTAATTTGAAAAGGACTTTTATTATACAGATTTTTGGGTCTGGGTGACAGGTACACTTAAAGAACTGCTGCCCATGATCTTTGTTCTGTCCATGTATTAGTTATAAGTAAACCTGGAAAAGCATTAGTGCTTATTTAGACAGCCCCTTAGTAATATGTCTTAGCTTTACCCTCATCCCATAACCTTATTCCACAGAGACAAGTAAATGGAAAGCTTTTTTGAAACAGAAACAGTGAAAGAAATGGAGCTTCAGTGTACAGCAAATGCTTGTGTTAAAGATTATAAATAATGCAGTACTGTCTGGAACATTCCTTTGTACAACATAAACACTATTCTGTCCACTGCTTCATCAATCACTTGCAAAACCTTTATTTGTGACAGACGTCTTTCCAGGCCTATGCTTACCTGTCTGTTAGGGAATCTGTCACATTCTCATCTCCGACTTCTGTCTGCTTCAAAAATTCTGTTAGATTAGAAATAAATAAATATTTGTCAGTGTGAAATTCCTTCCTCAATATATATAGTCTTAATTGCGTATCGTGTCACCTGCCTGCTATCATCTTTTATACACAGTATAATGTTGCTATTTGTATACTATAATGAGTGGTTTATTATTTTTAAGTGTTGTACAGTGCTACCTCATAATGTACTAAAATAGCCATATAAAGCCACAGCAACAAAAAAAAATGTTGATGCTGTGAGAAGAATCATGAAAACCATTGCTTGTACAGGTAAGGAACCTGCTGTCCAGAATGCTCGGGAACTGGGGTTTTCTGGATAATTGGTCTTTCTATAATTTGGATCTCCATACCGTAAGCTAGAAAATCATGTAAACATTAAATAAACACAGTAGACTGGGTTTGCTTCCAATAAGGGTTAATCATATCTTAGTTCGGATCAAGTACAAAGCATAGTTTAATTTATACAGAGAAAAAGAAAATAATTTTTAAAATTTTGGATTATTTTGATGAAATTGATTCTATGGGACACAGCCCATAGGAAACAATAATTCACTTTAGAAAGGGATCTCTAACACACAAAAAACTGAAAATTTCAGGCTACATACTTGACAATGACAGTTTCTACATATGAAGCTGCTTTCTCATTGAGAGACAGGATTCTTATCTTAAAGGAGCAAAAGCCTTTTTTTTTCCCAGAAATGAAATTGGCTTACAGAGTCTAAATTTAAATCCATAAAACATAATTTAAATGTTAAGATTGATCTGCCAATTTCAAATTATATACTATGACCTTATCCCAATCCATTAATTCTGATTCTGTGTTTGTTCATCTGTGACATGTGATTGATATCGCTGTCACTCTCTTCTTATTCCTACTGCCCTTAGGTTGATCCTCTACGATTTGCACATGTTGCTGCTGGCTCGCCCATTTGTCAATGTATTTCCATCAGCCTTTACTAAATGAGTGGCTAATCTGTTTTTCTGTCCTTGTTCACTTTTGTCTAAAGGTTAGTGAACCTTCAAGCAGTGACTGTCAAACATACACAGGTGACCCATTCAGTTTTAGAGGCTATGGCATTGTATTTGCCAGATATACATTAAAAAATGGTAATGCACTTTGGACTGATAGAGGAAGGAGGGGAATTAACCCCTTCTGGCCCCCGACATGAACACTAGGGAATTCAAGTATTATAATAAATTGGCACATACAAGAATAGTATCCCTGCAATAATCTAGCATCCTAGTGCATTGGCTTCTGGTTTTTATTATGCTTTATTAGATCTCAGAGGCATAGACTGATAGATGATCATTACTCGTTACATGTTGCTTTCATTGTAAAGATTATTCTTCCATATAAAGAACATCACTGTTTTTCAGATGATTATTCACAATATTACCTGGTCTTGGTGTGTGTGTCAACCATATGCATTATGGCAGGGGTGCTGAATGACTAACTGTGAATGCTAGGAATTTCGACATCAGCAGGAAATAAGTGCATTATTGCAGAAAATAATGAGGAACCTACACTACACCTACTGGCCCTCCTTTCCCTGGTGTAGTATCTGCATCTGAAATACAAGTTTGTTTTATTTGCTTATGATTGCCTCTGCAGCTGAATGCTGTTCAAATTAATGTAAGGTTTTTTTGTACTACTTCGATTTAGCTTTGTGTTCTTCCTAAATATATTGTTGAATAATTGCATTCAAATGGAAAATGGTAGGGTATGCCATCTATTGGAACCTGTTTATTAGCCTTTAGAGTCGACTCCTTTAGGCAGCACTTTTACAAAGATTGTACATAATTAGTTTGTATGAAGCAGACTGAAAAAAAACATTCCTATGCCATTCACACAACCTGCTTATATTTTTGGAGTGTTGGAGGAAACCAGGATACCTACGGAGACAGCATCTCCCCACCGGGGATTGCCGCTTAGGACTACCACATACTGTATTCCCTGGGCCCTCCTCCCCAGGCTTGGAGTCCTACTCATGGCACCACAAATACATCTTCCACCACAACACGTACCTGTTTCCTTGGGGAGACAATTGGGCAGAGGTAAGGGAGAGCAACTGAGCAGCAAACGAGTAGGTCCTGGTCATTGGGACCTACTTAGTTTTCCCCGGTGTCCTACTAGCACGGTCCAACCTGCAAGAAGACAAATAAAGACTTAGGGAGAATATATAGGGTGTAAACACATCAGGACCACAGCTTTGGAAGTTGCCATCTGCTGAAATCACCATGAACTATATTTTAAATGATCTTATATTTGGATATTTATTTTAAATATGAAGCAAGAGTTCACAAACAATTGGTTTCATATTAGCTCTAAGGTATTGTATAATATACAAATGTACACAGACCCAAGACTGGCTGGCTAGGCATCCTTGGCAACATGGCTGGAACCCTTGGTCTACCACCAGAGAGATGAGACAGCATCAGTGAGCAGTGAGGAGCAGGCAGTGCTGAATGGACTCAATGGCATGGATATGCCTAGCAGTCCACCAATGTGTTGACCTAGGTACATACCTCTTCTGTATGCCCCTAGTTCCAGCCTGAATCCACTTATCCAATTATATCTAAAGTATACCGTATGCCAAAGTCGTTGCTATTTTATTACACTTCTATGTTGTGCTGTTTCTCTTAAAGGAACAGTTCAGTGTAAAAATAAAAACTGGTAAATAGATAGAATGTGCTAAATAAAAAATGTTTCTAATATAGTTAGTTAGTCAAAAATGTAATGTATGAAGGCTGGAGTGACTGGATAGTTAACAGAACAGAATACAAATTCCTGCTTTTCAGCTCTGAGATAGTCAGCGACATGAAGGGGGGGGCCACAGGGAACATAACTGTTCAGTGAGTTTGCAATTGATCTTCAGCATTCAGCTCAGATTCAAAAGCAACAGTTATGACCCATGTGCCCCCCCTTCAAGTTATTGATTGGTTACTGACTGGTAACCAATCAGTGGAAACCAAGAGCTATGCAAAGCAAGTAGTGTTCTGGCTATTATGTTACACATCCAGTCACTCCAGCCTTTCTACATAACATTTTTGGCTAACTAACTATATTAGAAATATTTTTTAATTTGCACTGCCTATTTTTACACTGAACAATTCCTTTAAAGAGATCTATTTTTAATCTTTATATAAGAATTCTAAAAATAACCACAATTTGTTACAAATTCATGCTGCTTCAAAAAACCTTGCCCTTTAAACGGTCAAAGTGAATTTTCGAATAAAATTTAAATTTTTTAAATTCTAATTTAGAAGTAATTTAGGACTACTTTGACTATGGAATAGCCCAAAATTCGATTAGAATTGAAAAAAATTGAAAATTCGAATTCTGAAGTACAGTCCCTTTAAAGAATTTAATACGGTATTATGCATGTGGTACTTATAATTATGTATTGCAAACGCTCTCCTGAAATGCCTTGAGTAAGGAAGTAAAAAATGTGTTGTATACATTGGATGTCTATTTTAATTCTAACATGTGGATCTTGGAAACCCCCCAGACCCTTTACTTTCTGTATCCCCCCATCTTCTTTTGTATTATGATATAAGACAAAATAAAGAATTTATAAAAAAAAAAAGAATTTAAAATCGACCATTTGCCACCATAAACCTACCAAATTGCCATTATAGCCTATGGGGGACCTCCCAAAGCCTTTACAGGCAATTTGGCAAGGTTTTTTCAAATGCAAATTTTTTAAAGTGAAAAGGGTTGAATCGTTCGATTAGAATTCAATCGAAAACGGTAATTTTTGGTCATTTTGATTTTTTTTATAATCAAAATTGGACCCTTAGTAAATCTGCCCCTTAATGTCAAGTACACCTTAGAGCTAACACTGCATGGTGCATTTTGTTTCAATATATGGGGCATAGTTACTTTCAAATTTTTGTTTCTTATCCATACTTTGCGCCACTACATCAGACATTATTTTGTGACGACTATGCGTATTAATCAAAATGCTAATTTCTCAGCAAATGAACGTCAGTATACTTTCGCCTGTGAAAATTAATCAACACAAAAGTTTCTCTAGTGAATTTTCTCTAGCGTTACTTTCTTCCTAACAAAACTTTAACATACTTACACTTACATCAATTTAAATATGGCGACTACATAAAAGTCATATGTTGAAATTGCCAAAAATGGCACTTATTATTAAAAATGTCCAATGAAGCAAAATAAATCATGTCCTAGACATGAGCCTACCCTAAACAAATGTGGCATGCACGTCATATGATTAAAAAAGTGTAAATAACCTATATTTAACAGTTACAATTTGTAAACATAATCCCACATAATATATAAAAAAGCCAATGTTTTCTCAACCTTTTATTAATTTTTGCAGTGTCCTTTTGTTAATAAGTCAAATTTGTAAGGACAAATGTGTGGATTAACGATTTTTCGCCTGGATGGAAATTTGCCTAGCAAAACAGAGTGAAACGTGTTCATGCATTCAGCTTTTTCACTAGCAAATTGTCTTAGTTGTCTTTTTATAAATATACAGAGTTTTTGGGATTTTTTGCCGAAAAAACTAAATTCACCTGTTATTAAATGTGTCCCTATATATAGGCCTGGCTTCAGGTAGCAGCTTGCAAAAGCAATTAATTAGAATATATGGATTGTAGTGTAAGCATTATCTTTTTTCACATCATCATTAAAATCCTGTTGTGACATCACTGTGAACAGATGTAAAAATGGAAAATAATATTGTTCAATACAATGAGCCAAGTATACAATGCAAAGGCAATTATTAATAACTCAAATGAGAAAAAAATGTCTCTAGCCTGTGTGCTTGACAATGTAGCATTTTGGAATGGAATTCCCTTTCTTGAGGTCAGGCATTGTTCAAACAAGGTCCTTGCACACAGTAGGTAAGATTTATATTGACACACTGTCATATTTATTTGGTGGAATGAAGTACAAAACAACATAGCAAACAGAAACAGCATCATTCTGGTTACTAATAAATATTTCTTGTAACTAGCAGCTGAGACCACGTCCCTTCAGCAAACACAGCAAAGTTTTTATAGAGACCTTAAAGTGATACTGACACTAAAAAATGAAATTTAACATATGAATGTACATTAATTGTTACCTATAGGTCATGTTGATCATTTTTTGCTGAGAGGTTTGTTTTTGTATAAAACTGTTAGCTGAAACTTCTAAGCCTGACTCTCTGACACCCTGACACTCTTACTTTGCCAACCTAACAGTCCCATCTCAGTCTGTTAGTTACAGTTTGTAATGATAACAGATGCCGGGTGCACAAATATGGCAGCCCCCTCATACAGGAACATGGGGGATCAGACAGGTAATGCAAAAGCATCATACAAATACCTTATGGCAAAGTTAGAAGTAGCTTTCAAAGCCAGCTATTATAATAGAGGTAAAAAAGAGTTTGACTTCAGGTGTCAGAATCTCTTTAATGTCTGTTTCCTTTTCTCTGCATTATGCATCCTTACAGAGAAAGATCAATGAAAAATAGCAACCACTAGGGCATGTGCATTTGATAGTATGGGATCTGTTATGGGACCTAGGACATTCTGGATAATGGATCTTTGCGTAATTTGGACCTATATACCTTGTCTACTAGAAAATCATGTACACATTAAATAAACCCAATAGGCTAGTACTTTTCCATAAGGATACATATATTTCAGTTGGTTCATGTACAAGGTACTGTGTTATTAAAGAGAAAAAGAAAATAGTTCATACAAATTTGGATCATCTGGATAAAATGGAGTTTGTGAGAGACAGCCTTTCTGTAATTTGGATAAAAGGTGTTTCTCAAGTTTCTAGCAGTTTCAGTCCTAAAAGTACCAGTAAGGGTTTGCTATTCAAAATCCCATGTGCCATATACCTTAAACACCAGTAAAGTTTTAACTCTTGAATGTTTCTCCTTGCCTCTCAAAGGTATTGTGTGGCAATCACAAATCAGGTCCATCACCTTATTTATTCTAATTGGTATAAACTGTCTAGTTAATGAACAGATAGAGGTTTGAATAAATGTCATGGTGTATATACTGTACTGCATTTACGTGATCTCTTGGTCTTTCCACTTGCTCTAAGGCTACATCTCAAAGCAGACAGAATAGCAGAAAGTATTTAATAGTCACACAATTACTTTTACATTTTCATAAATCTGCAAACATTTATGTAAAACATATAAGCCTACTTGAAGACTGTCTTCGTCCGGATGTCTGCGTCCGTTTTTATTTACACTGCAGAATTTTTGGCAGGAAAATTTTCACAGGTGTTTTGCTAATTTATTTGCTGGTGGGGAATCGCTGGAATTTGCTGCAAATTCGCCCATCACTATTCAGCAATTTTGGTTATATTTTCTTTTGAACTAGTAAAAAGACTGATGATTGTGAAAGTTTTTCACATTCTAGTAACAAACACTTAGGGGCAGATTTACTAAGGGACAAATTTTCTAAATGGAAAAACTTCAAAATTCGACCCTTGCAGCTTTTTAAAGGGCTTTTTTTGATCGAAAATTGACCTTTTTTGATCGAATACATCCAATTTCGATTGAATAAAAAACGTTTGAATAATTCAATTGCATTCGATTCGATTTTGCTCAAAATCCTTCAAATTCTTTGAACTTAGTAAAATTTTCAGGACAGGTTCTATGAGGTCCCCCATAGGCTAAAATGGCATTTCGGCAGCTTTACAGTCGAATACTCAAATTTTTTCAATTCAAATCTAATTTTGGGCTATTCAAAGTCCAAAATTACGTTGAAATTTGAATTCTTTGAATTAGAACTTTCTTCAAATTTTCACTTAGTAAATGTGCCCCTTGGGGTTAAGTGATATTTAATTCACAAAACACAATATTCCCTTCCTTGTCAACAATATTTATCAACCCTGTGTGGCAGATGTTGATAGGGGAGATTCCCAACAAAACGGCCAAATTCAAAGCTAAAAAGGAAAATTGTCATTGGAAGACCTGTTTTTTTCAAAATGCATCAGTTAATAGTGCTGATCCAGCAGAATTCTGCACTGAAATCCATTTCTCGACAGAGCAAATAGATTTTTTTATATTCAATTTTGAAATCTGACATGGGGCTAGACATTTGTCAATTGAAAAATACTTTGATTTCGATATTCGAAGTCGAAGTATTTCAATTCGATGATCGAATTTTGAAGTATTTTCCACTTTGAAATTCGAGCCTTATTAAATCAGCCCTGTAGATTGGAATCTGTACACCCAAGAACATATCACCCTTTAAAGTGGCAGTAACACCAAATTTGAACAGTGTATTAAAGGAGTTGTTCACCTTTGAGTTAACTTTTAGTATAATGTAGAGAGTGATATTCTGAGACAATTTGCAATTGGTTTTAATTTTTTATTGTTTGTGGTTTTTGAGTTATTGAGCTTTTTATTCAGCAGCTCTCTAGTTTGCAGTGTCAGCAATTTGGTTTATAGTACATATTACCCTAGCAACCCTACATTGATTTGAATAAGAGACTGGAATATGAATAGGAGAGGGACTGAATGGAAAAAGTAATAAAAAGTAGCAATAACAAAAAATTGTAGCCTTACAGAGCATTTGTTTTTAGATGGTGTCAGTGACCCCCAGTTGAAAGCTGCAAAGAAACAGGAGAAAATTGCAAATCATTAAAAAACTATGAAAAAATAAATAATGAAGACCAGTTGAAAGGTTTCCTAGAATTGGTCCTTCTACAATATACTAAAAGTTAACTTGAAGGTGAATTACCCCTTTAAGGTAATGAAATATATATAATTTACTGATTGCTGCATTTTTATAACTGATGTTTTTGCTGCAGAAATTCTACTATAGTTTATACATAGAAGCTGCTGTGTAGTCATGGTGGTCTCCATTCTAAGCTGGTGTGATGTTTATACAAATGGCCTATGGGTGTCACTGTGGATACACAGGACTTTCTGTACAGCTTGAAAGTGAAAGTAAGAGTTTCTGCTGTTATGTAATGGCTGCACGAACCTGCTAATAAAGCACTTATACTCTCCTCATCCTCGGCTACCAAACACAACAGCTGGAAAAGTAGAAAATACACAGGATACACAACAGAAAACAGTTAAACTCTGTAATATACAATGGGGTCCTCCAGAATTTATCTGTTATCTACTGTGTGTCCTAATGTGTGTCCTGTACTTGAATGGTTGCCCCCATAGCTACATAGCAGCTTGTTTATATAAATTATATTAGAGTTTCTGAAGCAAACACACCAGTTTTACCAGTGCAGGGCAACAGTATATTATATTGTATTTTTTTTTAAACACTTAAATTTTTTGGCATTACTGTTCCATTAACATGCACCAGCAAAAAGATGAAGCTTCCATGCTTCAAAAACTAGACCTTCATGTTACTGTATAAACATACTGTATCCTTTATTTTATAAAAGCATTTGAAACACATTTGTTGCTTTTCTTTTGACCACAGCAAGATATTTCTGGTTACTATATTATTATATACAGAAATCATTCTTTAGTAATAATAGTCCTGCAGAGATATTATGTTTGAACATATGGGAATAGATGCACTGTTATACCACAAACTCACGCTATATACGCAACACATGTTATGTGATACTCTGGTCTCAAAAGGTCATTAAAAAATGTAAAACATTTAGTTGTTGATGCAGTACAAAATCTACCATCTTTTTTTATACCCCAGAGGCTCCCGTGCATTTATAATATGAATCATATTTATGCAGTCCGTTTAATACACTACCAAGCTTGTACAGAGAACTACACTGTTCCATCTATGAGTATTTTTCATGTTCCCCTGAATGATTAACATAACCTTAATGAATGGACTTTAGCTTTCAGCACGTGACAAATCAGGGGGAGCGAAAGACACTGGGCCAGAGTGATTAAACCAGCAGCTAGCAGGGCTAGGCAACTTGATGAATGCTTCATGTAATGCCAGGAGCGTCTCTATCACTTGGCTGTATTGGAGACATCCATCTTACATCACAGTGAGCTCTGCTAATGGCAGCTGTAAGGTCCCCCCCAGCTGTTTTAACCATGAACCTCTGTGAAGGGGGTTGTTACAGCTCAGGAATCAATTTCCCAGAAACATAACACAATATCTGCCTGCCTTTGTCTATTACATAGCAGCCGGAGCAAAATAATGTTGGGGATCAGCAGCCTCCTGCAATATGTTAACTAGATTTACTTTCTCTACTGACAGTAGCTTTTATACATCGCACTAGTTTCAGCTCTTTCAGAAGTTTTTCAAGGCTTCTGCTTTGATATGTTGTTGTATTTGGTCTTTCAGACACATACAGTGATGAGTAATACTATGAAATATATGGATGTAATCATTGGGAATGAAATACAATTAACAGAAAACAGTCAGCTGAAATATTTCAAAAGGGCAAGACACACTAGGTTTTTAGAGAAAAGGAAGATTATAGTGTAAATAATATCACAGGGACAGTGTCAGTCTGACGGGTGCCCTCCCAACAACACCAAACTCCTTCCCTTAAGATGACATACCAGACCACATGAGATATTTTGAGTGAAAAGGCCACAAATTGTGTTTTAACAAATTCACATAAATAGATAATGGCCAACTTATATCAACATAATTTAAGTGTAGAGCATTTATAGAATATTTAACCATTAACTTATAACCTTCTGCTGAAGGCTGCAAACAATTTTTCCCAAAAATGAGGGGCCTGAATGCTGTCCCTCCTAGAAGTGGCTTTCCTAAGTAACTCATACCCTTCCAGGACTCTTCCATTACTTTGGCCACAAGCCAAACACCTGCCTTATACTTGATAACATGATCACCAGCTCCACACCCAGGTTAGATGTTACACTAAAATCACCATTAGGGGTGCTCTGTCAATGAGGCAACTTGAAAAACTTGCCTCAGGTGGCAGCACCAAATCAGTTACCAGGGGCAGCAAAAAAAGACACTCCTGGTACCTTTAAGAGCTGAAATTCTTTCCACATTAGAGCTGCAGCGTCCACCCTGGACAGGTAAGTGGGTGAGGGGCGGCAGGCCTTAGGTGAGGTCCTTATCAAAATATAACCATCATATAAAAATATGTGCTGCATTCCAATTGTTACCCAGCTGTTTCTACTAAACACTTATTTTCTCCTTTGCTGAAGCCACAGCTCCATTAAATATTTCCCATAAGGAAACAACTACATCTAGAGTATTTTGTGGTAAGCTGCTTAAAAGACAAAGTTATTTGAGAAGACAGTGTTTCATTTGTTTCATTGCCTTTATTAATAATAATGTGTGATGCTTTATTTGTAAAAAAACTTTGTTTGATATTGCATGGAGAATGAAAACTGTATAAAAAAATTTATGCAGAGCAAGAGGATTCTGTGAACTCTAAAAATGAGGCTCTAAAATTCTACTGGTTATGTTGTAAAAATATGAACACTCACCCTGATTGTTATTTGGCAAGCAGGGTGAGACCAACAACTATTCAATCCCTACTTTATGCCAGAACATGCTTGTCAGTCTAATCTGCCAAAAAATGAAATCAGCTATTGCTAATGCTGCATTTATTTAGTGACATTTATTATTAATTTGATAATGACAGTTGATCAAAGTCTAAAGATCATGCTTGTGTCCAGGCCATAGAAGAAAACCATGAGCAGTCAGATAAATATGAGTATGACTTATCAATGCTGGTGCTCCATCTGTGATGTCTTCTTGAAATAAGTGAAAAAGCACATCCAGACCCTTTGAGATTCAGGAGTCTGTGTCTGATTTCGGCATTAGTTACTTTTTTGTCTACAAAACATAGCATAAAAGATATGCTGTCACAAGCAGACTCCATATTGCTTAATTAAAAATGATAGTTTGCACAACACATATTGTTACAGCAAAGAAGAGTAAAGCTCTACTTCTTGATGACAGAGCTGGAGAAAAAATGAGAGAGAGATGTGTATTTTTTCAATAGAGGTCAGAGAGAAAACAGTAATGTATCACTGATGAATAACAAGAAAAGCTCTTATATCAGCAAATCTTAGCAACATGAAGAATGAAAGATGTGTGTCTTAGAGCAAGATAAGAAAAAGATTAATAATTTCAGGAACACCCAAGAAATTGAAACCAGTGGAGAAAAAAGGGATGGGGTTAGGGGACAATAAAAGGTAAAGGTAGAAGATAAATTGCTGTGTCTCTACAAATGATTAGAAAGTGACTGATATATGTTTCTGATAAAAACAAGACCATAAGCAATATGTAGAGAGATCTCTCCAAATCCATTCTTCAAGTAGGAGCTGTATTAGATATTTTGGAAAAGCAGCTGCAGATTTGTCATGTCCGACTGTTAGGAGTACAGAAATGCTGGATAACTAAAAACAAAAATCAAAAGTGGCCATTTGTTATTAATAAGGTCTCCAAATCAGGCGGCTTCCAAAGAACTGACAAATAACCATTCTCAGTTAATGGGTTTTCTAATTTGTCATTTATATGAGAACTGGACAGACCATGACAAATCATGGTTGTTGGTTGTTTCTAAGATGCCAAATATATTGGAGTTTACTTTGTATAGGTATCATAGAGCTGTCAACTTTCTCTGTCTCACTGTCATGGGGGATGTACGGCATGCGCAACATAATTGGAAGTGCCATCATGGGAAGTGATGTCACTTGCAAGCCTAGAACCTCTCCTGAAGCTGCAGAAATATCTTTGTTGACATCATTGTAGCAGTCTGCGCATGCACACATCAAATATTTGCCTGTAATCTTGAAAAATCTTCAGAAATTAGGAGAATAAGTGAAAGTGACAGGAGACTTGGGGGGGGGACATAATGCAAAAGCAGATAACTCCTGTTAATATAGGGGAGTTGACATATCTTGTATCATGGGTCAATGAAGAAAAAAAGATGAGAAAGGCAGGAAGTAATAAAAATTGTACAGATTACAAATTTGCAAATTTTTACTAACTAATTTTGACGCATTAGCACATGGCATTTTTAAGACCTTGAGACTTGTGTTTTATTTGAAACGTACTGTACTCAAAATTCTATGTTTTTCTGTTGGCTGATGGTTTGCCAAATCATTTAAGCAAAGAAAAAGTGTGAGCGCATGGGAAGTATTGTTTGTGCAGAGAATTGTTTTAAATGTGCATATTTTTTCCATTTGCAATTTTTATTATATATAGCCTGAAGTCACTGAAAAATATAAGCTTTAATCTTTCACAGTAAAATATTTGGCTCCTGGGAACACTGCATATGTGAGTTCCTGGCATGCAGTTGTATTTGTTAAAGGATGTAAAGACATGTTTGCAAATGTTGTGTAAGAAGAACATTTTAATATATTCAGACAGAATTAATGTCTTTTTGGTATAAACAACAGTCCATCTTATTTATGTTAGGAAATAATGATATACACCCATACATGTATCTCTTCACGCAGAATCAATAGACGCCGTTTAGCCTGTCTCCCTAAGCAGGTCGGTTTCTCTGTTCCTCTATCAAAAACTAATTTTCATTTACTACACTGTTGCTGAAGATGTCATCAACTGATTCAACATTAATCTGTTTTCATAATCTTTCAATAGCACAGTGTAATTTTAATTGATACATGCATTTTAATTACGTAATGGTTTTCTGAATCTGCTTGTTCAGATCAAATAGGATATGTATGTATAAGTAGTGTTATTCTGAGATTATTTTAGAAAACTGCACCTGCCTGGGGTTCTTCTCAGCAAACACCACAGATAAATTCTCTTTTTTTTCCCCATAACCCAACCTTGAAAGTCCACACTCATAATTTGTCTTCCATCTCACTAACCAGTTTAGTTGCACTTCTCTGCACTCTCTCTAGCTCATTTATATCCCTCTTAAGGGCTGGAGCCGAACTGCACTACATACTCCAGGTGAGGCCTTACCAGGGGCCTATAAAGAGGCTAAATACTGAATTACTGTATGTTTTCACCCCTTGAGTTTATGCCCTTTTTTATGCAAGACAATACATTATTTGCTTTAGTGGACACAGAGTGACACTGCCCAGAATTAGACAACTTGTTATCCACAAAAAACCCTAGAACCTTCTCAGTTAAGTGTGCTAACAACACACTGCCATTTAGTGTATTACTTGCTTTTATGATATTTTTTTGCAAAAGTGCCTAAACTTGCATTCATCAACATTGAACCTCATTTTCCATTTTGATGCCCAGCTTTCCAGCTTAGTAAAATCACTCTGCAAAGAGGCAGCATCCTGCATGAAACCTATAGTTCTGCAAAATTTAGAATTATCAGAAAAAATAGAAACAGTACTTTCAATGCCCACCTCTAGGTCATTAATAAACAAGTTGAAAACGAAAGGACCAAGTACAGAGCCCTCCAGTACTCCACTAACAAACACTGATTCAATTAGAAAATGTTTGTTTACCACCACCCTTTGTAATCCATCTTTTAGCCAGTTCTCTATCCAAGTACAAATACTATGTTCCAGGCCAACATTCCTTAATTTAACTAGTAACCTTCACTGTGGCACTGTATCAAATACTTTAGTAAAGTTTAAGTAGATCACATCCACTGCCTTCCCAGAATCTAAGTCCCTGCTCACCTTCTCATAAAAAGAAATTAAATTAGCTTGGCAAGATCTATTATGCATAAAATCATGCTGTCACCAATTCAAATTATTATGAATTGCAATGAACTCCTCTTCGAAAAGCTTCCCTATCACTGATGTCAGACTAAACAGCCTATAATTGTGAGGCTGAGAATGGGATCTCTTTTTGAATACTGACACCACATTAGAATAAGCGAGTATCTCAGCACCGTACCAGACCTCAGCAGGACTGGACTGGGATTCAAAACAGGCCCTGCCATTCCTGCTACAAAGAGGCCCAAACCGGCCACACCAGCCCAAAGTGGTTTGGGAATCACAGAGCTAAGATCTCTAAGTACCCTGGGATGAATACCATCCAGTCCCAGATCTTTGTTTAACATAACATGTTCTTGTCTCTTTTGAATTTCTTCATACATGAACCATGCAACATTAGTTCCTCATTGGTGAAAAAAATATGAAAAATACAACTTTCTGCTTTTTCTGTTCTCATCAACCAGCTGATCCCCCTCTGATATTAAGTGTCCCACCCCTTCCTGCTTCATGTTTTACTGTTTAAATATTTAAAAAATATTTTTCGTTTCCTTTTACTGCTTGCAGCAATACTGTTTTCCAGAGCAATTTTAGCTTTTCTGTTTTGAATGATTTATTGGCCTCCTTGTAACTAACAAATGTTTCAGCTGTCCCAGCTAACTTGAAAGCCTTTAAAGCACATCTTTTCTTACCAACTTCAACATCAACACTTTGATTGACCCACAATGGTTTTGTTTTGCAATGACATCCCCTGACATGTCCTGACATATATTTAATAAGCAGCATTTTAAAATCATCCCATTTTTGTTCTTTGTTTATCCCTGTGAAAAGCATTTCCCACTTAATATGTTGCAGAGATACCCTTATGCTGTCAAAGGTATTCAGGAATCAGGTACTCAGTTACAAGGTATTCATGAATCAGGAACTCAGGAACAAAGTATTCAGGAATCAAATACTCAGGAACAAAGTACTCAGAAATCAGGTTGACAGGTCATACAGGGGTACAGGAACAAACACCATAAATCAATGACTCAGCCCTGAGCAAGGCTTTATAAAGGGGAGGTGATGGGGAATGGGAAACACATGAGGGTAACGAGGTGGGAGGAGACATACTGGGAACAGGCAGAGTCAGAAACATCAATAAAGAGGTCAGGACCAGCCCCAAGAACCTCCAGTGGCTCACAAAGTGCAAGTGTCAAGAACCACACACACAGTAGCTAGGCTTTATCTTGTCACTTATACAAGTTGTTTTTTTAGAATACACCAATGATCCTTTCCTTTGTAACCTTTTGCCCAGTGGAATATGCCCCTCCCCGGTACCATCAATGAATATTTTTTTAGCGCATGGCCTTAATGCAGGCTTTACATACAAACACACTCCTCCACCATTTTTGATCCATCTGCCCCTCCTAAAAAGGGTGCAACCATTTAAATGTTCATCCCACCAGGTCTCAATGATACCAGTTGTATCAACATTTTTAGAGCATGCAATTAACTCTAGCTCTCGCATTTTAACTGACAAACTCCGGATGACAGATTACCCTATCCACTTTCCTAATAATTGAATCTGTTCTCCTCCCCACCACTACTAGAGAAACTGGTCTTCTGGCTATTAGAGAGATCAGTCCCATCTACAACTGCCAATCGAGATTTCACACTCCTATCTGCTTCACACAATCTGTCAAATCTGTTGGGATGTATAAACCATGGAGATTTTCCTTTTGCCCACAATAGATTGTCACCCAGCTAACTGCCTCATCACCCAACTGCTGTTCTGTTCCTCCCAAAATATCTGACCCCACTAGGTCCTTCTCAGTGAGCAAGATCCTCCTCTCAAGATTGTCAATCAACTGCAGTGTTGGAACTCTTGGAACTCCAAATCTGCATACATATGACAGACTATGCACTGGGTCAGACCTTCAATCTTGCTAGCACTTATTATCCCAGTTACAGATAAAAAAAAACAGGAATAAAAAATGAGGGTTTAGAACAAACATTTGATCTAGATTGAACCTCCTTTATTTGAAAAATCCTGTGTGTGCAACTCCATTTACAGAGGCCCCACTTAAAGAGCAAACACTTGAGAGCGGCGAACCACTAGAGTAATCAACTACAAAGTAAAACAGTTTGTGGCAAACTTGCTGTAAGCACAATAACGCACCAAACTTTGCTATTTAGCACCCAAGACAGAAAAAAAAAAAAAATATATATATATATATATATATATATATATATATATTAAACAGTACTTTAATTTACAACCCTTACTTTAAAATAACATTTAATAAATACTTGCCATTTTGTGTTGATTTCTCCAGCAGCCTGTTAGTAAGCTTATGATATTGGATTTATAATGTATATAATGGATTCATATAATAGATTCGTGGTAATTCTAGAGACTGAGAGCTACATAAAAAAGCAAGTGGTCGAAAGCGTAAATTATCTGAACATGGAGCACTTATGCTGCTAATATACAGGTGAAAAAATAGTGATATTTGTTATTGACAAATAATCTTTAGTATCTAGTATTGGCAGTGTCTCCTACTTCTGTGCTGAAAGGTAGTGAAGATAACAGTGTTATAAAGTTAAATGTCAGGTAGGTGTTACAAGCACTGTAAGATGATTTGAGCTTTGGCCAAGACACATTATCCCAGATCTTTTGACAGCTTTAAATTTATTTTATTTTAACAATCATTAATTTGATTTGTCCACTCAGAGCCAAAATAAAACATATCTATACAATTACATTGTTAAAGCCACACATATAAATTGCTGCTATTTTAACCTGTAACTAGAGGATGCATAGCTTTTTGTAGTTGTAGTATTCTTTGCTTCTTACTTAATTAATGTATGGTCACAGCCATATAGGCATTCAAGGCCTTGGATAGCTACAGTAGATGCCAAATACATTGTGTTGCAAAAAAAATATTCCTCTTGATATATCCCTATGAAATCTAGCAGCAGAGGTTGGGGGAAAGGGGTATCAGGTGTGGGTCATGGTGATAGTAACGTCACAAGCAAGTGTGGTATGTTGTGATGTCACTTCTACCAACATGTGCATACACTGATAGGTAGGTAAAAATATATGATGCATAGAATGGAACAGGAACAGAATGCAGCCCTGTGTATGGGATATATCATCCAGAGAGTTCCAAATCACTGGAAGGAGATCTCCCATTTTACTAAAATAATTTGCGATGGGCGAATCTATCTCATTTCGCTTCGCCAAATAATTTGTGAAGTTCCAGGGAAATTAGTGAATTGGAAGAAAATTCGCAAAACGAGTCGCAGCACGTTTTTGCCGCATGTTTTGTGAAGGCGAATCGCGGGAATTCGCTGCGAATTCGCGCCTGGCGAATAAATTCGCCCATCACTAAAAATAATGCAAATTAAAAAAAAATTATTCATATTTCTCTGTAATCATAAAGCAGTAGCTTGAACTTGATCCTAACTAAGAAATGGTTAATCTTTATTGAAGGCAAAACAAACCTATTGGGTTAAATTCATGTTTAAATCATGATTTTTTAGACTTAAAATATGGAGATCCAAATTTAGGAAAAACCCTTATCTGAAATAACCCATGTTCACAGCATTCTGGATAATAGGCCCCATACCTGTATATGCATCTTATCTTTGAATTGCTTTTAGAGTTCTTCTCGGCAACTAAAAAACTCCATTAAACAACCACATTGTAAAAGGCACTCACCCTGGTGGTCTAGTGGCCCAGCGGGGACGCCCACCACGTGATGTTCCCTGTTTGGCCACTCGGGCCAGACTGACTTCTTCTGGGTTTTTCGCACAATTGTCGCTGGCATCATGATGGCGCAAAATTCAAAGGTATTTAAAGGGCCTTTTCATTAAAACTCATTTCCCGTTGTTAGGTTCTATTTTATAGTATCCTGGTAGTGTTTTTGTCATGTTTGATTACTAGTTTTGACCCCTGCCTACTACTCTGAACTTTGTTCCCCTGACTTTTCCATCCTGACTTTTCTGCATATCTTCCAGTTTTGACCCTTGCCTACCTGACTATTCCTTGAACACTACCCATGCTGATCAGGCCTTTCTGACCTTGATTTAACTCTGTCTGAACCAACCACTGCTTGTCTGACCACCTTGAACCCCTTGAACTGTGACCTTCTGGCCAAAATGATTGTGCCCCTTTGCTCATACAGAACCCTTGCTTGGCTCCTCTCTTATTAAGACCGGGCAGCATTCAATTAGTCGAGGGCTCCTCCAGAGGTGAAAGGCAGAAGCAAGAGTCAGGGAGCCTAGCATTGGTTCTGGATTTAGGGTGCTGTTCATGACACAAACACTACATGTCTTCCCCAGAGAGACGCTATGAAGTACAAGGAACTTGGGAGCCTGAGTACAGTGGGGTGTACATATACAGCAATACGGAGGTCAGAGGCTATGATAAAAGATGAAAGAGAACTCTGCTAATCTAAAGAAGGGCTTACACAAGTAACAGTGTTCTCAGTGAATATTCAGACTGGGATAATAGAAAAAGCCAGGCAGAGACATAATCCAAATCTGGCCAACGTTGATGACTGGTGGCAGACAAGAAAAGATGTGGGACAGGCCTGGAGGGAATTCAAGAGCAAGCAAAGGAAGGACATCAGAGCACTGGAACAAGGCAGGAAGCTGAAACAGTACTGGGAATAATGAACAATGAACCAGAAGGGGGGGGTCATGAGAACAAGCATACTAGACCACAAGTTTGGAATCCCAAGAGCCAGAGGCAAGATCCTACAGCAACAGATAAATGACCAAGCACTGAGCAAAGGTCAGGAGCAGGCTGATTTGATTTGAATGATGAATTACAGATTGTGATAACAAAAAGTGGCAGAGAAATGAAACAACAGCAGGTACTAGAATTCAGAGCAAGACAGCACTAAGGTCCTCCAGTGGCACAGATAAATGCACAAGTACTGTAATTAACCCCCCTTGAGGATCACTGGGTGATCCCAGGATCTGCTGGAGAGTTCCTTTTTGGAAACATGTGTCTTACAAAGAGTTCTTGACGACTATAGTCCAAATATTGTCCAAAAGTATATTATAATACTCAAGAAAGATATTAATAGTAAGGTAATAGTGCAAAAGTGCAAAGAACAAAAAAAGACACAACAAGCTTTTACCCACAACTGCCCCCTCCCAATCCTCAGCTTCCTAACTCATCCTGTACTTCTATTTATAGGCCCACCCATCCGTGACCCCATGAAAGGGAGCAGAACCAGGGTGGCCACCTTTTCTCTTCACTGAAAAGGGTCTCTGCGAATGACTTCTGGGGAGGGCAGATGATGTTGGGGTTTATGATGTTGGGGGCACGCCCAATGACATGGCGATCAGCTGATCACCATGTCATTATTTTCAATGTCCTGTCCAGATTTCCTAATTTAACCCAGACACTACTTCCAAATACTGTTCTGTCTGTGAAATACGGACAGGTGGCAACCCTAGGCAGGGCAGGCGTGCCTCTATAAATACACGCAACTGGAGCAGGAGGCCAGAACAGGAAGGTCATGGGTGGGGTGAGCAGAAGGAACAATTCAACACGAACCAACCCGTAACCTGCAGAAGGTGTCAGACTGAACACTATGCTCTGAAATTTACACTATTCCAATACACATGCAAGGGTAAAAAATTTGCTGCACCTTGCCCTTGATTTACTAAAATCGTAATTAAATTGCATCAGTAGTAGTCAATATTTGGCAAAAATTGCAGCATATGTAACCTAGATTGTATTGGCATTTATGCTGGAATTCTGTGATTAAAATGTTGAATTTTGGCTAAAAACATGACAATTTAGTTGACTTTTCACAAATTAAATTGTGTAAAGTAAATAAGCTATTGTAGCTGGTGCAAAAGATTCAGAAAATAAATTAACATTTCAGATCACCTTATTTTTTTGTGCATTCAGCATATATACAAATCTAAATCAAAATGAATATGTACATGTTTAGAAGCGGAGGTCTACTAAGAAGCTCATGTCTCAATCACAAATTTAAGATGGGTATCACCAAATTTTTGTACCAAATATATAGTTTTTATAGCAGTAGGATCATTGTACATGATGCACCAATATGGACACACTATTTTAGCAAATTGCTCATAAATTGCAATGGACAGGATTTGTGTTAGAATGACACCACATCCAGCAAGTCAGTAGCACTTACTGATGGAAATCATTAGTGGGACCCTGAAACTGCTGTGACCAGGGGCGTAACTAAAGCGGAAGCAGACCCTGCAGCTGCAGGGGGGCCCAGGAGGTATGGGGGCCCATTAGGCCCTGATTTCAATATATATTGATAAAGCAAGACAAACTCTAGATAGTGGGGGGGCCCTAAAATTGATTTGCTGTGGGGCCCAATAACCTCTAGTTACACCACTGGCTGTGACATCAAAGCTGGTGAAAATTCCAGGGTTCACTTTGGCCAATACATGCACTTGTAGAACAGGCTGTATGGGGAATTGGCAGTGCAAGCTGTTAGTAGCATATATGGGTGCAAGATCCTTTGTAAATTATGCAAATTTTTTACTTTACTAAATGCTGTGTACATTTTGCTGTTCTGATTTAATTGAGACATCATTTGTCAAACACACATTTTACCTAAAAATATGGAAAAGTATTGATCAAGCAAACCTTCAATTGTTTAGCATGAGAACATCAAGAGAACAAACAAATGCAAGGGTCATGCTATTACGGGTTTATGATGACAGCAGATACCTTAGCTTGTGCAGTGAATAATATCTAAAGTATATTCTTTTTCCTATCCCTTCAGGCGTTTAAAAATAATAAATGAAACTTTCTTGTGACCTGTGGGAACGAAAATTAGATGACCATATGAGCTTCTCCCAGGGGCCTAAACCAATGAGGCTACCCTGAAAAATAAAAATATAGCAGGAATTTATTGGAATACATTATTCATTTTTACCTTTAGGGGCCCTTAGGATTAATGCCCCCCCTGTTCTTTAACCAGCTAAATTTTTATTTGTGCATTAATCACATATGAATACAAATTGTAGGGGTTCTCAATATGCTGAAAATCTATACTTCTGCCATATGCTATGTAATGAATTATGCATCAGAGCTCTGCACTCTATCTGTATTAGTTTTTATTTTTTTTATTGTACTGTTTATTTCTGTTACCTTTCTTCCTCCATTTTTACAGTCTCTGAACAAATTCCCCTATCTAGCCAAAGCTTGGTAATATTGAATTTTAGTTATATGCCACCATATTAAATGGTAATGAGTCTTACATATTTATGGTGAAAGTTAGCAAACTCACAGCTGGAGACTGTAAATACTTATGACTCCTTCATTATAGCAATTCTTTTCTGCAAACTAAAACAAAAAGATTATGCAGAGCTTTACTTCTTTAAAATGCTAATAAAAAGGAGACATGGCAGACCAACAGCTCAGACTATATGACTATAACAGAGTTAGTTTGAGTGAAAACTTTAAAATGGCTACATCTTTATTTATGCAAATACATGTGGGTGGTGTTGGATTTACATTGTTTCAAATGGAAGCAACAAAAAAATGGCCTATACAGGCCAGTCTACACATTTGGGTATTTAATGAGTGACCTGTATTTAATACAATGGTAAGGGCAGAGCAAGGGGCATGATCATGGTGTAAGTTTGGCTTGGGTACAACTAGGATTACCACTTGACCAATCTATCACAGGCTCAGCTGGTAAAATGCCAGCTAAGGCCATGATCAGTATTGCAAACATACTAGCAATGCACATGATGGTAAATTTGTAATTTCCAGTGGTCTCCTTCCCAATCTCGATCAGACCCCAATCCACCCCTAATCTAGTTTATCCTATGTCTAATAACACCTTTATGCCACTACTACCAATTTTCTTCTGTTCCTGACCCTGCCTCTTATGTCACCACCACATCCCCTTTTTCATCTGGGCATGGCCAATATCTCCTGACATAAGTTCTCTGAAGGCTGACATCTCTGCCTCTTGAGAGCCTTCAGAGTTGGAAAACAAAATAAGGGAAACTCTTTATGTAAAGAGATATCTAGGACCAGATGTGCTAAAATTGAGAGGGATTATTTTTATTCATATATGTAAAATATTTGATCCATGTCCCAAAAAATCCCCATAAATATATTACATCACAAAACTTTTTCCAGCATGAAAACATTTAAAAATACATCTTGTCCCCAGTGAAATCAAAACTAAATTTATTCAAGCGTGAAAACATTTTGGTGCCATTCCAAAGCAATCATTTGACAGAACTAGAATTTGCCACCTCACAACATGCAAAAAAATTTAGGTAAAAAAAACACAAGCTGCATGGGAAAATTGAAAATGCTTAAGAATGTGCACTCAAAAAAAAATTAGAACAAATATTTTCACTTGGTAAATCAGTTCATATGAAGTAAATAAATCACATCAACAAGGGCAGATACACTGGAAAGTTATTAGGTTGATTGCACCGTAGCAGTTTGTATCAGCTAGAAAATAGGCCTGTCAATCAATGCTTACATGTGTGTGATGTGAACTTACAGGACGTCAAGAGACTAGTTCAGTGTATGACTTGCAGGAACATAAAGCAGCAATAACAAAATATTAAAGAGGCCTATTAAACCTCAATTTTTTCTAATAGAGATGTATTATGCTCTAAGGCTGATAAAAATGAGAATCTTAAAATGGTCCAGCTAAAACCTGTAAAAACCATGTAGAAATCAATGGCAGGTGGTCCCTTTAACAATGGAACATATTTTTTTACCTTCAGGATCCTAGCTTTTGTTCGATAATCCATAAATTAGATTTTTTTAAGGGGCAACTCAAAAAAGTTGAGTTTTTGGAGTGTCAATTGGAATTGACATTAGAGTTTGTCACAACATTTTGTTGTACCAAATTTTTCCAGTATTATTAATGGTAAATTAAGGGGATTTGGGTTTTAACTATTTTTTTTTAAATAAAGTGAGTAAAAAGTCAAGTTTTAGTCAATAACCCCGTTAATTTCTCAAGGGGAAAATTCTCAAAATGATCACAAGATACATGACATGGACACAAAGAGGAACAGTGGAACATACAGTAGCTGCTTAACAGCACAAAACATTTAGCAAGGATGCATTTGGGGAACTACAGTATCCAAGACATTTTTTGACCATTGATTTTTGCTAAAAATTAATCCTTTAATCCCCCAACCTATACCCAAATGTGTTTTGATGTCTTGTGAAAGTCAAAGGATAAGGACCCGTATTGCTATTTCAAGAGTGGTTTTCTTAACCACCTAGGACAAATTTAAATGCCCTCCCTAGGCTGCACAATCACTAGATTTTAAAATCACCAAATATTTATAGGATGTTTTGGAACATAGACTGCATATTAGGGGGAAGATTTACTAAGGGTCGAATTTGAGGGTTAAAGAACCCTCAAATTCGACCATGGGAATAGTGTGGGAATAAAAATCCTTTGAATTCGATATTCCAATTCAAAGGATTTTACCACTATTCAGTTGGTCGAATGATCGAAATTCAATTGGTCGAATTCGATCTGAAATAATGAAAGCCAGTTCGGTAGGTTGAAACTGGCGAACTAGGCAGCTGAATAATAATTTAAAGGGGAAGTTATTCGACTGTTGAATATTCAAATATATTTTTATTAGAATTATTCAAATCATTCGATTCGATTGGATTTTCTTAATTCACTGGTTGAAGTGTTCTTCAAAAACATTAGAAAATTCTAATTCAAATCATTTTGAAAATTCGATCGAATTTCGAATCCTTCATGTGAATTTGATAAATTTGCCCCTAGGTGTATACCTTATTCCTCACTCAAAGAACTAGAATCTTCTCTCTTAGAAGATTGGCCCAGAAAAACACTGTGCACAGTTTATGGCAACATACATAGAAGTATGAAGCACTTTTCTGAAGGAACATTATAAAAAATATACACTGTTAGTTTTTACTGCACTCTCAATTATTAAACCATTTACAAACAAGCATATTCAATTGGCTGCCCTTTCATTTCTAGAAAATATGACATTTTTATTTAAACTCTAGTAGGAACAATTAGCTAGTTGAATAAGCAGAAAAGAAAGTAATCCACCCATGCTGTGTTACTTTCCTATATTTTATGCATTGTATTACCGTGTACACTTTTTTCAAGTATACAGTTAAGTACAGTTAAACCTCAATGTTGTGCAAACAAAAATGTAATCAATTCATTTTTATTACTGTGTACAAGGCTTCTCAGATAGAGGTTCTTGTCTATAGACAACCCTTATAAGACTAGCTAATATGATCATGGTACTGCACATCCATGGGCACCATGATTGATGGCATTACACATCAACCCATCACTTATCTTACAGCATGGACTCTTTTTATTATCGGTGAAGCAAGAGGATTATTAATTAGCATATTCTTAATGTGTTTTCTGCTACAGGGTTTAATCTTATGTATTTGTACTTTAAAATAATTTAAGATTACCTAAATAGGTCACATATATACAGTATCTGAGCCATTGTGTGATTTCTGTTTGGCCCATGAGCACGATACAGTAGTTAACTGTTTAAAGGGAAATTGTCATGGGAAAACATGTTTTTTTTTAAACTTATCACTTAATAGTGCTGCTCCAGTAGACTTCTGCACTAAAATCCATTTCTCAAAAGAGAAAAGATTATAAAATATTTTTTTATATTTCATTTTTGAAATCTGACATGGGGCTAGCCATTTTGGTACGGAGTGGGACATGGGTTTTACTACTGAGTGCTGTTCTTAGATCTACCAGGCAGCTGTTATCTTGTGTTAGCGAGCTGTTATCTGGTTACCTTCTCATTGTTCTTTTGTTAGGCTTCTGGGTGGAGGAAAGGGAGGTGGTGATATCACTCCAACTTGCAGTACAGCAGTAAAGAGTGATTGAAGTTTATCAGAGCACAAGCCACATGACTTGGGGCAGCTGGGAAATTGACAAAATGTCTAGCCCCATGTCAGATTTCAAAATGAAATATAAAAAAATATTTTTGCTCTTTTGAGAAATGGATTTCAATGCAGAATTTTTCCTATGATAGAATCCCTTTAACTCAAAACACAGTTCCTAGATTTGCATGGGGTGCATCTGAGTAGAATTGGTTATGGGTGTTGTTTTAAGAGTGCATGCACATGGCTGCAATGAAATGTTAAAAATGTAAAACTATTAAAAAAAAAATTCAGCAATGTTTTCCATAAACACAGTGCTTTCCTTATTCTTCAGATGCAACAGGTACTGTATTTTTAACTATCACATTGTCACATTGGCATGGTCATATAGTATCAACGGTGTAGTAGAGAGATATTTTTCTTATAGCATGGATGTAGTAGACTAAGAAATATGATAGGTAAATAGAACTCAAATAAGAAAAAGAAAAACATTTGCTTATTTTTGATAAATGCAGATGCCATGTTTAAAAGTGTTTGCAGTGAATATAGATAGCTCATCAGACCAGTGAGTGTAAGCTTTTGGGGTAACTGTATTAAACATTTTTGCAAAAACCTAACTTCCCCATGCTTTCCAGGTGGCACTCAGCCCACTGTGACCTGATAGGGAACTGAAGACTGTCTTTGTTTGTGTGACTGCAGGGCTGTGATTGGCTATGCTTCTGGCTGTGCTTCTGGCAGGGACTGTTAGGATAACCCCCACCCCCCATATGAACTTGGACAGTGAGTGTAGCAGATTGATAAGGAGCTCCAGTGACGGCTCAATTTTTAAAGATATTTATTTATTTTAGGCCAGCTCCATATATTATTAATTATTCCCTATATTATTAGGGGACCTATTGCATACATCTCCTTTTACATAGTAAGCTAGGCTGAAAAAATAACCCGTCCATCAAGTTCAAACTTTTAAGTCTATTTATAACCTGCCTAACTGCTAGTTGATCAAAAGAAAGAAAAAAAAAACATTGAAAGCCTCTCCAATTTTTGGACTTTGGATTGATGCCAGTCAGACTAGACCCTGGATGTTGTACTATGAAGCTTTCATAACCCTATATAATTTTATCATAGATGCAGATGAGCCCACTAGGCTCACCTACCCTGGAAAACATACTGTATATTGTGAAATGCTTTCCACTAAATATTATATTTACCAAACACACGATTATAACTTCAACAACTGTTGCCAATGCTTTTTAATTAGAAAATATAGATTGTTCCATAAAACTGTTTAACACAAGTTATGTTTTTTAAATACTTTGTTTTCCCTTCTCTTGTGCAGATTCAATCCTGCAAGAAAATCCAAATGATATTAGTTTAATGTATAACCTTAATAACCACATTATAACAAGCTAACACCATAGACTTAACTGCATAATCCATGATTCTTTATTAAAATGGACAGTTTTTTTTTTTTTTATTGATGTGTTATACGAGCCTTTTGTGTAGCTTATAGAGGTATTTTCATTATTTTTATGTCTCAGTGCTTCAGAGAAATTCCTGTTCTAGTGCAGGGAATAACATTATTGTCATAAACAGTAATGCATTTCCAGTCTCTTAATTAAATGCCCATTAAGTCATTTGCAAAGCAGTTTGAAAAACATGTTTGGTAATATTTTCACAGGTGTTTTAATTCTCATGCCCATACTTTCTGGGGTTCATTCTTGTGCACATTAGCCCTGTGATATATTCTGAAGTAACAAAGCACGTCCATATTACATTTTCATGCCTGTATGAAGAAACAGAGAGTGTTGCATAGACCACAGATAGACCAGTATAATAAATGCACTAATGTTTACCTTGATCTATAAACCTATAGCACCAATCATATGTTTTCAAATGTATGTCCTGTAAACATGGCATGCTTATTTGTTGCAATGGGCAGCCAGGCTTGTAGCAGACTTTCTGCTACAAAGCTTTCTGGATAATAGGTTCCAGATAAGATTCTTTACCTGAAGTAAATTACACCAAAGTCTCTTATTTATACCATTATTTAATTTATTGTATATAGGAACATATGGGGATTCTCGTTGCAACTTTTTACTTTTTTTATCTTATGTCTGTCCAAACGGCTTTGTGAAATAATTTGCAGATGGTGAAATGCAGAAAAAGTGTTCTTTGCAATTTTTTCATCAACAATTTTTTTCTATTCAAGTAGAATTATCTGAAATATTCCCACCAATGAAGATTGTTTGTAAATGGAACTCTAAGGGGCAGATTTATCAAGGCTCGAATTTCAAAGGGCAAACAACTTCAAAAAGTTCAAAAAGACCAGCTTTTCGATTGAATAGGAGAGTTTTCGATCAAATTCTAATCGAATCGATCAATTCAAATTTTTAGCAAATTCGATTTACAGTTTTTTTCCAAAAAAACTGAATTTTCAAAGTCCACCAACTGAATTTTCTGAAAATTTGAATCGAATTTTCTGAAAATTTGAATCGAATTTTCTGAAAATTTGAATCGAATTTTCTGAAAATTTGAATCGAATTTTCTGAAAATTTGAATCGAATTTTCTGAAAATTTGAATCGAATTTGGACTATTCCCTAGTCGAGGAACTCAAAAATAGCTTGACATTTGAATTTTCTTAATTCAAAAATTTACCTTGACCTCTGATAAATCTGCCCCTAAGTGTCAAAAGACGGGGGCATGTAATTTGCTTCTTTGTTAACATGTACTCACAAAAACTATTTAACAAAAAATTGTATGCATTGACTCTTTTTTCCGCCAACCTTCATCAAGAAAAATGCATGTATCCGATATGATATCATTTACATTTTCTTCTATTAATAATTACTTTGTTGTTGGTAATTTACAGTGAACGCTATATCATTTCTGAATCAAACTCATTCTTGTTTGAAACATTACAAATGACTGCAATCTTGGACAAAACAACAATAGAACAATACAATATTCATTACTCATTCATTAATAGTTCAATTCTGTCATCTTGTATTTGTGTACAAATTTTTTTAATATGTTTTATGTAGTGCTCTTTGGCAACAAAGAATGATTGGGAGCTGCTAACTATATACTGCCAGAATAACCATCCAACTTCCTCTGAAGACATAGACTCCAGAAACAAACTTTATTAATATTCAGAAAGAAACAATAGAAATAATGCAAGGCAATTTAACCCCTAATGAACAAGGTGTTACGAAGGGGCAGATTTACTATTCGTAATGAAAAAATTTCTTAATTCAACCATGTGAATAGATACGGAAGTAAAATCCTTCGAATTTAGAAGGATCGAATAGGAAATATTTTTTATTCAATCAAAATTAATGAAACCCAATTCTTTTTGAGCTGGTGAACTAGGTGGTTGAATACAAATTTAAACGGGAAGTACTTCGACAGTTGAATGGTCCAATATTAAAATAAAATTTTATTAAAAAAATTTGAATAATTCAATTCGATCGAATTTACAAAATTCACTGGTCGAAGTGGTCTTCAAAAACATTTTAAAATTCAAATTTGAATGTTTTTGAAAATTCGATCAAACTTGAATCCTTCATGTGAATTTAGTAAATCTGCCCCTTAGTGTTTAACATGGTGTAATTTATAACCAGGAGAGGGGAAAACTATAAAAGAGTAACAGAAGAGTTTGTAGGCAGGTGTGGGCTGGAGAAGGAGAGCTCAGCCATGGAGTTAGGTAATAGGCTTAGCCAGAGACAGGAGATTCATGTGATAATGTGCACTAGATGCAAAAGATAGGTAGTAAAAAGGTAGCAAGGACAGTTAAGGGCCCCAACCAGGAGCTTAGTGGAAGTTGCCTTCTGGTAGATACTCCACCAGTCAAGGTTAACGTAACAGTAAGGAAACAATTGGAGGCGATGGCTATGGGACCTTGACCATCATGAAAAGTCCTGTCTGCAATAGCAAAGGTACATCAACAAGGAGTGTCATGTTGCTGTGGGCAGGTGGGGACAGAGAGATCCCAACAAGGGCGGTGGAACTGGATCAGCCCAAGGTGTTACGAAGGCAGTACAAAAGTATCCTGTGACAAAGAGTCAGACTAATTGTGTCACCACTGTATGCTCTAACTAAGTGAAAGTGTGTGCCTGACTTGGTATTCTGGTTGCCTATTGGAATAATAAACATTACTGTTTAGAAGTGGATTGTCTGTTTACTTTTAAAGGTCTGAACGGTACCTCCGCCTACATGGTGGGCCCCAGATGCAGACCAGACCCTGCATCTGTTTGTGGTGAGCTCCCCTGTGCCTGTAATCCTTCTGCACCCTCCAGGTACCACCTCACATTTATTGGCCAGGTATCTTAGAGCCATAGCAAACAGTGAAACCTAAGCATAGCTATGTTCAAATAACAGCTGCTATTCTCCTTGGGTAACATAACCCTTATCAGTTCTCATTGACTGGGTCCATTAACTTTGAGAGCACAAAAAGAATTATGTAGTAAAAAACAAATCATTTTAACAGCTCATTAAGTTAAAAACAACATATTGCAGCTGACAGTGGGACTCAAGGAATCCCTGCTCTGTCATATGTACACATAACAAGAAATAGGCATGTATGATAGGTATCGGATGTAGTAGAAAGCATTCAAGGAAATGCATACTGAGATTTGATTTGTTGTTTTTGTTTCAAAGACTAATTATTTATACATATTGACATAGCTTTATATATATTTATATCTGTTTTAGTCTAGTTAATAGTGATGGTGTTTTGCTTTGCCGAATTTTTCACACATTTCTAGAGAAATCCGTGAAACAGAGAAAAATTCACGTTTTTGGATGACGCACCGGCAATGGGCGCCAGCATCGAAAAAAAAAATGGACGCTGGAGAATTTTCGCAGGTGAAATTTCGCCAGCGTTTTGTGAATTTATTCACCTGCGGCGAATTGCGGGAATTCGCAGCAAATTCGCTGCATGTGAATAAATTCGCCCTTCACTACTCCTTAAACATAACAACAAAATGTATTAAAAAACTTCTGGCACTGAACTATTTAAAGCACTTGACATCAGCTCATGCCTAGCATTATGAAACACAAGTATGGTTATTCTCAGTAAAATTGCATTGCATACATTGAAGAATATTCGGAATCCTACCCAAAAGTCTTCCAAGCTATATTTGATGTACTTATCTCAAGTTAACTCTCAGGAAGGAAATGAAGCACTTCACATTGATTTTAAAATGGAAGTCTCCAGTCAAGTGTTACATAGTTACAAAGTATTTAAATGGTAGCTAATTTTGAAAAAAAAAAACACGTGATCAAGTTGCAAACATTACTTGCTGTCTAAGCAAGCAATCCTTTGCAGATAACATTCAGAACTGAGTAAATATCAGTAAGTAAAGCTCAAAGCACTGGTTTATTCTGTTAGCATTTTACACACTCTACTAGCTCTGACTATTTTCATTTAATTCGCCATTTTTAATTTTTGGTGCGCGCCACATTTATTTACGTGCGTCTCGTGATTTTTTTTATGCCAGCCAATTTTTTCTGTCTTTTTGCGAATTTATTCACCGACTGTGAATCGCGGGAATTCGTCACAAATTTGCGCCTGCCGAATAAATTCGCCCATCATTAGCCAACACCATTTGTGTTGTTTTTTTTCCAAGAAACACATGATCAAGAGTCTTGCGATGGCAACAGTCATGGAAAAGCTCAATAGTGTGCAGAGCTAAGGACATAATTGTTGATAAAAAAGAAATAATGGTGAATGAAAAAAAAAAATAAGGGTATCTGTAGACAAAACCCACCATAACAAGTTTATTTGAAAAAAATAAGGGTGAAGCCAACTTAAAGAAACTTGTTCCTAGCTGAATAAAAAATGGAAACCGTTATCATTTGTGTTAGTTGTTTGTAATGTAGATTCATTATTTAGTTGTTACATTTTTAGTTTTATAAAATTTTAATCCTAGATATTAAGAAATACTTTCACTGTTAATATGAATTCCTTTTGTTACAACAGTGACACCTGCTGGTCATTTTCCCACCAACCAAGGAAGTTGTCAGGAGAAAAAAAAAGAGGCTGCTCTGATGTTCTTCTGCTTAGGAGAAAAATTAGAAACCTTTATCACATCTTTCCTATGCAGAAGAACATCAGAGCAGCTAGGCAGAAATAAACATTAGCAAAAGTTCGCTAAGAAGGGCTTGCACTGACAAATTTATGCTAGAGAAACTTCACCAGTGTTCAACTGCTGAGATACAAATTTTAGTGAATTAGCATAGTGAATTAGAGTAGTGAGAATTAGCGTAGCGTTTTCAGGTAAAAATTCACCCTTTCGTTAATTTGCCCCATGGTATATGAATGATACACAATCTATATACGGTGATGTGTACACATGTCATAGTTATTAAAATAAAGGATAATCAATAAAATTCTTTCTTCACCACATATTGGGATATCGAGAGTAACTAAATACTTGCTTGGTTATAAAATTAAAGCTTCAGCTCAAGGACAATGGATTTATTGAAAGGAAAATCTACAAGCTCCCTTTAAGGATTGAACATACTACATGCTAGATACAAAAGAATATCAGAGATGTCTGGATTAAGAGATATTGCAGCACAAAATGCACGGAGATTCTTTTTGATGGGCCCAATAGAGCCCTACAGGTTTTATTAGATAATTAGTGCTAATTACATAATATTATGGGGTGGACCTCTTTATCAAGTTTATCCAGTAAAACAGCATTTTTGCACTTCGAAAAATACTGCCTTTAGCAACAGTAGAATTTGTTCCCGGTTATCAGTTCTGTATCAGCTCTAGTCTTTCTGGTGTGTGTGTGATTTTATGCAATCATTATTCCCAGTGAAGCATAATAGCTGCTGTATCCATCACTTAACTATGTATTGATTCTTGCTACAAGAGTATTAATAGACATTATTTACTTTTAGATTGGTATTTTTATGACATTATTTTTCTTTCCAATGGCAGTCAAAGCATTTATTATTTAGCAGTAAACACTAGGAAGTTTCCTAATTTCATACTTTCATACCAAATAATAAGCAGTCATATACTGTACATGTCAGATACATGTAAACCCATAGAAACAACAAAGACGAAAGTCAAGTGTCACTTTTTATGCCCATTGAGTTCCAAACTACATCGGCAATTACAATAGATACTATTATATGTACATTTTGGCATCTCATTCTTTCATAAATTGTTCTGTCTATATTTCTTTTTTATAATACATTGATGCTTCCCTTTTCTTTGTGTTTACAGGAAAATACTTGTTAGTGCAACACAATGAGGGAGGTATATTCTTTTATGTTGCTTAACAGCTGCTTTCCAAGTAGAATATTTGTTATATATAACCCTCTTCTTTGCAGAGCCCTTGCTTAAGTAATCAAGATAAGGATTTTGTAGCTGAATTATATCTCTAATATGCAATGTCAGTAGAAATATTAGAATAATTAGAGTTCTTATTGGTTCTTTACCAGGAACATAAATAAAAAAAAATGTATATTTGTGCATTAAGGGGTAGATTTATCAAGGGTCAAAGTGAAACTTTGACTAAGTAATTATTTGATTTGAGTTTTAAAAACAATAAAAAATAGATTTTTGAAATTTATCATACAGTGGACCTTTAAGAATTTGAATTTGACTTTTTCGCCACCTTAAACCTGCTGAATTGCTGTTTTAGCCAATGGATGGCCATGAACTTGGAATTTGAACCTTGATAAATCTGCCCCTAATACTCCCATGGCATATTATATAACAGGCAGGTTGGTTATTCTGTCTCTGAAAACCAAATGGGGGTAAAATAGAGATCTCTGGGGTTAAGTCTTAGCAGCAGCTTAATCGCTACAGTGCATCAGATCCTTCAGTGAATGCATCCCAGGTATATTAGCACATGTATGGGTCCTTTGCCACTCTGGTCATTTCGTTGGAAATACCAACCTCACATTGTCTCTGTGGAGCACATAACTACTCTTGATAGCTGGTCTTGACTGCCATAGAGCATGTTATAACAGCCGGACTTTCACTTTCTAACTCATTTCACCTTCAGACTCATTTAACTCATTATACTAATGTATAAACTCATCTTAGGGTTCACAGTTTGGCCTCCTTTATTGAGATCTCCTGAGATCTGTCAGCCATTACCCTAATTTTAACCTGGCATGCAGCAGAATGCTCAAGTTCCCCAAATATCATAAGAAATAGCATAGATAAACACTGTCTTTGTTAAATAATATATGAAAAAGTGTATAAGATATATTTCTTATTCATGTCGACAGCCTTGAGAACTCCCTTAACTTACCCTTTGTAAATTTGGTTTAGCTTTTATTCATTTTTCATCAGAAGGTAGGGACAGCAAGCTGATTGTATGCATACTCATTCTAATTGCATCTTTACATACATACATACAAGAATACAATGCCACATTTCATGTTCTCTTTCATTCATTCTCATTGGACAACCATCTATTTTAGACCAAAGTGAATGCCTAGCCATAGGCAAAAATAGACCAATTGTACTGCAAAAGGCAAAAATAAGTCAATTTGTTATTCTAATCAAGCAATCTCTACTATAACTTAGAACTCCATTGTGCCTTAAATTCATCTACAGTGTCAGCACTCTCAAGACATCCAATAAGTTAAATGACTGAATGGGATATAAGAGTTCATTCAGTATAGGCCAAGAAAGGGTTAAAATTTAAATGTTTTGTAAAAAAACTTTTTCTGTAAATTTTTTCAAAATAATTTAGTGCACCCATAACATCCTTTTTTGTCTCTTGATCTGTGAATCATGAAACTAGGGATGTTGATACTTAAGCGTGGGTCTCCAAAAGTGAAATAGCTGCTCATCACATTAAGGAAGTGGCCCTTGGTGCACCATACTGAGACCTCGGCATGGAGAGCGGATAAACCATAAAATACTATGGAGCAGGCACTCAAATTAAGGCAATCTTCCACCAGGTTCATGAAGAAAAATAGAAAGGTTAGTAATTAGGGATGCACTTCTTCAGGATTCAGAAAAATCCAAGCCTTTTTTCATTTGCCTGAATCCAAGTGCCTGGATGAACTGAATACAAATTGCATCCCTAACTAAAATGTAATAACATGTCTGTGGGGAAATCAACAATTAAGGAAAAAATCAACAATTAAGTAGTTAGATTTACAGAGCAATAGTAGAGTTAATGTTAAACTATATCTAATTGGCACCCCAGTGTGCTTAAAACCATCCCTTAATATCCCTTATGAGCTGTAGCATGGTTGGGAAAATCATAGATGGAAAGTATGTTTCTCCCAGAATCCTCTATGAAGCAGTACAGAGGGCTGTGAAAATGAGGCTCTGAGCAGCAGTGAGGAATGATTAGCCTCACCTGGAGTAAAAAGGTGGGGGCGAGAGAGAGAGAAAAAGGAGAGCTACTGGGGCTGTGTTAAAAGTTTTCAGTGTAAACTGCATGTGACCTGTGTTGTTGAGCATAAGGACTGTATTGCTGGGCACAAGTTTCACAAGGAGACAAGGTCTCTGGTAGCAAAGATTGGCTACCCGCTACTTTCCTAAAGTGATTGGGAAGTGAGCTGCTTCCAGGAGGAAAACAGAGTGAATCTCCAAAGAACTGTGAGTTAACAGTATGTTTTTGTTTGCTGGACTTATCTTGCCCAAGTGGGGCTGTGGGTTCTTTGGCAAAAGGACATTTTCTTTAACAGCACAGCTGGAACTATTTTGTTTTCTGCCTCCACAAAGACTATGAACTTTTATGTTTATGTGTAAGCTGGTATGTGGAATAAAATACATTCAAAGATCAGCTAAAAACCCAGTGGGAATGGAGCTGCCGCTGCTACTACCTAAAGAGTGACCCCCCCACAGAGCTTATCAGCAATCCCTAGAAAAACTAACATCAGTCAAGAGCCAATCAGAGTACAATGTTTATGTGCGCAACATGAAACTGTTCAGGATGTGCTGCTCTCCTAACAGTACACCCTGAAATCTGAAAAAAAAAATTTCAACAAACATTTTACTAATTGAAATAATTTTGACTAGATTTTGCCAAACAGAGGCTCCAGAGAATGCCTACAAAATAGCCTTCAATAGAACACATTGCAAATGGTGCCACTTTTAGTATGCACATGTGTTCAACCTCAATTACAGGATTAGCATGTTCTACTACAATTTGCAAAGGGAACCCTGAAAGGAACATCTCCCCAATTGTTCCAATTAGAGGGGATCCTTCTCTGCACCCCAACTTGTGCTAAGTTCATCAGAGAAGGCTAAAACAGCTCACTGGTGCAACAAACAACTTGCGTGGAGCATTTATAGAGACAGGTAAAGATTGATAATTACTTTGTGAACAATTTTGTATACTATATAAAGTAATCATTTTGCCACAGAATATTTAAGTTCTTAGAGCCAGGAGGATCATTGCTGTCTGCACTGTATTAACCATCTTTCTTACAGTGATAATTACAGCACTACTGTTACTAAAACTTAATTTGACAATATTGTAATAAAACAAAGGAAGAGAAAAGTTTAACCATATGACCTGTATTATATTTGTTTCCCAACAGTTCCTCCTGATGATCCAGTAATTACTGGCGGGCCAGTAATTAGCATCCGTGCTGGTGACCCACTAAATTTGACTTGTCATGCAGACAATGCAAAGCCAGCAGCTACCATTACCTGGATGAAGAATGGAGAGGTCTTAAATGGAGCAACATATTACAAGGTCAGCATGTAAAGCTGCAATGCTATTTTCATTTCTAGTTTTATCACATTGTGACACATTTGTTATTTGGGCCAGAAACATAACTAGTAGAAATTATCATATTTGCCTGTATTTCCGTACCAATTTCATTAACCTGAAATTGATGAATGATTACAACAATTTGGAGTTGCATTAGTTGTAAGTAAAAAAATGCAAAAATTTAAATTTCAATGCATATACATATTGTTTGACAGATATAACCATAATTTTCAAAGACAGATTTAAATGGACCAGGTTATCTACTATTGTAGTGCCTGTGCCATATGTGCAGTTTGATATTTGTTGTTGCTTCCTAATAGTGGTTAGATTTCCAGTGTTGTGGTGCCCCTGATGATTTATTAATGCTTTATGTAGGCCTGCTATTAGTAAGCACTCATTATTAAATTTCACAACAAATTCACTTGCCAGTTATGTTTTATGCATCAGACAACATTTTCATCTGCAGTTCTTGGTTACAAATATGCTTTTCAGAATGAATTGTTGTGCCTTATAAAATGAAGTGTTGTGCTAAGTAACATGCCTTCAACTGTTTATTTAAATACTTTGAGACCTAGAAAATAGCGGTAAAAATTTAATGTCAAAGTCAATAGTTGTTAAACCTGAATTACATCTAAAAAGCAAAAACTAGCCTATAGCTTTATTTGACCAGTCAAGGCCAAAAACATGAAGGAAATCACTGGGCAATAAAACTCTAGTTGAATGAGATCACTAATCAATGACTTAGGGAAAGGAGCATAAGCCCTTGGTCAGGGAGCAGGTTGCATTGGGTCAAGGAAGCAAGAACACACCCTTTCCATTTTTAGGAAAATAAGCAATTGTACTGTATCATATCTATTGTATAAATAATTCATCCCTTCTACTAATTATAGACTGTGTTTCAGGCATATATTGCACAGGGAGCTGTATACTGTAACTAAATTATGTATTTGCAGCTATTAAAATATAGCCATTAAAAAAGAGCACAGAGGGAAATTAATAAAAAGGAAAGCTAATCTGCATCATTTATTAAAACAAATCGGCAACAAATATGTGTATTCAGTATAAGTAAAAATAAAAACAAAATCTTCAACTCATCACGATAACCGCCAATAAATTATTTCCTAAATATATATACAGGGATGGACCTATTATACAGAATGCTTGGAACCTGGGGTTCTCAAATAAAGAATCTTTCCATAATTTGGATATATATATACCATAAGTCTACTAGAAATCATGCAAACATTAAATTAACCCAATAGGCTGGTTTTGTTTCCTGGCATCACTTCGCCAAGCACAAATTCAGTACCACTACTCTAATTCACTAAAATGCAAAGTTGCATCTCATCAGCCGAAGGCTGACATTTTAGCTAGCATTACTTCAGCAGGGCAAACATTTCATCGCAAAGTTTCGCTAGCGTTCATTTATGCCTAGCGAAACTTTGTTAGTACTCTTATACTTAGGTCAATTTGAATAGGGCAGGTACATTACAGCTGCTTGGATTAGTGATGTTGGGGCAAATGCTTAAAATGGCCACTTATTATAACCCATGTCCAAGGAACCATAATAAAGACAGAAGAGATCCTCTATGATGGCACTGACATAAGATTGAGGAAGATGTAGCTTCCTTTTATCAGTTCACCTGGTCTGAAGTGGCAAAGTAAACTCTGGAGAAAGAATTTGCGGAGTAACTACAGTTCGCCAAAGAGAAAAGTCAACTGGATGTGAACATAGGCTAGCAATGGTCTGAATTGGTCTTGTCCCTATGGATGGGGTTTCTGGCAAATTGTTCATAGTGTCGGCCACTTCCCCTTTTAGTGAATTTGTCCCAGAGATTCATTAAATCATAGTTTGGATCAAGCACAATGTACTGTTTTATTATTAGAGAAAAATGAAATTATTTTTTAAAATGTGGAGTATTTAATTATAATAGGAGAGGTCCTTTCTATAATTTCTATAATAAGTTTCTTGGATAAAGGATTCCCATACCTGTATACACATTTGGGCAAAATTAGACATTCAAGTGGAGAAATCACAGATCACATGACTGTTATTTTAATTGTGAATTTTTTTTTGCTGCTATATCCCCACAGCATTGTCACTTTACAAAGAACTAGTGGGTTCTAATCATGTAAGCTCTTTAGCTGACTTGTGTGAAAGGTGTTTTATATATACATTTATTTGTATTATCATCTCAGGCAAACATGCTGATGGGACACTATCTAAACCAATGGATAAGTTTAAAAAAGTTAACTATTTTGAATATCCCAAGAAACCATTTTGGAAAGCAGACCCTACAGAGAAAGATAGACACACTAAGAAAGACAAAAATCTGTACACAGCTGCATTCAGAAAATAGAAATTAAAATTAAATTGAATTAAAATTCAAGAATGGAACAGAAAAAATATATATACTCAAAGGGGCAAGTTCAAAAAAAGGACGAGGACTATCGGCCACTTCACACACTTAGGGGCAAATTTACTAAGGTGAAAATTCGAATCAAATTCCAAAAATTCATAATTCGAATTTATTTTGAGCTTATTCGACTATCGAATAGCCCAAAATTCAATTCAAATTGGTCAAATTTTTATTTGTCAAAGTACTGACCCTTTAAAAATAAATTTGATATAACAATTCAGCAGATAAAACCTACTGAATTGTTACATATCCCTATGGGAAGCTCCCATAGGATTTTTCCAAGATGTTTTGCTCGAATAAAAAAAAATCGGTTTGAATGCTTAAAATTGTTCGAATCGATTGTTTCAAAAATTTTATCGATTGATAGAATTTTTCATACTCGATCGTTCAAAAAATCTAATTGTGTTAAAACCCATTGAATTCGAAATTTGAATTTGAGATGTTTTAATTCAATAAAAATTTGAGGGTCAAATTTGAGGGTTAATTAGCCCTCGCAATTCGACCCTTAGAAAATCTGCCCCTTAGCACCACTTCACCAGGCGCAAATTCCTTACCACTATGCTAATTCACTAAAATGCGAATTCAAGTCCTAAATGTTGAACGCTGGAGACTTTTTGCTAGTGGTACATCTTCAGTGTGAGCATTTCATAGTGAAGTTTCACTAGTGTTAGTAGCTAGTAATCTTTCTCTTAGGTCAATTTGAATGGGCGAGGCACATAAAAGTCATATACGTCTTTTTACAGATGTTAGTGTAAATGCTTGAAGTGGACACTCATTAGAAATTTCCAAGGGAGCTTTATAAAGACATAAAGGGGCAGATTCACTAACTGGTGAATTTTAACCAGTGTCAGCTTCACACCCCATGCACCACTTCTCCAGGCACAAATGCACTAGGAATATGTTAATTCACTAACTAAAGTTTCGTCTTGGGCTAAGAGCGCTGGCGACTTTTTGCTAGCGTTACTTCGGCTATGCATGCATTTCATAGTGAAGATATGTCCAGGGAACCTTAATAAAGAGTTGATATAATGCCCTACACATGAGCCCACTGAAAAATTTATGTTCCATATGTTTTGAAATGTCTAAAAAAAAACGGCTACCCAAAAAAAGTGTAAGTGAGGACTTTTGCAGGCAATCCCACTTAAAAAACTGAAAAGTCGCCAGAGTTTTATTCAAATTTAATGCATTTACGGCAGGCAGGATATGATGTAAGTGACAGGAGATTGAGGTAGATTTACCTTCTTTTTACCACTTTGTCCGGTCTTAGGAAGCAAAGTCAATTATGGTGAAAGTGGTAACATTCAGTAAAATCTGCACTTTAGTCAACGATCATTTGCTAAAGCGAAAAGTCACCTGGCGATAGAGTGACAATGAACGCTAGCGAACTGGCGTCTGCGCCTGTTAGTGAATTTAGCAATGTCCCTGCAGGTGGTAACACTGGCGAAAAGTCGCTAGAATTAGCCATTTCCCCCTTTAGCGAATTTGCCCCAAAAGCTCCTCTAATGCCCTATGCACATACACGCACACACACATATATCTCTATATATATATTGTGCTTAAAGCTGGAGCACTCAGTCCGACAAATAGCAACTGCCTGGGT
>CM044444.1:53828535-53839295 GCA_024363595.1 Xenopus borealis
GTCCAAAACTTAATTTGAACAGAATTTGCAACCACATGTTTAAAAGTTCTTGTTTTCCCAAACAAAAGAATGTTACTTGACTGTTAATTTACAGTCCTAAGCTCTGTAAAATATAATTAACCTTTTACATTTGCTTTTATTATATACTGTAACTTTATTTCATATACAGGTATTTACAGTTGTGGCACAGTATGTTTTATAGCCAATATAGCCATCTTCTTCTGTAGATTAATTTTCAATTTTTGTAGAAAAAGTACTCCCCCATGCACCCCCCCCCAAAAAAAAATCCTACAATATATGCAAAATAAATAAATAAACTAACCAAAGGATTCCTGAGGACAGAGGAAAACCAACAAATTGTTGGTGATGCTTACTATGGAAATGCTGCCAAAACTTGGAATCTTGCAGAAAATAAACAAACAAACAAAATGCAAAGCTTATATAATGAAAATTAAACTATAAACAAACACAATGACATTAAATATAAGATTTATAGGAGAAACCTTATGAACAATAAAAACAATGACATTTCTTCTTTAAACTACAACAATAAAAGAAGTCAATGTAGAGTTCAACAACCTGTATATAATATACATACTGCATATACATACTATATATACAGTATTTGGCCACAGAACACTTTAGTAACTTTTAATATCCTTATATTTCGCAGTATGGGGTGTATTAGGCTTAATATCTGTAGGAAGGATAACTTTGTAGCTTCCTCAATACTTTAGTATAAAGTATGGAAATAATTTACACTTTTTACAACTGCAGAATGCAACTCAACTTTCTGTAAACATTGCTTTTAGCTATGAAAGGTCTTGAACTTCAACAATATTAAAAGTATATAACTAATGAATATTTTTTTGGGGGTATAATGGTTTGTGTGGGACATAGTATGGATTGTGCAAATATAGTGAAATAGTAGTTTCAGTTCTGCACTTGTTGGGGGCAGCAAGGTATTGAGATATTAAGAGGCGCCAGAAGCACATTGACTTGATGAAGCACACAGATTTTGTATTTAGTAATGTTTTTGTCAATAACTGAAACTTTTTTGATGGCTTCATTTCTTTACATTGCATTGCATATTTTACATTGTATCACTAAAAGGAAGGAAAAACAGGTAATCAGATGTACTTATAACAATCTTTTCTTTAAGTTGTTTTCACTATATCAGAACTCAACAATTTTGTGTGTCATTGATCTTATCACAATTCTCTTGTTTTGGCATAAATAAAATGTGTTAACCATATTCACAAATAATGTTTATTTTGAACACAGGGAGTTCCCCTACATACCTTTGATGCAGGGCATTACAATATGTTTAATGGAACTGTGTTTATGATAACATTTTAAAAATAAAACATTTTTTATTTTATATTGAATATCAATAGATGGTATAGGTCATCTGTAGTATCATATCAGATCAAATCTACATTAAAATATCACTTGCTATGTATTGATGTTTTATATCTATTTTATTACAGTTAAATGTTAATGTTTTAAACTAAGAATGTAGGGTGTAATCTAACCAGTTTATTGCAGACTGCAGCATAGATACTAGAAGACTTGTGAATTGGGAACCAACACCAATTAAATTCTGCTATTTCTTTATTAATATAATTAGTCATTATGGTGTTGCATTTATTATATTTCAGCCTTGCACACTGAGCAGTTTAAGCATAGTGAGTATTTCTCTTATGGCAGGTTTCAATCTACCTTTGGTACCGCAGGCACTAAAAGATAAAGTGACTTTATAAAATTAAATGCTAATGCAAGGAACCCTTCTGGGGCTTAAAAATGTTGTTTGCTATTTTATATATGTTATCTGCTGTACCTTTCATTTTAACAGAAAATCTTTATGTGCTGCTTATTTTCCTAATGACAGATTGGACTCACAACCTGATCAAAAAAACTTATGACCACTTCATGTAGTCAATGGTGTCAAGAAGAGAATGAATAGTGCTCCATATGAGTTGCATCATAAGGATCCAGAAGCTCATTAATAAACAGAGCAAATTAGCATCTGGACAGTAACCCATAGCAGCCAGTCAGTGATTACCTTTTTTCAGGAGGCTGAATGTAGAACAATAAAGGCAAACATTTGATTGGGTGATGTGGGTTACTTATTAAAGTGCAAAATTGCTCATGTTATCCAGCTAGGAGTAGATCATTATCAACTGAATTACTTCATCCAAAGATGAGAGAGATGCTTGAGATATACCTGGTGACTTGGTTCCTATATTGCTGTTGCAACCATGGTCGGGGAGACATTCTTCATGATTAAGGACACATATATGATCATATGAAGCACAGTGGTGCCCACTTGCAATCACCAATACTGCCCTGTACCTAACACCTACTTTAACCACAAAGTTAGTATTGGTTAGTACTGGCCATATTTCTGTGATGATTTGTTACCAGGTGACTGGCCTAAGCTCTGCACCCATTTCTATTGTTTTTTAATTCTTTACTATTAAATCATAATTAATAATAATTATTGTTTATGTTTAAATGAGCTGTTATTAAAAAGGAAGACGTACAGTAGCTGTATGCTACATGAGATATATTGACATTCCTTAAAATAAAAAGTTTAGAATATCAGGAGAAATGCAGGCTGCCATAATGTTTAACATACTATTAAGTAAGGCCATGTTGATCCTGACCTGGTTCGACAAGTTTTCAGAGCACCCAAAATCATGATTTTCAACCATTTCACATAGTATATGTCTTTCATAGCTAATCCTATAGTAAAAATTGGCTATAGTTTTTTTTTTTTTTTTTTTAAATGGAGAACAGCATTTCTTCCCCTACCAGGCTGTGACAGCAGCTGAATAACTATACTGCCCCCAGTACTATATGTGCAGTCAAAGTAAGGTAAAACTATGGGCCTGTACAGAGAAAATATTCAGAAACTGCCAATATGGCTACAGTTTACTAGATATAGCTTTTGCTTGGGGATTATAATTTTTTACCTTTATTATACAGTTATTTTCCCAGAAAGCTTCTACTTTAGCTTTTTACATGTTTTATATTTTTTTATGCTAGAAAAATGGGGCTTTATTATAAAAAATAATTATTTTTATTTAAATTATTAAAATATTATTTAATTCCTATTATTTAATCTTGACATTATTGTTTTTTTTTTATTCACCATCATCTTGCAGCTTTATTTGTTGATGCCAGATTGACAGGTTTTGCTTTAAATTTCCTAGCACAAATCACACATCTTTATCACACAGCGCTTCTGACAGTATCCATGAGACACCTATGAATAAATCCTTGGATGAGTCTCATGAACTGTTACTGTAAAAAACAATATGCTTGTTTAACGCAGTACTAACACTTTGATACTATGCATATTTATCCAGCATATATATAGAATGATCCATGTGTACTGTATGTGGATACATACAATGTAAATCCTTGATGATGTTTGTATAAATGGAAAAAATTATATCGGATACATTTGTTCCTGAAACAAGATGGACATAAACATATAGAGACATGTTTTATTTTGTTAGCGTCTTTGTTAGAAGCTTTTTTTTTTACATTGTATGTTAAACATTTAGTTAACTTTTGTACAACATATTTACTGTAGATATCATTTCAACCTCAATTAAATTAATAAAGAAATAATAAAAAGGAAACTGCTGTAAAACACAGACATGGTTCTTAAGTCATACATCACAATGTTTTTCACAAAAAGAACAGTATGTGTTCAACAGGCAAAACAATTGTCTAGATCCTTGGAATTGTTTTTCAAACTGAAGTTTTAAGGGTTGCTCTCTTATAAGCTGGTATGTATTTAACTGTCTTAGAATAGGCTCACTTCTATATGGAACATGCAAACAAATATTTTTTTTAATGCACTTCAACTTATGATGAGATATTAATATCCCATGGATTCATGGAGAGAACTATCCTTCCCAATGTATAAATATTCCATAAGTTATTTTAAGTGCATGGACATAAACAACATGATAGAGATATCTCTATCTCCAAGGAGATTTCCAGAGCGGCACCTAAGCCAATGATTGCCCAGCAAAATGTCAGCTTGCATAAAGGAAACATCATGTTGTATCTATAAAAACAGAATATATATAACTTATAGAATCTATGCCATGGTGTGCAGAAGCAATTCTTAAACTGTACTTGACTCAACACAAGTGAAAAGTGCAAAATATGGACTCAAAGTTCCATGTTTTTAACCCACAATGCAGCATTTTTTCCACAGAATGCCAGTGTAAAAGGGGGATGATTTACCAATATAGCCAAAAATGCTGTGTCCATAGGCAAACATGTCAACATCAAATTTCCTTTGACTATTTATTGTTGATGTAGGGGAATCATTAATTCTGGATTGGGAGACCATTCCAATGATCACTTTTGCATGTTTTTTTTGTTTTTTTTAATGATGTAACTATAAAGTGTGCCTTTTTATAATCAGTACACCATTGTGAGCTATACTGTTTTTCTCAGTTTCTATATGGCTTTCTTCATATATTTGTATACTGTAGTTTTGCCAGTCGGGGGAGCTCCCACTGGATGGACAGACCTCTAAAGTCACTGTGGAAAATGACTGGTACTTATTAATTATAGGTATTCTTCCTATTCTGTTCTAATGCTTTTTCTAACATTCATTTAAACTTTTCAGTGCCTTCTGCTCATACACCTTTACCTTGTTCCTGTGCTTTATCTTGTTCTTATTGTTTTCATTGCAGACTCTGCTGCGGGATGGCAAGAGAGAAAGCATTATCAGCACACTTTTTGTATCAGCATCAGCTATAGAAAATGGCCAGTCCATTGCATGTCGTGCAACGAATAAAGCTGTACCTGGGGGAAAGGAAACAACAGTTACAATAAACATCCAACGTAAGTCCTGGCCAAGTTTTATACAGGAGAATGCGAGTAATGTTTCAAATAAACACTGTATGAAACTTCCAAACATTGCAGACAATAAGGTTCCAAGCATCTGTTTACATTTATGATTGCATAGTCCCTTCTGTTTTGTTATAGATGAATGAAATTATTTATAAGATGCCAAATATTTGCAAGTTTTTGCCAATCAGCAGAAGTAAATGCAATCAAATAACTGTATTTGAGTTGTAATTGATTTGTAATTTTTTACATTATGAAAATAACAAAAAAAACCTGCCATTTATTGCATGGATCAATACACAGTACTTCCACTTTTCAGTTTATATCAGAGTACATAAATTAATTTCCACCATCATTGCAAATCAGTTCCATACTTGTAGCTTAATTCAAACCATTGCTTTATTTAGCACATTTTTGATTAATTTGCTCAACTTGGAAATGAAGGTACTGTTTAATAATTTGGCAATTTCCCTTCATAATTAACCACAATTAAATATGTTAGGAATAATGTTAAGCCAGTAATGTGGAAGACAAACAAAGAACATAAAATATGAGTGATCATTTTGTTATGTCCTGGTAGTAAGTTTATGTTTCCTATATCAGGCACCATTGTGACTTTCCAGGAGAATAACACTAAACTGAAGTTATAAATGGCTGGCATAAACCATTTTCTTTCACATGCTGCCAGTATTTTGGCACCTAGACATTTTTCTTAAATTCAACTTATCTTTTATATACATTTCTTTCAAATATTTCCTTCTCAGGGTTGTGCGGCTACTCATTTCCTCTAAAGGAACTTTTCCATTAATTTTGAAAAGTAAAATTGCATTTTCCTTTACCTGCTAATTTAGTAATGAAATTCAACAAAATGAAATAAATCTAATCCATCTTATTTTCTCTGAAACCCCCTCTTTCTTTTATCCAAGTTATTTCTTGTCTTCTTTTTTTTAATCTCCCTTCTGTCTCAGTAATTTTGATTTATGCATAAACTTTGTAGTGAACCAGGGTTTAATCGCTGTCATATACCATGTCACTCCCAATCCTTAATGATTTTGGACAGACACAGTTTTTTTGCATTTTATGAAAAATATATAAATCCACAGTGACTATTTATGCTTTCATTATTATGTTCAAGGAAACATTTTTATCAGCTTTTACATTCTTCGGTAGTATGTTAGAATATGTACTGATCCCTCGAATAATCTTTTTTTTCTTTTCTTTTTTTTAATCAAAACCCCTGTATTATTAACACCTTTATTATACTGAATAAAACTATGGGTATTAACAAACCATTGCTTTTTTGAATGCCATCTTACTCTGCAGTGCGTTTATAGTATATAATGAAAATGCCATGTTGACACGTAATATAATAACTCAGCTTGAGAATTACATGCAGTTCTCGACAACTTAATTTCTGTAGAGGGGTACTAATTCAATCAATACATGTTGAAAGCATAGTCGTTACAACAAAAAACTGTTAGGAATATGCCAAATAATGGGTAAAACATAGGAAAGTAAAGAGAGGGTTATATAAACAGGATATGATAGCTAAACACAAGGACTCATTTATGACCTCTTGGACAGCATGCACAGTGAAAAATGTAGGCACTTTATACTTTGTTTTGTAGTTCAGAGACCTGTGGCTATCCTGATGAATATTGTAAGGCAAGGGGCACAGGCTACTGTGAAATGTGCACATCACAGCCATTCCCCAATGCTATGCTATGGTTTATCTGCCAAGAGTTAAACATATGTCTGCAAAGGGTTAAATAAGTGGTAATTGATTTCACTTTTAGAAAGACTTGTGGCATCTTTGAACAATCCAATGGACTTGTAAGTTAAGGCATCAGTTGCCTGCATATATAATTACTTATTTAAAACCATGCATCTGGGTGGTTGCTATGGCCTGCAAGAACTGTAAGTCTCCTTGCAGGACATTACATTAAGGAGCCTATTTACTATGGATTTCTATTTTTATAATGAATCATATTTGTTCTCTAAAATTCATGTTTTCTTAAAATTTCTCTAAATATTCGATCATTCGATGATCAAAGGATTTTAAATTTCTTCGAATGCTTACATCGCCAGATTGAACCTATCAAATACCAAGAGAATCCTATGGGGACCCCATAGGCTTCTTTTGCATAGACCTGCTCGAATACCATTCCTACGATTGAACGCCTCGATCGTTCGAATCGTACAAATTTTTCGGAGGCTTTCAGGCAAACGTATGATTTTCATCAAGAAATCGAATATCGAGGAAATAATAGCCTAAAACTATTCGATACGCATTCGATAGTCGAATTTCGAGGGGATTCAAGGGATTTTATCGAAATTTTAGTAAATTTGCCCCATAGACTCCAATGGGTGAATTTGTCATGCATCATAAAAATTGTAGCCCATAGATTTCAGTGCATTTGGCAAATTTTTTGCAGTGTTGCAGATTTTCAGAATAGCAAAATGGGTCAGATTAGCCCATCACTTGCTTTTAAATATACTGTAGCTCTTACAAACCCAGAAACTGTTAGCGACCACTTCCAACAGTGGAAGCAAGATTGCCAATTTTATACTTTGATGCAGTATGTAATTAGACTTCTTAATAAAAAAGTTATGTTTGCTCCAAAAGATTAAAATTCACAATGCAGTAACACTCTATGGAAGAATATTAAATTGCGAAATATGATTTTGTTTTATTTGTGTAAATTGTTTGTGCAAATTTTATTGCATGCCCCTCAATGAGTTTAATTGTGGTTTCTAATAACACTATAATGGAAACTTTATGAAATGGGCCTTGATAAACTTCAGTCACTTTTTACTGTTACACTGTTGGAGTGTATATCACCTGCCTCACTCCCCAACCTCAGAAGCCCATCAGTAGCCTATCAACAGAACAATGGGCAGCTAACCATATATAGGTATTACAATTACCAACATTACTGCAAAAGCAAAAACATTTTTAAAAAAGAACATTTTAATGGTAGAGTGAATTATTTGCAATGTAAACAGTGTAATTTAGAAATAAAAAGTAAACCATACAAATCATGACAGAATTATTTTAAATCCCAGTGGAAAAGCAGGCTACACTAGCAGATCAAGATTTGTAACTATTTATCATGTGTTCATCTTCTTGTCTGCATTTCTTCAAAGGAAGTATTCAGGAACTTAAACATCCATTCAATCCAATATGTCTTTATGTCACTCCTATTTCCTAGGAATCATAAGAGTTCTAAATTCACAAAGCTAAGTTTATGGGACCCTTGCACACTATAATAAAGTTTTTGGGTCTTTGGTATTTTCAACTAATAAAAGGCTCAAGAAGAAAGGCTCAATAATTCTCTTTTTTTAAACCTAGTTTAGCTGTTTGAATACAGTAACACTTTTGTACATTATTAAATAAGCTAAAATATATATGAATGATATTGACAAACTTTACTTGGGATAGTATGTTTTTCTCCAGCCTATGGTATGCTCACATGAAACCCACAAAGATGCTCTACTTTACATAATAACATAGTAAGTAGGCTGAAAAAAGTCACATATTCATCAAGTTCAACCTTCTTTTTTTTATTTTTAAACTGCCTAACTGCTAGTTGATCCAGAGGAAGGCAAAAAACCCCATCTGAAGCCTCTTCAATTTTCCTCAGAGGGGGAAAAATTTCATCCTGATACAAAATGGCAATCGGACTAGTCCCTGGATCAACTTGTACTATGAACTATCTCCCATAACCCTGTTTTCCCTCACTTTCTAAAAAGCCATCCAACCCCTTCTTAAAGCTATCTAATGTATCAGCCTGTACAATCAATTCAGGGAGAGAATTCCTCATCTTCACTGCTCTCACTGTAGGCAGAACCCTCTTTTCTTCTAAACAGAATGGGTGACCTTGTGTCAGCTGGAAAGACCTACTGGTAAATAAAGCATCAGAGATATTATTATATGATCCCCTTAAATATTTATACATAGTTATCATACCACCAATTTAGTGCCTCTTCTCCAGCATGAACATCCTCAAATTGGACAGTCTTTCCTTATAGCTAAGATTTTCCATAACTTTTACCAGCTTAGTTGCCCTTCTTTGTACCCTCTCTAATACAATGTCCTGTTTTAGTAAGGGAGACCAAAACTGTACTGCATATTCTAGATGTGGCCTTACAAGTGCTCTATAAAATGGAAGAATGACCCCCTCCTCCAGTGACTCATCTACAAGGACTCCAAGGTCCTTTTCCATAATGGATTTGACCCATTAAAGGTATAAGTGGCTTGAATATGTTTACATCCCAGGTGCATGACTTTACATTTATCAACACTTAGGGGCAAATTTACTATAATTCACCCGAAAATCCCTCGAATCTATTCGAAATTCAATAAGCATTCGACTATCGAATGCTTATCGAATAGTTTTAGGCTATTTTTTCCTCGATATTCGATTTCTCAATGAAATCGTACGATCGAATACCGATCGTTTCACAAAAAAATTGTACTTTTTCTTTCGAGTGCTCGAAAAATTCTTACGATTCGAACGATCGAGGCTTTCGATCGTACGAATGGTACTTGAGCAGGTGTTTGTAAAAAAAGCCTATGGTAGGATTCCCTTAGGCTTCTATTGCTATTCAGTAGGTTCAATCTGGCGAAGTAGGCAGTCGAATAAATTTTAAAGTTAAAGTCCTTTGATCATCAAATGGTCGAATGATCGAATATCCGATCAAATTTGCATATTCGATCCTCCGAAAAAATCGTATGATCGGAATTCTATTAAATTCGATTGAACTTTGATCTCTTCACATGAATTTTTGTACATTTGCCCCTTAATCTCATTTGCCAGTGTGTCAAGATCCTGCTGCAACGATGCTACATCCTGGATGGAATTAATTGGGCTGTAAAGTTTTGTGTCATCTGCAAACACTGATACATTACTTACAACACCCTCCCCTAAGTCATTAATGAACAAGTTAAAAAAAGTGGACCCAATACCAAGCCCTGAGGGACCCCACTAAGAACCCTACTCCAAGTAGAGAATGCACCATGAACAACCACCCTCTGTGCCTGATCCTGTAACAAGTTTCCTTTCCATGTGCAAACAACTTCATTAAGACCAACAGACCTTAGTTTAGAAAGGGCACAGTATCAAACGCTTTAGCAAAATCCAAATAGATCACATCTACTGCCCCCCCCCACTGTCCAGCATCTTACTTACCTCATCATAAATCACAAATTTGTCTGACATGACCTATCCTTCATAAAGCCATGCTGATTTCTGCTCATTATGCCATTTACTAGTACAAAATTTTGAATGTGATCCCTTAACAAGCTTTCAAATAATTTGCCCACCACAGATGTCAAACTTACTGGCCAATAATTGCCAGGCTGAGATTGGGCTGAGATCAGGGCACTAAAATTAGCTTTCCCAAAATTCGTGGTTTTTGTTGCCCCAGTATATATTTGTTTTTTGCACCAGACATTAAATAACATAACATTATGGTCACTATTACCTAGGAGTTCTATGACTTTTTCCTGGTAGGATCCTCAACAACCTGTGCCATAAAATTGTCATGCAACAAGTTTGTAAACTTATTCCCATTAACTGATCTGGCAGTACTGTTACTCCAGTCAAATCTGGGTAGAGATTTTGACTGGGCAAAAAGTTACAAAGAAAATTTTAATTGGTGTATAAACCACCTTGTGTAAGTGACGAGTATGAAACCCAGCTACTTTTACAAATAGAAGCGGCTTCACAACTAGGTCAAGTTATTATTATGGGTGACTTCAATTATCCAGACATTGACTGGGGTAATGGGGTTCCCAAGACAGAGAAAGCTAATAGGTTTGTAAATATGCTAAATGACAATTTTTTATCCCAGCTCGTTCAAGAACCTACTAG
>CM044444.1:53841119-53857508 GCA_024363595.1 Xenopus borealis
AAGAGGGGTTTGGATGATTTTTTGGACAGACATAATATCAAAGGCTATCTTGATACTAAAGTCTACAGTTAGTATAGCTATGTGCATATATGGTTTGTGTTTGAAAGAGTGGAGATGTATGTGTGTATGTATGCTGGGTTTTTAATTTGGAGGGGTTGAACTTGATGGACTCTGTCTTTTTTCAATGTAACTATTTAACTATGTAAGTCTCTAAACTTGGGTCAGTCAATGAAGCTTCTATTATGCATTGAAACTATTCTGTTGCAGTAATTTTTATATCCTGGTCTTATAAAATGTTAAGTGCATTTGTTTTATTGATTTTAAAATGGCAATTGGGCAAAATACAGTATATAGAGAAAGATTAAAACTTAAAAATAATAAAAAAGATTATCTTCAAACAACAACATAGCAATGTAGCAAAACTATTTATATTTATAAAGCTGCTTGTGAATTCGTTTTTTCTTTTCTCTTTAAGATGTCAGATCTTATCACAATACTGTTGCCCATTTTTGCTGAAGGTTATTTACTGTTTGCCAAGTTTATTATTGGAATCGTTTTTACAACTATTCATAAATTGCCTACGATATCTAATTTGTGTAAGCATGAGGCATGCTCGTCTGTCTTCACAATTATGTCCCCTTTGATATTCATTTCTTTTACATACAATAGTTATCAGGATAGATATCAAGTACATGAATAAATCATACATTGTTGAGGATGTGTAAGCTGTGCCATTGAAAACTAATAGAAATAGGAACAATACAAAAGTCATATTTATATCAGTACTCAGGTCATTTTTGTCTGTTGCCAAGTACCGACATTTATTTGTATTTGATAGGCAATGGGAGGTAACATAAGATACCCTTATCTTGACACTAATATTTTTCAGGGTTAGTTAATAGTGATGGGCAAATTTGATGCAGAAAATTTGCGAAACTGCAAAAATTTGCCAAAATGCATTGAAGGCTATGGGCATCAATTTTTTTTTTTGTCCGGCAATGTTTTTTCACCCACTGAAGTCTATGTACATAATTTTTTAGGCAAAACGCAGTGAAAATTTTCACTCATCAGTGCTCATCACTACAGGTATGGGACCCGTTATCCAAAATGCTTGGGACCTGGGGTTTTCTGAAAAAGGGGCCTTTCCATAATTTCGATCTTCATACAGTAAGGGGCAGATTTACTAAAAATCGAATTGAGGGTGAATAAACCCTCAAATTCAATTTTCGAATTTAAATTCGACCAATTGAATGATCAAATGAAAAAATGTGATCGATTAAATTGTTGGAATCGAACGATTCGAACGATTTTAACCCTTTGACCGAATTTTTTTTATTCGATCAAAAGAAACTTTAAAACACCTATGGGAGCTTCCCATAGGGTTTTAAAGCAATTCGGTAGGTCCAGGTTGGCGAACTGGCCTATCGAATTTTTTTTAAAGGGGAAGTACTTCGACCATAGAATAATGGAATATTGGCATGCAATTAAATTCAAATTATTTGAATTATTCAAATCCGTTGAGTTTTGAAATTCGATGGTTGAAGTTGCCTCATTTGCATATTTGAAATTAAAAATTAAAAAAAAAAATTAGATCGAATTTCGAATTCATCACACAAATTTAGTAAATGGGCCCCCTAAGTCTACTAAAAAATCATGATAACATTAAATAAACTCAATAGGCTGGATTTGCTTCAATTAATGATTAATTATATCTTAGTTTGAATCAAATACAAGGCACTGTTTTATTATGACAGAGAAAAAAGGAAATCATTTAAAAAAAATTGGATCATTTGGATAAAATGGAGTCTATGGGAGATGAACTTTCTGTAATTTGGAGCTTTTTGGATACTGGGTTTCCAGACAACCTGCATTAGTTCGTGCACAACTAAAACGAAAACATAACACATGACATTTTCATATTACTTCACATCATAATAATAACCTGCGCTGCCATTAGGCTTATACCATTACAGATAACATTACAGACCCATAAATAAGTATAAATATTTTACCACCAAATGTTAGTGACAAATATAGACTAGAACAAGTTAACATAAACAAAGGTCCAGGGCCAGATGGGATTCATCCCAGGGTACTTAGTGAGCTTAGCTCTATGATTGCCAAACTTCTCTTCTTAGTTTTTCAGGAATCATTGAGGTCTGGCATGGTGAGACTGGCGAATCGCTAATGTGGTACCACTATTCAAAAAAGGATCCCGTTCTCAGCCTCAAAACTATAGGCTAGTTAGTCTGATATCGGAGGTAGGAAAGATTTTCAAAGGATTAATAAAGGATAGGATACTGGACTTCATAGCAAATAACAATACTATGAGTTTGTGACAGTGTGGTTTTATGCATAATTGCCAGGCTAACTTGATTTCTTTTTTTGAGACAATAAGCAGGGTCCTTGATTCTGGGATGGCAGTGTATGTGATTTACTTAGACTTTGCTAAAGTATTCAATACAGTGCCACACAGAAAGTTACTGGTTAAATTAAGGAATGTTAGCCTGGAACATCGTATTTGTAGGTGGATAGAGAACTGGCTAAAAGATTGACTACAAAGAGTGGTGGTAAATGGAACATTTTCTAATTGGACCAGTGTTTTCAACTTGTTTATAAATGACCTGGATGTGGGCATTGAAAGAATGGTTTCTATTTTTGCAGATGATACTAAATTGTGCAGAACTATAGGTTCCATACAGGATGCTTCCCCTTTGCAGAGTGATTTATCTAAGTTGTAAAACTGGGCAGCAAACTGGAAAATGAAGTTCAGTGTTGAGAAATGCAAGGTTATGCACTTTGGCAAAAATAATACGAATGCAAGTTATACACTAAATAGCAGTGTGTTGGGAGTTTCCTTAAGTGTGAAGCATCTTGGGGTTTTTATAGATATCAAGTTGTCTAATTCTGGGCAGTGTCAGGGATGGAAGGCTTAAATTATGAGGGTAGACTGTCCAGGTTGGGGTTGTTTTCTCTGGAAAAAAGGTGCTTCTGAGGGGACATGATTACACTTTACAAATACATTAGAGGACATTATAGAGAACTATCAGGGGGCCTTTTACCAATAAAGAGGATCCCTGCAATAAACGTCACCCCTTCAGACTAGAATAAAAGGACTTTCATTTGAAGCAGTGTAGGTGGTTGCTCACAATAAGGATAGTGAGGTTGTGGAATGCACTGCCGGGTGATGTTGTGATGGCTGATTCTGTTTTGGACAGAAAAAATATCAAAGGCTATTTTAATACTAAACTCTACAGTTGGTATAGCTATGGGCATATACAGTTTGTGTAAAAGAGTGGAGGGATGTGTTTGTATGCTGGGTTTTAATTTGGAGGGGTTGAAATTGATGGACTTTGTCTTTTTTCAACCCATTTTAACTATGTAACTAGGTAACAATCTACCTGGATGACATGAACACATCTTCATGTGTCAGTGGTTACAGTAAATATCCACACAGCCCTCCCCCCATTCAAGTCTACTGCTGGGACTGGATAGATGCAGATCCAGACATGTGTGCACCCTATTGATCTATTCCAAGTCAGATTTGGCACACACCAATGACGTCACTGGATCTACATGCATCCAGGTATATGCATATTCCAGCAGTGCAAATAAATATGTATTCGCCCATCACTAATCCAAAGTTTTTCATTGCCTATTGACTCTTGCAGCAAAGGAAACTGGTGCTGTCAAGTGGTCAGAAGGTGGTAGTAGTGCCTGCATCAATAGACACATTCAGAATGGAAGGCAGGAAGGACTGAGTGCAAATGTAAAGAGATAGAAAGAACACATTTTGAACACAAGTATCTTTAATGAATGATACTTTATGAGTAACTCAATGAGGGGCAAAATGTGGTTGCACAATTGTGCTTGTGGTCATATTATTTAATATATTCATGTATTTATATTATTTCCTTATTTCCTATAGCTGATAAGCTTTAGTAGAACTAGGGGCCAGATCTGGCCTTTGAAATTATTTCTGTAGCCTCCAGCCTGTCGACAAGCTGCCCAAGTGTCTTAATTAAAGCATATTTTAGTGCCAAGCACCTACTATAGTTGAGCATAACTACAAAAATTGCAATTCTTCCACATTGAAGTTTTGCCATGTGTTCTATTTCAATTTAAAATATCTGGTCATGTCATTTTGCCATTCTAGTGGCTGTAATGCATTTTGGTGAAATGTTGCTGAAGAGTTGTAATAGAAAAATGGGCCAGTTTTCCTGATCACTACATATTTAGTTTTTCATTTGTATGTACAAAACAAGGCAAAGCCTGAAAAGGAGAGTAAAAGTTCATATTAGCTGGTTAAACTTATTAACAATTCACTGAGAAACCATCTGTATAATAGGCTTTACTTTATCCCAAAGCTTAACCAATGCTGAAGCTGGGTAATGGAGATTTTTTTTCACTAAACTTTCAAAATCTATTAGAGATACACTATCTAGTGGGTAACTGGGGTCTGCTTACATGATACTGCTCTCTAAATATAATTATAATTTATAAGTGTACTTCAACAACATGTTTTGTAAATTAAATGCATTAAGAAGGCAGGTAATAATTATTTAGGCTTGTAAATTACCTAATGGAAAATTCTAACATTGATAAAACACAGAGAAATTAGCTCAGTGTCGGACTGGGATGCCAGGGGCCCACCAGAAAACCTTAGACCAGGGGCCCACCAGCAAACCTTAGACCAGGGGCCCACCTTTCCAAACTATAATTCCTTCTCCCCTCCCTTATCCTCTTTATTCTCCTATTATTTTAGATCTACTTACTATACTCTATTCTTCCATTATTAAGCCTCTTTTTCCACATATAGAAATAGGGAATGAACAAGAAATAGGCCAAATTGTTAGAAGCAAGAGGCCCACTGACACCTTGGCCCACCGGGAGTTTTCCTGGTATCCCTGTGGGCCAGTCCAACACTGAATTAGCTGTGCTCACAATCTGGATGTATACAAAATGGTAAATGTATAGACTGAACTCCAAATAAATCTTGTTCAAGATCCTCTTTAATCTTATTTACATTTTCTTTCCTTAATAGGAAAGTATTGCAGTATATTGTTTTTGGGTATTACTGCCCACCTCGCCATACTTCCATTTAAAGAGCTACATAGCAGGTTATAGGTTAATGCCAACCATCGAGAAAAAAGTTAGCTTTTAAAAGATTTCAGTTAGATATAAGATATAAAGTTGTTTTGTAACAGCCAGTTCTTTTTTTTTTACTCCTATATTGCTGTTTATACACATAATTCAAAATAATCTTGCCCCTACAAACCAATCAAATTTCTAACTTCAAAATTATCCCACTAAATCCCTTTAAAATTACTCTAATGCTAAACTATCCATTCATTATAAAAGTCTTTCACAAGCTTATTCTTTATTCATAGTTCACATACTCAAGGGTTTTTTTAAAAAAAAAAACTCCAATGACTAAAGGTAATAGGAAATGGTACATTTCTATTACAAAACTTTTTTTATTTTCCTTTTCTATAGCCATTGTTGTATGCTTGCTGCCTGCCTAACCCATCACATTTAAACATTTTAAATAACTGCAAAATATGGTATTGAAATACAGTATAACAGCACTATGACAAACTCTAGTAGTGAGTCATCTAGATCATCTTTCCCAAATTTACAAGACCTACATATACAGAGAAATTAAGGTATTTGTGATTCCTTTTTGTTTAATTGGGCTGATAAATACTACTATTATGCACAGAAGCATGTAAATGCAGATATGGATGAACCCTTATCAATACATTAAAACATTTGAGAAAGTAAGATGTTTTTCTATTTTTTTTTTCCTCATCCATACCGTATTTTGAAATTTCTTTCAGCATTCAAGCACTTTCCTTGGAGCTCTTACATTCTAAAAATTTTACTATACAGAACTATATTGTCACATTTTCATTTAAGAGTAAAAACAGTTCTGACTTATTTATTTTATCATTATTGTCTCTTCACTTCATAATTAAATATTCAGATTGATCAGGGTTCCATTGTAGATTTGACTAGGAATTCACATCCTCTCTATAGTTTTACCTTTATCTCAGTATTTGCTGCTACAAACTCCAAGCATATCCACTCAGGTTTTTTAGTCTTTTAAGATTAATTAAGATTTTTTTGGATTTTCAGCATTTGGAGTTTGATAAATAACCCTTTAATCTCTCCTTTAACGTTATCCAGTTCATTTTAATACGAAAAACAATTATTGGGAGTGAGGTTTTTTCCAGGAGGCAGCTACAGTTTGTTTTGTTGCTATGAAGATAAATTGGATCAACTTTCATTGGTGCTGGTTTGGTACCAGAACTGATTTATTAATAAGTACCTGGACTGGGTCCTTCTGAATTCTAATCCCTGTGAATACATATTCTGAACCAACATCTTGTATCTTCCCTGCATTGCCACCAAATATGAAATATTGTCCCTCTTTCTCCACAGTTTCTGAAACAAAGTGGGCTAAAGTTTGGGTAATATTTATTCAGGTAGTTGGAGCCATGTAAAATCCACTCACTACCTTGTACAAAGTTTCCTGAGCTAAAATGTTAATTAAGCTCTTAGCTGTATTTTCCCAAACCTGTTGCCATGTTGATTCATCTAGTGTCATGTTCAATTCTTTTTCCTACTGCCTAATATAGGTTGGGGGGAAATAATTTGATGTTTGTTATTTTATTATACAGTAATGATTTCACCCCAGTGCTGCATGGAAATTTGAGGCATATACATTTCCAAGGGGTTAATGTTTCCATATTATTTAGAGTTTTTGTCACTCCCTTATGGTAATTGTGTATTTGCATATAAGATTTTTTTGTTTTCAATATGATACTCATATAATATTTACTTTGGGCAAACTAGGAAATCAATGTTCTAAACAATTTATGTAGTTGGCATGGAGTCTCTGATAGAAGTTATATATGTAGGTGAGTAAGGTTTTTTTAGTTTCCCTAAGAAAGTTAGGTTTTTGTCCTGTAGTTGGGAGGAGGGAGCAAGCATTTGGAAGGGTAAGGTTTCTCCATGGCTATAAAAATATAAGCACACATGATTGCTGACTTTTGGTTTCCCACACTTACTGGAGGAGATGTGGAATGTGCCATAGGGCATAGCACAGAGGTAGGTTCCAGAACGTGAAGTAAGCGCTAGGATGCTTTTGTAATAGTTAATGCTGGAAGTGAAAGGTAGGATCAAAATAGTTAGTACAGTCAAAGACTCACACCATGCTGCCAATATAGGGACTCAAGTAGTCACACTTATCAATAAATAGATTCCTGGAGTAATACACCAATGTGAGCTTTTCCTAGCACTGGAAATCTTCACCAAGCATAGCAATGCTACTGATTAAATACATACTTAAAATGATGTCTATTTCCTTTTTTAGAACCCATGGAAAAGAAAATGAGTTTGAGATTGAAAGTTTTTAAAAAAAAGATTTTAAATAAAATTAAAAAGAAAATAGAAAACAGTTTTCTATGGTTGCAAGTCCTCTTAGTTTATCTTACTTAATCATAAAAGTACAGAGCTGCTGTATATACATTCAAGATATTTTATCCTTGACCAACCAGGGTTTGCTATTTGTGCAGGAAAGTTTGCCTTTTTCACCCATAAGAGCAACAGAACAGCAATGGGAAAGAATAAGCCCAGGAACCATTAAGTCTGTCCTTTTCACCACAGGGTGATACAGTAGCACAGACCTGACGGGATCAGTGGACTATTAACATTGTCCCTCACACCACAGGTGCACACAGTGACACAAAAATACAGACCTATAACCAATTACTTCTGTCACTGTCTCTACAGGGTGACCAGTGACCTACTGTATTAGCAGACAGATTGACAGGACGTAAATTCATTTCTTGGTCTTAATATTTTAGTAGCTGAAAAAATTATTCTCATTTTCCCACCCTTTCTCAAACCCCATATGGAACAATGGTATTTATATCTCTCTGTGTTTCACTAATAACTGATGGCATAGAAATTGCCGGGCATTTAATAGCATCTTCTTTTCAGGATATTCTAATTGGATGGATGAAAGACACAATAGCTATCGGAAGACTTTTAAATGAGATTTGGAATAAAGATTTTGCTCACTTTGAATTGCTTACATGGAAAAGCAATTAAAAATGCTATTAACAGCTATGAACTGCATCTGGAACGGAAGCACACACATTGAAAAATAATTATAGTTAACCCTTCTCATTCTAGCTGATATTTAAGATAAATACTGTATAGCTGACCGTTTTGGAAGGGATTATGTAATCTAGAAAAGACTGTAAGGAAGGTTATTACTTGTCTTGCATGTTAATCTGTTTATATATTTTATGTAGTTCTTTTGTTGCTGCCATTCACTGTATTTGTATTTCCATAGTTTCATAGTTTGAGCGTTATTGCAACTTAATGGAGAGATGATTAGCTCCTCCCAAGTGGGCACCGTCAAATCAAGGACAATTAATACAAGGATAAAGTAGCACTAATTGTATTTGTTCTTTTGAGTGAGGGAGAGACTGTGCTCTAGGAAGAACGTTAAACATTATGTGACAAAATAAGGACTTGAAGCTTTTGCAGGTCCCAGTTGTGTGAAGGGACACACAACTTCTACCCAGAATGTCTAGGGTGCCATATTGTCTATGAGCTGGTTGACTGCAAAAAGACATGTTAAGAGTTTGAGGTTCTAACCAGTTTATTGGTGGATATGATCTATCCAGTGTTTAGGCCAACTTGCTGATACCTTGGCTGATGTCCTTCTAATAAAAAATTCCTGTATAGGCAAGCTTTGTCCTCATGCCCTCCAAGGTCCAGGTTACAGGGCTGAAATGCAGACATAATTGCCAGTAGTAGAAGTATTTGAAAATGGTAAACTCTGGATTTAATTAAAAATATTTAGAGGCATCTAGCAACACATAAACATCAATTTGGCCTTGGATAATTATTTTGACAAAAGCAATCTACTAGCAGGTCAGAGACAATCTCAAGGGATTCTATAGGCACACAGAAATACATTTTGGAGTACTGTACAATTTACTGGATTAAATGAAACCGTTTCCTTTGCTTGGAACCTGTCTAGATAGTCACACTCCTCAATAAAGCAACTAGATGACCAAAAATAATAGAAAAATGTTCATCCCTGGTTAGGCTACTGTCTACTAGGCTACTAAGAATACTATTGCTCTGATTAGCCTTAACAAATGTTTTAAAATAAAGCTGAAATATCCAAGTTTTTATACTGAAAATGTTAACTTTTATTATGTGTTGTGCTTCCAGATCCACCTTTGGTCAATCTTACAATAGAGCCACAACCTGTCCTGGAGGATAATGTGGTGAAGTTCCATTGTGCAGCTAAGGCAAATCCTGCAGTCACTCAGTATCGGTAAGTACTAACACTATTATGCCAGAAAAAAATAAAAATAAAAATTGATATATACTGTATATAGGAAAAAATGTTTTGTTGAGTGACTTCCGTTAACTACTCTAGTCGATACACAATTTCTGTTTGCAGTGCTTTTTGAAAGGTATAGGTACATTTTATTTGGTAATCATAAAGAGTAAGGCTTTAATATATTTATTAATCACTTATATGTTTAGGAAACGGTTTAATTTATATTAATATAATTAATATATAATATAATATTATATAGTAATATATTATATATTAATCTAATTAATATATATATATATATATATATATATATATATAAAATTGGGACACTTATGGGACTTGAGTAAATAAGTGGTTATTTATTGGTGATTATCAGCATTTCAGTCCCAGCTAGAGAACCTTTCTCAAGACAGGTTTAAGGTGCATGTTATCAACAGTTAATTTACCTTGGTGTTTGAGCCAATACACAATGTTAAAATTGCATAAAAATTGCACAGACTTTGCTGAATTAGTCTTCCAATTATTTTAATCAGATAAAATAATTATTTATTTTATTTTTGCAAGACTAATCTTTGGAAGACTACTTCAGCAAATCCTATCGGTGATGTTATTTTGTACAGTTTAGAAATAGTTTAGAGAACAGCATCTGTCTGCTACTTTCTGTTGTCTGCATGTATGGCTGCTTCTACTACATTATTACATTAAGAGACAGAACCAGCTTTGCAAAAAGAGGCAAACAAAAAGTGCAATAAACTGCAAATTCATGTGCAAATAATTTTTGAATATGATTGAAAAAGTTTGACACGTGTATTGGAAAGCTACTTAATGATTTCCTTCAATATTGTATTTTTGTATTTACATCCTTTAACTAACTAGATTAATCAACTGGCTTTATTGCAAATTTGTTTTCTGTAAGATGCATCTATGTATAGCACTGAAAATTTGAGTTTTGATACTAAATAACCAGCATTAATCCCCATTTAACATAGTTGCCAGCACAGCAGTTTTAAATATGTCTTGTAAAAAATAAAAAATAGCAAAGTGCAGACGTCAATCCCTACCTATGCATGTTAACTACTGTATGTGCATAACATTGGTGCATGTAGAGCGAATTCCTGCTGAAAGCTGACATTGTCGAGTCACCACTTTCTAACAGACAAAGGTAGTTTTATTGTTAATGTAAGCAGCACTTGTGGACAGAGCATTTGATAAAATTCTATTTATGCAGGTGGCATTAATGACTACAGGCATACAACTCATAACACAATGTAGAGAGGAGCTTTCAGCTTTATGATCTAACAAATGGAGATTTGCTTTTACAAAGCTAAGGGGTAATCTTTGTTATTCGATCACAGCAGTGTTGGACAGTTATACATGCTCAGAGAGATCAGAGGAAGCACAGTATCAAACATGTTTTTATTGATTTGTAAACCAAATGTTTACAAATGCTGTAGTGAAATGTTATCAGAACTGCATCTGTTGCACCTAATCTGCTTATAAATGGACAGAGTATGAAACTTCCATCTGTCTCAGTGCTTGCAGTAATGGAAAGAAATGCAGTCAGGATGCTATACGCAAAGATTTATGTTTTATTTTCTATCTGCTATTTATTTAGAATACCATTGTATCTACACCCTATGCATGCAAGGGGTATTCACAAATAGGCTGTTGTGTAGCCATGGTGGAAGCTATTTGAGCTGAATAGGCGGAAAAGCACTTATTTACACAGCAGATGACCAAAAACATACAGAATGGTGTTGGTTCACCAGTTCAGTAGTTCTGTTTAGTAAAAGGAACTGTAACACCAAAAAATTTAAGTGTTTTTAAGTAAAGAAAATAACATGTAGTGTTGCCCTGCGCTGTTAAAACTGATCTGTTTGCTTCAGAAACACTACTATAGTTCATATAAACAAACTGCTAAGTAGCAATGGCGGAAAATGGAAACTGGCTGTACGACACAGGATAAGTAATGGATAACAGATAACATCATGGAGCAGATTTACTAAATTCACATGAAGGATTCGATCGAAGTTCGATCGAATTTTCAAAAAGATTCTAATTCGAATTTTCAAATGTTTTTGAAGACCACTTCGACCAGTGAATTTTGAAAATTCGATTGAATTGAATGATTTGAATAATTCAAATAAATGCATTTGAATAGTCAACTATTCGACAGTGGAATGACTTTCCCTTTAAATTTTGTTCGCCAGATTAAAGCTACCAAATTGGGTTTCATTATTTTTGATCAAATAAAAATTATTCGATCAATCAATAAAATAATTCGAATCGATATTCGATCGATTCGAACGATTTATTGATCGAATATTTCCTATTCGATCGTTTGACCAATCGAATTGCAGTAAAATCCTTCGAATTTGATATTCGAAGGATTTCACTTCCCTGCCTATTCACATGGTTAGTAAATCTGCCCCCATGTGTTACAAAGCTTATCTGCTATCTGCTGTGTACCTTGAGCCTTTTCTCCTTTGACTACCTGCTTCCATGGCTACAAAATAGCTTATTTATACAGTATAAACAATAGTACAGCTTCTGAAGCAAACAATGCAGTTTTACCAGTGCAGGGCAACACTGCATTATAGTTTTATTATTTTAAAACAATTTGATTTTTTTATGTTACTGGTCCTTTAAGTGCACAGGAAAATAAACAGAAGTCAGTTGCCATTCCTGGTTCTATTTGTAGAAGTAGAGTATGAAAACCTACTGACTGGATGACTGATCAAGAAAAGCAAGCTAAATGTAAAAAAAAATTTAAGATGTTTTCCTCTTCAGCCTTTTGTCATTTGATTTAAATAAATGAATATCCGTTTCAATCAGCCGTACGTAATATGTTGGCACTATAGAAATACATGTTATTATTATTAATAATAATAATGAGTTAATTTGTTACTTAAGATTCTCAAGTGAAAAGTAAGCTAATGACAAATTAGTGTGAAATTGGAGACAAAGACACACCAATATATACACTATGTACTTGGTTAAAACACTGCGCTCCATTTAAACTGTTTTATCACAAACAGATAATTTATGGAATTTAGTTTATTGTCTCTGGGGATCTTTATCTGCTTTTTCTTGTTTTTTTGAATAATGCCCATCTAGAAATGTATATTTTTGTGATGATATGCCTTGTTATAGGTTATATTTGTTTGTTATATTAATTAGTGGTATTTCAGATGGGCGATGGGATTTGTATGTCACAGGAAATTGTATGGCGGTTTTTGTTTTTGAAGTTTTTATAGCACTTTTTTAGAACTTTTTTTAAAAAGATGCTGTAGCACTATATTTCAATATTTAAATGTATCTTAATTGGGTGTATAATTAACTTACTATACCACATACAGTGGTATAACTACTTTTTTTCCTGGTTTATTACTGGCCTTACGATGGTTAACTTGATTCTAGTGATATCACTGGCACATGATAATTAGTATGGGTGGAGGTTTATTTAAGTGGTGATTTGAGATGTATGTGTACCTTGAGAAAGGTCCCAATGGGAACCGAAACGTCGGTTGTGCATACCTCATCTTAAATACAAGATACAAGTCCCTTGGTGCTGTTTATTTGTTGCTTTTGTTTATATATATATATATATATATATATATATATATATATAATTTATATATATATACATAGAGAGAGAGAGCCCTACGGTGCACACCATTTGTTTCACCTGGGTGCCTGAGCTAAGAAAAATCAGTGCAGGAGAACGGTACTCACAGGACTTGTTGATTCATGATTCAATCTTCCAAAGGTTTATTTGCTCAATGTTTTGGTTCCTCAGGGACCTTGCACAGTTTGATTCCTAATGAAGGTCCCTGTTGGGGACTGAAACAATGAGCAAATTAAACCTTTGGAAGATTGATTCAGCAAGTGCTGTTCTTCTGCATTGATGGTGATTTTTTTTAGCTCAGGCACCCAGGTGAAAAAACTGTCTATGGTGTGCAACACAGCAAAAATGTCAAGCAGGTGAAGATTTATTAAGATCCAATGTTTTGGTTCCTCACAGGAAACTTCGCCAGGGAAAATATCACAGTGCACAGACATACAAACATTTAAATAAATCTACATGGCGCCAAAAGAGCTAACTCATGGTGCCTGTCAATCATCATTAACTGTGAAACAAATAGTAACTACTGCACTAAAATACATAGTTGTAAGTGTTTTATTTATTTAGCCTCGTATCACCAGGGACCAGGGAACCTCCTGCCTCTCCCCAGATTTTAATCGTACAAGGGTACATAACCTATTAAACCCGTCCATAGTAAAGTATCAATGAGCCTGAAGCAGAGAGCCGCTGAAGAGAGGGAGGAGATGCAAGCTACGTTGTTGGGCAACGCACGTCATAGGAAGCATAACTTATTTCTGACTTAGATAGCAACCACTCGCTGTGCCTTACTAACAGCTGCTCCTGCCGCATGAGGAGGAGTTTACCATGGACATGGTCTAGTGCCGAAGGCCATATTTGCTGCACAACCTGATCACCACCGACAGGGAAATGCCACACCACAGCCCAGCTTTGCTGTTAGGGACATCAGGTGCCATTATTTGTCAAGCGCAACGTCATTGTATTTAAGTTCCATCATTTTATATATTGCAGCATTAAATCACCCTTTTGCCCTTCCCCCACGTACAGTACTGGGTTACACTCAGTGCAGCCAGGCTGCTTAAACCTATAAGGGAATTCTGAAATGCACCCCCTAGTCCTTAGGTGCAATAAATCTGGTTAAAACAAATAGTTATAAGGCTAAAAGGGGGGACCAACACACAATTAAATATATTGGAAAGTGCAGAATTAGTTTTGCCACTGGTTGTGTAGCTTTATTTTCTTTGATGACCTTGCTAATAGCAGATCTGTTGTTAGCGATCCTTTCTCTTAATGTAGTGCAAGTTTTGCCCACATAATATAGTCCGCATGGGCAAGTTATGATGTAGACCACATATGTAGAGGTACAGCTTAGTCTATGCCTGATCTTGTATCGGTTTCCTTGATGTTGGTGTTGAAAGTCAGGCCCTGTCAAGAGGCATCTACAGGTGACACAATCTGGACACTTATAGCAGCCCAGTTTAGTCTTCTTTGTTAGCCAGTTCACTTCTTTATCTGTCGAAATGTTATGATATATCTGGAGATATGTTATGATATATCTGGAGATATGAGGCTAAATAAATAAAAACACTTACAACTATATGTATTTCAGTGCAGTAGTTACTATTTGTTTCACAGTTAATGATGATTGACAGGCACCACGAGATAGCCCTTTTGTCGCCATTTAGATCTATTTAAATGTTTGTATGTCTGGACTGTGATATTTTACCTGGCAAAGGTTCCTGTGAGGAACCAAAACGTTGGATCTTATTAAACCTTCACCTGCTTGACATTTTTGCCATGTTGCAATCATCCTTGGAGTGCTGTCAACCTTTGCGGTATGTATACATATGTATATACATAAACATGAAGAACGCACAACCTCATATCCAAAGGAAACCTGGGTTCCAATCCAAATAAATCATAAAGTTAGCAGCAGATGATGGCACACCAAGGAATTTCATACTACAACAAAAAGTCAAAGCAGTGATGGAGGTTATTGAAATCCTATGTTTCGGTTCCTAATTGGAACCTTCGTCAAGGAAACAAACAGTGCAGTGCAAGTGGAAAACATTTAAATACTGTTCTTGGCACCAAATGGCGTTGCTATGGAACCTCCGAGAGACAGCAAAATAACCTAAATTGATCCAGAAGAATCCGCACTCAAAGGTCTTACTAATTAAAATTTAAGTTTTTTGTTTTTTTTTTAAACACAGACTGACGTTTTGGCTTGAGAAAGGCAGTGGGTCTGCCAAAACGTCAGTCCGTGTTTAAAAATAAAAACTTTTTTTTTAATTAGTAAGACCTGAGAGTGCGGATTCTTCTGGATAGATTTATATACATATATATAGGTATGGGATCAGTTATCCGAATTACAGAATGGCTGTCTCCTCTAGACTCCATTTTATCCAGAAAGCCTCCGGTCCAGAGAATTCTGGACGGGTATCTGTAATCTTGCTGTAAATTAGATTGCAACCCAGTTTTGGAGACAGGGCCCAAAATGTCTGCAAACCTATGGCATTCCATCTGCACATTACCAAATCTAACATTTTTAATAATTACTTTTATAAAATGAAAATATATTTTGTATTTTTCTATGACCTTTTTTTGGAAATGTACTTATGATGTATGCATGTTAGATAGCACATTCACTTGATGACTTCAGTGCAGGCTAAGGAACAAAACCTTTCAATGACAATTTATTGATAAAAGATAAAGCAAAGACAGATAACAAGATATTGGCTGGTGGGTCAAAGGGACACAATCATTTTAGAAATTAATTAAAAAATACCCCTTCCTCAGTTAACCTTGTGATTGACATTTGTGTGTACTTAATATTATTTTACTTCAATAATGCTTTGTTTCCTTCAATGCTCCCTAGCACTAATAGTAACCTCCCTTTATCAGATAAAAAAGACATCCCATTGCACAGAACTGTCAGACAAGTTTAGTTATGAGATGACAGGTTAACTTTCTTCATAAACAGATGATTACTGTACTTTTTGATGCAAAATAACTTATGAGTAATATCTCAAAATGTCTTCAGAGAAATTGGCATATGCTGAAGAAATGGTGTACTGACTTTTAAATAAGTGCATGTTGTAACTTTTCTTAAGATTTTCATCTTTTCCTATTGTTCAAACTCTTCTTTTCCTGGTCTTCTGCCATAAAATTCATGACAGAATCCCTAATGAATGTGACAATGATGAATCCAATATGGAGGATGCACACTGATATGCACGTAATGCTAGTTTGGGTAAACACTCACAGTGGTTTGCAAGGAAAACAATGTTTCTGACGATTGGGTAATGTTGACTAGTGATGGGCGAATTTATTCGCCTAGGTCGAATTCACAACGAATTCCCGCGATTCGCCGCTGGCGAATAAATTCGCGAATCACCAGCGAAATTTCGGC